>JARDYJ010000001.1:119871842-120259342 GCA_029215755.1 Spea hammondii | reverse complement strand
TGCTGATCACTTTCGTTTCTGCTGACCCTTTCCACATCTTCTTTCATCTTGTCTCTTTTCTTCTCTCTTCAATCTTTTTCTTCGTCCGCATCTTGGCAGACATAATGCGGCAGCACTTGCGATGAGGTCCTCCTCCTCTGTCTCTCTTCTTTCATCTCCTCTCACTCTCATGCCTCCTCCCCATCCCCTCATTCTCAACCCCTCTTTTATGCAGGTCATCTGGGGTCATCGGAGGTCATAAACATGCATCATTGGTGCACGCGCTCACGTGACTGCACCCTTTATTCATTATGAAGCGCAGTCAGCCACACTGTCGAGACTGCAAGGTCGCTGGACACTGGTTCAAAAAGCCAATCAGTGGAAAGAATAGTAAAACCATGGAGGAGGAGGGCAGCTGCTGGAGCATGACTGTCTCTTCTGTGTAAGGTATGTGCTTTAATTTAATTCTACCTTGGAAGATTGAATTATTCTGTAGTGGGGTGTCAGGGACATTAAACTGTTTGTTTTAAAAAATGATTCACTGGCATGATACAGTCTCAGGCTTTCCAGACCCAGACTGAATTGTGCTGTGACTGGCTATGGGTGAATAAAAAGTTCCAGAGGGCCTCATCATACTTTGATCCTCTCCTGCCATTATGATAATTAATATTGTATGCTCGAAAGGTAATGGAGAAATAGCAATTAACACATACATATTTTATAGTAACTTTTTACTTGTTTATAAATGTGCCTCCTCCTCTGATTCTCCCCCATTTTACTCCCTCTCTTACCTATACACCCACACCAACACAGAATATTTATATGAATAAATACTCAATATATTATGTTGCAAACAGTGACATCTATTGGCCACAATATGCAAATTATTTTGCTTTTAGCTCTTCTAAATCTCCCCTGTTTAATACGACTAATGTTTTGGTGTATGCTTAAGCAAAGGCATTTGTTCCATGTTGGTCTAGTAATGCTATATTGCTACTCTGTATCATAAGACATACAGGAGAAGGCAGATGATCTTGGAAAGGCAACGATGTGTGATGGTCTAAACTGGGATTAGCAGTTAATAATGGGGTTTACTACTATCCTTTCTATTTCTTTTAAAAGTATTTCTTAAAATTAAAGCTAGTTTAGGAATATAAAAAATATTATCTTAAGGTTAAAAAAAATATATATATATATAATCTTAATGTTAATATATGTGTGTGTCTATGAATAATACCACTTGTCCTGTCAACAGCCTTTGAGCAAGAAATCTGTTCCTTAATGCAATAATCATTGGCAATGTTGTCTTTTCCTGTTTTATAATCTGATATTACATTAATGTAGCGTTGTTTACCTTTAAATTGCTAATTGTTATTCAGAAAATAATTTTTAAATAGACACTCAAGTTAACAGATGCACTTTTATGTGTGGGCCCTTTACATTTTGTGGTGTTCCCTTTGCAAATGTATGGGGCCATTCTGTAGATTGTGATATTATGCAAATATGATATTAAATAGGTCACTGGAAAATAACACAATGTAACAATTACAAAAACTAATCCAATTTACAAAAGTAAATAAGAACCACTTTCAGTCAATATTAATACATTACAGATAAAATTTGCCTTTAACGTGTAAAATGGAAATTAATTTTTGCATTTTATTAGATTGTAGATGCTGAATAAGGTTAACCAAAACCTTTCAGGTTGCACTTTCCGTTCTGTGTAGAGAAAGGCATAAAGCAGTACATTGGCAACAATGGGGGGTGGTATATAATAATTCTGTAGTGATTCGTATAGCATCATCATATCCTACAGCACTATACAATGGAGAATCAAGACACAACAAACAATTAGTTTAGACTTATGGAAATGAAAGTTGATTCTGCTTAACTCCTTAGCAAATAAAGACGTACCATGCAAAAACAGTAAGTGAATGACTGATGTATTAAATAAGCTTATTTGAGACCAAAGGTAGCTTTCTTTGCTTAAAGGGTGTTGCTGTAATGCCTTGATGTCAACGCATTCAGCAACACTGACATTTGCTCCAAGGACTGCGTGTGGCCCCTCCCCGTGGTGGCAACATCCATATGGCGGTGGACTCCTGATTTAAAAGAGCTTAGGAGACTTAAACCATAAGGATGCATTCAGCGACACTGAAAATCCACACCAGGAAGCACTGTGATTGCTCCGGAGAGCACCGAAACCCACCCCAGGAAGTGCTGTGATTGCTCCAGAGTGCCATAGTTAGAGATTTTGTAATCAAAATACCATTAGTAACATATATATTTTTTAAAAAGGTAAAAATGTAAATGTGGTAATAAAGTTAATTATCCAGTGACCATCAGAGAAACCATCCAGTTCCAACAACTGTAAAAAAATAAGAAAAGGAAAAAAATATATATATATATATTTATAAGTATTTGCTAAAATTAGCACTGTATCTTCCCAAAAAACCTGGCATGAAAAGAGTTAAACACTAGCATTTTAAATACCCTGGTTTGTGGGTAAATTGATTTGGCTGGGTTCAAAGATGTCCTAAATAGGACATAGGGGCAGAATGACCAACTTGTACAATGAGTGTGAAAAAAACACTAAAAAACAACTACCACAAACTTTGACAAAGGCTGGTGATAGAATTACTGCATGAAAATTGTTAAAATAACACTATTTGAAATAGGGTTTTTTAGTATTCAAAAATATATATGGTTTGATGGAGGCTGATTTCACAAATATGTGTCTTGATAGGGGTAAATTGAATGGTTTCAAAGATGTCCCAAATAGGCAGTGGGGAGAAGATTACTAGATTTGAAAAATAGTTTTGAAATAGCAAAATGCTACTTGTATTTATTGTCCTATAATTTGCAAAAAACATAAGAACATTGGGTATGTCTAATCGCAGGACAAACTTTAGAATATAGTTAGCAGGTTTTTTTCACTAGCTTTTGTAGATGAGTAAAACATTTTTCAAATAAGTGATTTAAAAAAAAAACCCAAAAAAACATATTTTTCATAAGAAATTTGGTAGCAAAAATGATATATTTTTCTTGATCTGAAAAAAACCCAATATGCAACTTGTGTTGGTACACTTAATGAGAGAGAAGAAAATTACAGCTAAACACGAGCACCACAAAAATGTTAAAACAGCCTTGGTCACTAAGGGTAAAAAAACAAAGAACAGCCCAGTCCTTAAGGGTTTAAACCCTGTTCAAATGAGCTTAAAACCTAGAAAATTGCAATTGATCTTATTACTATACAAACTAATGAATATTGGTTACTGTGGGGATCAAACCACTTTGCATCGGGGTCACTGAATAAGTCAAAATATTTACCATTTCTAAGTGACTGGAAAACCACTGGCCATTCTGGGACCATATTACATAGAAAGAACCTTCACCTGTTATAGGTTTAGATGAGACCATATTAGACTGTCTACAGCTATAAAAGAAGAGGTATAGATACCAAAGGTGAGGAGCAAGTGAGTTTTATACATCTATCCATCTGCCCTGAACAAAGCATTTATAATAGAATCTCTTGGGGATTACCTGTGACAAGATACGTTTGCAGTAGATTTCAGTAGATTTTTTTGCCTTATGGTTTTGTCAGTTTAAAATATGTTAATTTATGGCTAATGCATTTTATTTATTTATTATTATTGTTATTATTAGTAGTAGTAGTAGTAATACCCCAATAGGAAAACGGATGGAAGTTCATTTTAAGACATAACCAAGTTTTGGCTCAATATTAAATCTATGCTGTACTTACAACAAGCTTATACTATTTTTTACATTTTTTTTTTAATATACAAGGAGTTTTCTAAATAAATATAACAAAGATGTCTTTTGAATGGCAATTAACCTGCTCTTTGATAAACCTTTAATCTAGGATAGGACTTTATGACACAACTACAATTCTAATATTTATGCTGTCGTTTAAATGGAAAAGCTTTTTGCTTTTTTACTGTGTGAAGAAGATGCAAAATACAGTCTGACAAAAACTCCACACACCTTCATGCCATATAATTATAGCTTGTAAAACTCCACAATGCTGATGGTGCTGTGCTATTGACTCTTGACACTCTCTTAAGAGCCTAATTATCTTTTCAATTCCGACCTCTTTTCATCCCTGTCAACTGCTCTCTACTGTTTATGGTGAAAAGTTACAATAGTAAAAGTTTATTGGAAGGTTCTGAGATGTACTTAGTTTTTGTCAAGTTATACTCTATTCCCTTGTCACTTTAAATTTGTGTATTCTTTTGTACTTATCAAAAAATATATAGTTTATTAAAAGCTTATGAGACATGATTTATCTTCTTAGTTATGTATCTAAGCAATGCAAATAAAAGGATATTAGAATAGAATGTTTGCATAGATAAAGAAGTTTCATTTTCTCCCCAAATCAAGACACGTCCTCACCCCTTTAGGTTAAAGAGAGTAACATTTGAAGTGAAGAATCTATGAGTCTTGTGAGGTATATTGTGTAGGTTAATTTACTGTACCCTGTCCTAGATATCGCCATGTGCTACAATATTTTTGTTAGTTCCTCACTGCAATTTTTTTGGCAAAACAAGGAACTCTACAATCCAAGGTAGATTGCGTTTTAATGTAACCCCCCGGGTGGCACATAATTTGCCTTTAAAAGTTTAGACCCCTACCTATATTCCCTATTCCCCATGCCTTCTCTTAGATTAGTGTAAATATACTCTACATGTTAATGCAAGAAAAATGGCAAAAGGAAATGTATTATAGTCAATTGCTTATATATTTGTGGAGAGTAAGTAACAATACATGCTACCTTTCTCATAAAGAAAATTGCATAGCCATTTCTACAACACATTCCCATGTGGTTCAAACTAGACTTGTGCATTCGTTTTCGGGCAAACATGAAAATGAACAGGAACGGTGTGTTTTATGTCCAATAATTTAAAAATAACTTGTGGGATACTACACATAGTGACAAATGTTTTTAAAATACAAGATTATTCATTATAGGTTGAAACAATATCTGACAAAGGTAAATATACTGTGCAAGATAGCTGGTAATCATAGTATGTTGGCTGCTTTTAGATTATATTTTATTATTTAATAAATTATTTTATATTTTATTATTTAATAATAAATGAAGTAGTAATGACTTTTTACTTTTTAATCCTGTTGTATTTCCTCACAACAGCTGCTCTAGACAGGCTCCTTTCAGCTTTTCATCCTCAAACCAGTTCCCACCTACATTGAGCCTTGGAAACAAGAGGCCGTGGGACTGATGATCCATCCAGAACCTCAAGTGCCTTCTAAGAACTGGAAGTTGGTAGAACATGCAGTCTAGCCAGAAGGTCAAGTTAAACGAATGGCAAAGCCAAGGTCATGATGCCAGAAATCAGAAACCAGGAGAAATAATCAGGGTCACAACAGGAACTAGAGAAACAACAATGCACTGGTACTAGACACAGACAAGACCAGCCAAAGGCTGACTGTGAATGCTGCTATTGAAAGGCCCAAAACAAGGAGCAGCTGGAGCTGAAACTCTTATCCTCCACTGGTGTGGATCTCTAGCTAGAGTACGGCACGAAGCCTCTTATCTGACAAATGCAAAACAAATGTATCTTGTGGCACGGCAGAATTGTTCAGACCTTGCAACCAGATGGTCTAGGATTAATCTCTAACTAGGAACTGTGACTAGGACCGGACATGGACAAATGCCACTCCTCTGCCCAGAGACAGAGTAAAGTGACTTCTAAGACCCAAGGAAGCAAGGCATCTACATATTCTGGGTCAAACCTAGATATTTCCTAGGTATTACTATTGCACAGGTCCTAGGTCCTATTCCTGTTTCTGTATGTCAGGCTGCATATGATTTTGCCTCTAATTATACCTTACACAGGCAATGTTATTTTTTTCATGATCAGCGCCAGAGGACAGAATACTAGTAGCAAACATTTATTACTTAGCTCCTCGAACACTTAAAAAAGCAACAAAAATAGATGCTATTCCCTGACTAATCAGGTTGGCTAACTATTAACCACAGCTCAAGAGAATTTTCAGACGTTGCTACACTGCATGAGTATTTTGTATAATTTAAGAGTTTTAAGAGACTTAAACTCCAGAATTTGTTGTAAATGAAACGGATGATCAGGTGAATAATGTTCATCTCATATGAAACATTACGCCTCTCAAGCATTTAAATCTTCCAGATGTTAACATTGACATCAGTTCCCTTTATACGCTGCTGTTTTTTTATGAACTTGTAGTGCTCCAAAGCATGGCTCGTTTCTCTAATTAGGTCTGAGACTTCCAGCAAATTGCGCAGCGGCTCCAATTGTCAAACAATGACATGTTGTTCTCTGTTTCAGCATAGATTTGTTTTTTAACGTAATGAGCCATAGTACAAAAAGTGTCATTGCTAGATTGATATAAATTTTACAGCAGGGCCACATACAGACTTTAGAACACCATGTTTCTAACTGTAAAATAATCAGGAATGAGAATTTGAAAACATGAAAAAAAGGATTAAAAGAGTTTACTTAACATGTTAAAAAATAATAATACAATATATATATTGTAATAATACAATATATATATATATATATATATATATATACATGCATACACTGTATATACACACAAAACAAATAAATGAATCGGGACACACCCAAATACTGTCATGCAGCCAAATCAGTAGGACTGCACAAATGTAAGTATACCTCTTATATATTTCCAGTGTACATTATGATCATAACGGTCGACAGCTTTAGCAAATGTCTTCTGTTTTCATCGATTTGAAATTACATAATAGGATTTACATCCCATCGTTCTCAAGAAAGCATGAAGACACATGAATATAGCTTAGGGTAAGGTTTAGTTATTGCTTGCATGATGACATGGTTCCCTTCTAATTACTTGCCTTTTTGCACAGGAAAGAACACTACATAGACTTCGGCATACAATGCAACTAAAAGCAGGAAAGTTTAGCTTAGATTGGAGAGAGGCCACACAATGTCTTACATGTTTTACATTAACAGCACTCCAGTCCTTAAGTTTATTGGGGGTATAGATAATGATGAAGACATTTAATGCAACATTGATAGTGTATCATTCAATATATTTGTGAACACCTAATAAATTTGACATAAAATAGATTTTACTCTTAAGAGTGGAGGTACCAAAAAATATCTGATCCTGTAATACCATAGGTTGCAAAACATACACCGGCACAGTAAAGGAAGTGTATGAAAGTTGTTTTTACAGTAACATGCTTTTGTAACACAAACCAACTACTTGTACCAGTTTTACAGGTGATATATGCATGAAGCTTATAAACCAAGCTTTTTTAAAAATAGTCTATATCTCCGAAGAGATACAACCTAAACCATGACGGATTTATCAAATACAGAGAACTGAATCCTGCACCAATTTATAGATGTTTTTTCTGCTTCATATGTTTACTATCCATGATCCTACAAAACTGCAGATTTAAAATAAAAAAAAAAACACATAGTATTAAAATGTTCCCCTTTTCTTGCCTCTTGTCTTTTTATACAATAGAAGTGAAAAAACAAATTCAAGTTCCAGATTTAGTATTTACTGTTTAATCTATTTTTGGGTGATATTTTGTTTGTAATCTCCCTTAATTTGCAGAGAGTTCTCATAGAGCTGATATTTATGGGATTGGCTTAAATACCCCTTAAAGGGACACTCCAGCCATCATATACACTTTAAGGACTTAATGCCCTGCAGGAAAAAGATTTAGCCATATTTAGGTGTCATCAATTTCACGTACTTGGTGGTAACAATTAAAGAAAAGTTTTACCCTATTTATATAGATCATTTTTCAGCTACTTCCTGAAAACTCTAACCTGGATTATTTAACAGCAACAGTATGTTGATGAATTTAAAAATATTGTATAGATTGTTTACTATAGGAGACAGACACTTAAGAACAGCCAATTGGAAATGAAATAACATAGCCAATAGTTTGACAGATCCCAATAAAAAGATGAACTTCTGAGGAAAAATATGTAGTTTTCCATGGATAAAGCAAAACATTTTCCACTAATATACCGTACTTATTTAGGTTGTTATTTGTAAGCAGACAGATGACTGCTTAAAGACTCCTTTCAGAAAATGGCTTAAGTACATTTGGATGCACTTTTGGAGCATAAAGCAGAATTGTTTTTTTTTTCCTTCTTAGATTTGCAATGTACATGGTTAATTCTCTAATAAAATAGCATTTTATTCCAAAAAGTCAAAAACATGCTTATCTACAAAAAAGAGGCATGTGTTTTCATAAATGTCTACGTTTCATTTTAAACTGCGTTGAATATTATAATGCATAATTCATAAGGTCCACTGTATACATAGGAAATTAACTAATTATTCTTAATATTGATTCATATGTATTTATTTGAAATGTTATAATAATATAGTCTTCAAATTATTATTAGCAATGGGCATGTACTTAAAAGCATGTGAATATTCGAATCAAAAAAAGTAGTGAAAGCATCTGATAAGGCCCATTTCCTTATTATTCTGCACCAGCTATCTTGCTTATTTGCCTAAGCGCATCCTCCAAATTGCACACAGATGTGATTGGTACTAATGAACATACACATTTCCTCAAAGACACACTATTTAACTTCAGCAGTAATGAGTGGCTGTAATGAAACCGTCACACTTATATAGTAACCCCACAGACAATAATTATAAGGAACCAAAATAATCCAGAGCAATGAGTCCAGGTGGCAGCTACAGCCCCACCACTAGATATTTTACAAAGAAAAACACAGGGAAAAGCTTTTGGGCTTGTGATTGATACTCCACTAATAAAACTGATTGTTATTCTATTAGAGTGAAAAATAGGTAAAATAATGAAGAGGTTTCTTGTATTTTATAAAATGCATGGGAAAACTGATACTGTTGTTTTATCTAACCTGAAATTGATTTAGCTTTTTCTCTTGCAACTGCAGATGAGTTGAGTAATATGGTATACACTCATTCTTTCTTTTCAGAAGCAGGACGTTATACTAGTTATCTCAAAACAAGCAGTGAGATATTACTGAACACTGAAAAAAAGTGAAGATTGTTGTTATACTTTTTGCTTAGAGTAACACTTAGTGGAATTGTATCATTCTACAGCTGATGTGTAGTGACTACCAGAAATGGGTATATAAAAATGTGGTTTGCTCAGTTATAAATATACACGTGAACACAGTGGTGTGCACATATTTTATAATCTAAGTGTCCATAGGCATTGGGAGCCTCCCTTTGCCCCTGCAAATACCTCAGTATTTTTAGCGCATTATATAGCTAATGAAGAGTTTCAACTAAAATGAGGAAATAAAGGAGAAACACCATTGGGTCTATTCACCTTTCAGTTGACAGATTTTGCAGAGTTGTCTTTTTAACTCCTTGACTTATGCTATACATTCTGAAGGCCCATCCCCAATAAACATCTGCTGCAGAAAATGCTCAGCTAGCCCTATATAATGCCTAGTTAAATCTGTGAAATTTCACCAAGGTCTACTGAACCATTAAACTATGCACTATGCATATTGATTGCTTAAAAAGACTAAATTGGAAGGCTGATCCAGTGGAATGTAATGTAACTGCATGAGGTAAAGGAAACTGGCTGTTTATGATAATCAGTTTAAGAAGGGATTTTGAGCCGTAAATGTATTAATTAATACTGCCTGTAATTAGTGTTATTGTTTTAGAGATATTTAGTTTAAATATTTTCCCAATGAATGCTCAGAACCGTCCAATCAATTCCTTGTTGTAAAGTTACAGTATCACCCTTCACATCCCCATAACAAAAAGCTGCCTGAACCAATCAACAACAACCAGCAACTTAACAACTGGGGAGAGATGACATAATGGGCAGGAATATATATATGCAGATCCAAAAACATGGAGGCTAAGATGGTTGCACCTGTGGCCTACATGCAATGTGGGTTGATAATACACCTATATTCATATGTCTAATCTGTAAAAGCCATTACATGTCTTTATTTAGTCTATAGAACAGGTAACAATTTACTTTTTATCCTATTTTATGTCAATGAGAAATTAATTTGGGAAGAATTTGTCTTTAAAGAACATTTTGTGCCTTTCTTTCTTTAAAAGAAACTGTGGTCAATAGTCTGCTAAACATCAGTGTCAATACAGCAGAAATGTAAAAGCATCTGTGATGACTTAAAGCAAAGAATTGTGTTTTATACACCTGAATATTTTAAAATTATGCAGTACTATTTATACTAAATTATAGTGGAACAGCAAGACCTTCTAAATTATGACATGAATAAAAAGTGAGTAATATGATGCTTTTTATCATATGTCAAGTTGCAAGACTTAAAAAATATAAGCTCACTAGGAAAAGTCTATTTATTTTGCTTCTGTTATGATGATATACATAGTAATAATTTACAAAAAAATTAGAAAAATCATGACAAATAATATAAGCCTTTAAAGAAAGTAGGACAGCATCATAAAAAAAACTGAATATAAAATAAATAATGGGATCTTGGCAGTATATTTTCGAATGCACACTTTGGAATAAAGAACAGAATGATACAGGCAAAACCTTATTTTAACAAGCAGAAAATTGCAAATAGTTTTATTCAAAAAAATTATTTTTTATCAAGCAGACGTTAGAGCAAGGGGAAGTGTCAATCATCATCACTTAAATCAACAAACATTGATTGAGCAGCACAGACATTTAAGTTTTGTGTTAATTAAAAAAAGATAACTGTGGTGAGAATAATAATATAATGGATAAATAAATAAAAATAGATATCCATTGATGAGAATAAGATCACATTTGTTCGTTTATTTACTAAGAGGTCGAGCGGTCAGTTGAGTTAAGGGTTAACTCAACTAATGTAATCATGCCCTTGTACGCTAACACTTGTAAAACAAATCAGAGATTAATTTATCTTCAAGTTGTTTGTGAAGGTTTGCAACTTTAAAATTATGGAGTGTTGGATATTTCTCCTGACACATTTGCATTGCATTGTACACATTTGCTTCATTTTGTTATTTATAAACCTTTTATGTTTGTTAAACATTGTTTGTGCTGTGCCTGGAAAGATATTTTGGAGGCCTCAATCACGAATACTTGAGTTATCTAATAATGATAAGTAGACAGGTAACCTCCATTGCAAATTATGCCGAAGGCAAGCTGTCTTCCATGCTTTGACTTAGTTGTAAATAAGAGGATTATGATGTGTGGGTATATCAGTATCAAGCGTAATGAAATATGTGGCAATGCTATTTTCGGACATTTGACTATCAGTATACAAATCAATAAATGTGTTTTAAGAATTGGGGCGAAACCAGAAGCTGAAAGAAATTTAGGAACATTTATCATTGTTTATGTGCTGAGCTCTCTGTAAAGGTTAAGTGTATTGAATCCCAAGACCTCCACCATCTCCAATATGACAGGTATGAATATTTGAAGCTTAGAAATATAAAGTGCCATGTCGTCAGCAAACCCAGATATCCATGAATCCGAGCTGGGGTTCCAGTGCTCTGAGTCTGTGATACAGTGCCAAGTTAAACAATAAAAGAGATAATGGGCAACACTCATTTTCTTATTATGAATAAAAAAATACAATTCAAGACCATTAAATACTTTAGACATCTTAAGGCATAATACACACGACTGGAATGGGAGCGGCTCAACACATGCAAAGAAAGCCTAAGGCTAGGTTTCCACTTGGGTTTTTGTCCTGCGTTTTTTTTTCTTGATGAAAAACGCCAAGAAAACTGCCACTGCATTTTCCTGCGTTTTGGCGTTTTTTTCTGGAGTTTTTTCTGGCGTTTTAGCCTTTCTGTGGAAATTGCTTTTTTTGACCTTAGGCAGTTTTTCCAGCCTTTACAAGTTAGAAGTTTCACCCAGCTAAAAGGGATTAGGATAAATGGCAAGTATCTGCCCCCTGATGTAATTTACTTGGTAGAGTTCTACTTAAACGCCCCGGCGGACCCTTTTGTCACTTTTCTGTGGTTTGTAAGGCCTGCTTTATTCCGAATGTCTGCTCCTCTAGGAAGATTGGCCCCAAATGATGGTGCAAATTGTTTGCTGTTGCTTTTGGCACGCAGGATCCAGTTGATGCGTCGCGTATGTTTGTTTGTAATGGCATGTTTGTTCCAAATTGTGTAGAATTCAATATGAAATTTGTTTTGTTTGAAACTGTTTGTTTCCAGCCTATTTCTCGTAGGACACACAGATACTGGGTCCATCCTCTGCATTGTAACTGTGGAAAAAACGCCATAAAAAACGCCAAGGCAATAAACCCACATGGCTTTTTCATGGCGTTTTTTCTCTCCCATAGACTTCTATTGGAGAAAAACGCCAAGATTTCCTTGCAAAAAACGCCAGAGTGTCAACATGCTGCGATTTTGAAAAACTGCCACAGAGCCCAAAAAAGCAGAAAAACGCCAAAGAGGACTGAAAAAACGCCAAACAAAAAAACGCCAAGTGGATATGGCATTCTGCGATTTCCTATTGAAGAACAGCTAACATCTGGCTGCTGCGTTTTTTCACTAAAAAAAGCCAGGTGTCGCTATTGGTGTTTTTATGGGCGTTTTTAGCTAAAAAAAACCAAGTGGAAACCTAGCCTAAACACAGCGTTTAGCAGGGACAATATAAACCTGTCAATGCCAGTACAGATTTTAGAACAAAAACGTGTAATAATGGTACTCCTTCGCTAGATAAACATCAGAAATAATTGTAATTTGAATATTTACCAGTTAAAAATAAGTTGCTAATTTTATGATGATTTTAGCACATTTTCAATGGTAATATCTAGACTACAAAAAATCTGTACATATTATGGCTGCAACAATACTAAGCCTACATGATCTGTATGCATTACAGTTATAAATAGACTAATTGATGTCTTATTAATACATCATTGTTCTCATTTAGCAATTTGTTTTTGATCTTTAGTGGTTAGCTTTGATCTGATTTGACAAGCACTTGTTTTTGATGTTGAATAAGCGGATGCTGGGCTATAACTAAGGGATACATCAAAACTTTATGTGCATCTGAGCAGTTAGCAATTATTCTTTCAATTTGTGTCTTGAGAGTTGATTAACTTACTAGTGAGTCTGATTTTAGCTTGCAATCTGCATTTTCCTGAAATAGATGGCTCATTGAGTCAAGCCCATTATATCCAATATACTGCCTATATAGCAACATTTATATTTATGTTTTAAGTTCATCCATCTCATTGTAAAAACTTATATTTGCAGAAAACATCCATGTTTTATGAAAGCAGTACCATTTTTATGGGATACAATTCAAAGAAGTGTCTATAATAATGATAATAATAATATAATAATCTGGTACAATTTCATGATGCAATCCATTTAATAATACAAGCACGAACACAGTAATGTACGAATTAAAAATGATATGTCACAGTTCATTAAACTTCTAATTTTAGATTGTTTGTTTGACATGGTTAGAATTAATTGGTGTAATAAACAGATCTGTTATTATCATTTTATATCCAATACCTCATTGTTTTTATTTATTATATCACATATGCACCTAATTAATCAAAATGATTAGAGGAATTCCACGGATGCCAAGACCACATTTATAAATATTATAGTATTGTTATTTTGTCAAGATGGGCAATGGTGGATATTCCATGATTAGAAACCCAATCAAATGACTGGAGATCAGTAATATTGATGAACAACAGCATTGAAGAACAATATGGTTGACACCAAACAAAAACAAACTTGCAGGTATTATTCTCGAAAAATAGTAACACCAGTCCCCCTTTTCATTTAATTGCATATGTAAGCAAATATCCTCTGGGAGGCTCTCTATATAGTAATATCTATGAATTCTGTTAGGTGGATGTTATGCTTATCTACCACCCTCACAGTGATGTAACACCTCCTTACATTACATTTAAACCTCTTATCCTCAAGTTTTAGATTATGACTTCTTGTTCTAACATTTCTCCATCCTTTGTTTTGTTAAATACCTTTAAGTATTTTGCAGTTTCTATCACATCTCCCTTCCCCTTTCCTCCAACCTATACATGTTGAGCTATACATAGTCCCACTAAGAAAGGACAAAGACCATAAAAACATTATCTGGAACACAGAGACCTTACATCGCATCTAACATTGAGGGGCAAGAGAGCTAGGAGATTGGATTTCCAAAAGGAATCATTATCAAATTATGTTTTTATGTAATGCAGCACGATTTATATAAGTGGGAAAATGTCAGCAATTTCAGAAAAAAACAAAGTGATGGATTTGTCTAAGCCTAAAAGTTTAAAAACATTATTTTTTAAATTTTCCATAAAATATAATTTGCAAGTATGTCATGAAAAAAATATTAGTTCTTTAAGAGTTTTTTTAAAGATGCTTTAAAAATATACAGTAGATGTTATATTTCAGTAATCTCCACGCAAACACATAGGATTATACATGAGAAAAATGTTGTAAAATATCCCAAAGAAGAAATGTTAAAGGAAGAAGGTTTTATCCAGTTTTTTTCTAATTGAGGTTCAATGCATCTGCTACACTTTAAAGAAATTGTATAATCCAGGCCCTGTCATCAATTTTCTTAATTTATTTCCCTGAAATGACAAGGTTGCAAGAGGTAGACCAGCCTCACTAATGTCTGGATTACACTGTAGCTATGGAAACAGGTGTTAAAGTGCTAGGAATTTCAAGTTACAGTGATACTCTGTACATCACGTTCTCTTCTGATGACAAGTTATTTTACATGCTGACCAATGCAGAGCATCAATCTGACTGATTTGTAGAGCACTATAATATAGGGAGTGTGGGAGAAAAATAGCAGTTTTCTCTAAGTGTATTCTTTTTATGGATTCACATGAATTATATGTTTCAATCAAATCCTAAAAACAAGTTAAGAATGCAAAAACAATTTGTTTAAATGTGAAAAGCCTATGAAAGCCTATAAAGTATTAGTTTTAATTTGTACCGTATTTGCTCGATTATAAGACGAGGTTTTTTTCAGAGCAAATGCTCTGAAAAATACCCCTCGTCTTCTAATCGGGGTCGTCTTATAATCAGACCTCAAATAGAGGTCTGACTATGAGACTAAGATCCAGATCCCCCGCACCGCTGCAGGGGACCTGGATCCTTCTGTCTCCCCCCCATTTAACACCCCCCCCACACCCCACACACTTACCGGTGCTTCCAATTTCCTGCTGTATACCGGGGCAGCGGGTTGACGTCCACGCAATCCGCGTAGACAACTTCCGCGGCAGCCGGATGGAGGTGTGGCTAGCAGCGGGGGTTGTCTGCGTCCATCGCGCAGACCTTCCCCGACCGGTGCGGGGAACTCTGATCTCTGACAGCCGGGGAAGGTCTGAGCGATGGACGCAGACAACCCCCGCTGCTAGCCACACCTCCTTCCGGCTGCAGCGTAAGGAAGACTGCTGCCCCAGTATACAGCAGGAAATTGGAAGCACCGGTAAGTGTGTGTGGGGTGGGGGAGTGTTAAATGGGGGGGAGACAGAAGGAAGACTGCTGCCCCGGTATACAGCAGGAAATTGGAAGCACCGGTAAGTGTGTGTGGGGTGGGGGAGTGTTAAATGGGGGGGAGACAGAAGGAAGACTGCTGCCCCGGTATACAGCAGGAAATTGGAAGCACCGGTAAGTGTGTGTGTGTGGAGGGGGGGGGAGTGTTAAATGGGGGCATAGGGCATTTCTGGAGGCAGAGTGCTCTATGAAATGCCTTTTAACCCCCTGAATGCCACTCTGCCTCCTGAGATGCCTTATACCTCCCTATATGCCACTCTGCCCCATAATATGCTTTTTAACCCCCTAAATGCCAGAGTGGCATATAGGGGTATAAGGCATTTCTGGAGGCAGAGTGGCACATAGGGGGTTAAAAGGCACATCATGGGGCACAGTGGCATATAGAGGGTTAAAAGGCATATCATGGGCCACAGTGCCATATTGGAGTGGCAAGCCTGGGGGCAGATGTTCGTAACTGGGGGGCAGGTTGGAAAATACAAGGAAATAAAAAGAAAAAAATATTTTTCTCAATCATAGCTTTTATTAAAAAATGTAATAGTTTACATGAATTAACATTTACTGGTAAAACTTTTTTCCTATAGGGTCGTCTTATATTCAGGCTTTTTCTTTTTTTCCTAAATTAATATTTAGATTTTGGGGGGTCGTCTTATAATCAGGGTCATCTTATAATCGAGCAAATACGGTAATTAGCATAACATCATAACCAGTTATAAAAATAGTTTATATTTAATAATATTGTGTTTAAAAGTAGAGCTTTTAATACCAGAAATCATTGGTGACTTAATATACTTTGTCTCGAGTTCTTAATGTTCAATTAGCTTGGTCCACAAAGAAACTTGTTTTATTATTTTGCATTTCCCCTTTGACAAACCCCAACCAAGTTGATGATGACACCTACCGTTTAATGCAATTCCCTATGGATCTATATAATCAACATTGCTTCCTGGCTCCTAAAAAGATAAGACTGGCTCCTATACTTTCTGTCTGACTCCTAAATTAAAATTTAGAACACTTATATGCTATATTAAAATATCATGTTCCACCCAAACTACTGTATGTTTCTTATGCACATGTTTTTAATAATATAGAAACCAGTTACTAACCATATTATTAGATAGAGTTGCAAGCTTTAGCAATACCCCAAAAACAATCAAATCTTCTTCTACATAAAATTTGCATAAATGATTTTAAACATTACTGAACATTGAAAAGAATGACACATTAATATTTAATATAAATTGATGTGGATACTATAATATATCAAATGATTATTTTTATGTCCTTTTGATCAGACTTACTTAGTAAAACTTGATTCTGATATAAATTATTATATTTTTTTCGAAGAGAAAGTGAAATATAGCATAGCCTGGGGAGCTAATAATATCTGGATTGAAACTGGGTAGCAAGATTAAATCTGAAAAACATTATAATCTTATTAGCATCTATACTGGTGGTAGCCGAAAGATATATATATATATAGATATATATATATAGTGCCGTGGAGGAGAGCACGGAGCAGGCGGGAAAGAGAAAAAAGGTAATGACTATGGTTCTAAAAAGGGGTTGGCTAGAGGCCATGAGAACTCAAAGCGATAGGGGCAACAATGAGGAGAAGGCTGGGGCATTATATAAAACAAGACTAAAGGGGCTGCTGGCTGGGGACATACATACACTGTGGGGGAAGGCAAGGGATACAAGGTTGTGGGGGCATTAATACACAAGGGACTGGCTAGGGGCATCACTTACATCTATACTAAAAGGGGGCTGGCTGGTGGTATAAATACACAATAGAGGCCTGGCTGGGGGCAATACACAAGGTTGTGGGATCACCAATATACAAAAGGGCAGCAGGGGTCATTAAGCAGTGTGGCAAATACATTTTTATTTGTTGTAGCTTAGCCCGTCCAGATGTGGGTGTCGATGTGGCAGAGTCTGTCCTGGTGTGTGTGTTTGGGTGTCGGTGTGGCAGAGCCTGTCCTGGTGTTTGTGTGTTTGGTTGTTGCTGTGGCAGTGCCTGTCCTGGTGTGTGTGTGATTGGGTGCCAGTGTGGCAGAGCCTGTCCTGGTGTGTGTTTGGGTGTCGGTGTGGCAGAGCCTATCGTGGTGTGTGTGTTTGGGTGTCGGTGTGGCAGAGCCTGTCCTGGTGTGTGTGTGTTTGGGTGTCGTTGTGGCAGAGCCTGTCCTGGTGTGTGTGTGTGGAGTCGGTGTGGCAGAGCCTGTCCTGGTGTGTGTGTGTGTGTGTGTGTGTCGGTGTGGCAGAGCCTGTCCTGGTGTGTGGGTGTCGGTGTGGCAGAGCCTGTCCTGATGTGTGTGTCTGGTGTCAGTGTGGCAGTGCCTGTCCTGGTGTGTGTGTGTGATTGGGTGCCGGTGTGGCAGAGCCTGTCCTGGTGTGTGTGTGTTTGGGTGTCGGTGTGGCAGAGCCTGTCCTAGTGTGTGTGTTTGGGTGTCGTTGTGACAGAGCCTGTCCTGGTGTGTGTGTGTGCTTGGGTGTCCGTGTGGCAGAGCCTGTCCTGGTGTGTGTGTGTGGGTGTCGGTGTGGCAGAGCCTGTCCTGGTGTGTGGGCGTCGGTGTGGCAGAGCCTGTCCTGGTGTATGTGTGTGTGTGTCTGGTGTCAGTGTGGCAGTGCCTGTCCTGGTGTGTGTGTGTGATTGGGTGCCGGTGTGGCAGAGCCTGTCCTGGTGTGTGTGTGGGTGTCGGTGTGGCAGAGCCTGTCCTGGTGTGTGGGTGTCGGTGTGGCAGAGCCTGTCCTGGTGTATGTGTGTGTGTGTGTCTGGTGTCAGTGTGGCAGTGCCTATCCTGGTGTGTGTGTGATTGGGTGTCGGTGTGGCAGAGCCTGTCCTGGTGTGTGTGTGTTTGGGTGTCGGTGTGGCAGAGCCTGTCCTGGTGTGTGTGTGTTTGGGTGTCGGTGTGGCAGAGCCTGTCCTGGTGTGTGTTTGGGTGTCGTTGTGGCAGAGCCTGTCCTGGTGTGTGTGTGCTTGGGTGTCCGTGTGGCAGAGCCTGTCCTGGTGTGTGTGGGTGTCGGTGTGGCAGAGCCTGTCCAGGTGTGTGGGTGTCGGTGTGGCAGAGCCTGTCCTGGCGTGTATTTGGTCATCTGTTTCCTGGCACTTTACTTGATGTAGGAATAAATCGAACTATTTAATTTTTACTTATCCAGAGATAAAACGCCATTCTGAATTTGTCGTCACTTCAGTGGACAAAACTTCCTAGACCCAGAAATCAGTGAGAGGAAAAGTAAAGGTATCGTTTTATTTGCTCTATTTTAATTTGCATATCTTATTAAAAAGGATTAGTGGCACAAGCTTCAGGTGTCCCGTGTGTGATGACTTTTTTTAGTGTACTGATTACTCCCAATCCAATCACATAAGATTCTATCCTATATTATCTGCAGAGCACTGATGCTATCTTTATCCGGTACACATGGATGCCGAGGAGTTAAAATTCTGTTTATTCCTAAGTACTTATTTGGGCCTTTTAACACTTTTGGTTCCTGGGATTTTAATAACAATGTGGTATTCTCTTATCGTTAAGGAACAATTTAATATAATTTTAAAAAGAATGGGAGGGAGGCTAACATTAGAATAAAAACATCTCTTCTGCTGTGGACTACTCTTCCAATGATGCTTTTCCAGCATCAATAGAGAGGATGATGGTGCAGATGTAAGATACTGGTATTACCCCGGGTCAGGCCTAGGGTAGCCCCCCCCACATAAATATACTATAAGGTCCTCCTCAAGAAGCCATACATTTGAATGTATCTCAATGTCTGAGAGTCAACTCTTTATTTATGCATGTGCAAATGTGAGCTGGCAATAATAAATCAGCATTTTGGACTTTAGTCCAACTATTGCTGCTGCAAACTTGCATTTTTTGCCAACTCATATGCACTTTCATATATAATGAATAGACCACTCAATTCAGACTTTATAGCATTTAGCACTATACAATAATAGTTGTATAAAAGATAATATTTTTATACCAATTAGGTATATAACGATTATAAGGAGAAATGAAAAAAATCACACACAAGCTCATGGACATTGAACAAAGCAAAAAATTTGATTCATTTGCATAAAATGTTTAGATTTTGCGCACTGTAAAATGTTAGGCCTATACCAAGAGGGTTTGAGTATTGGCCTGTGGATTGTTTGTGTTTTTTTATATATCACAACGCAACTTTAGTCTCCCTATTGTGAATACTTTTCTACTCTTTATAGTGATGGTTGATGAGGCTTATTTATTTCCTTTTTTCTGTATTATTGATACTATAATACCTAACATTTATATATTTTGTATCTCCTGTCTTTGTTGCATGAGACCATAATTCAGCATTACTAAATGATAATAAATCTTTATACCATAATAAATTACATTTCATTAATAGAATTTCATTTATATTTATTAACATATGTCTATCTCTTTCCTAAATTTTTTGTATGTCTATTTATATTACAGATCCACATCTTATTTATAGATAGATAGATAGATAGATAATGAGCACATACACAAAAATAGACTAAAGCATTGAAGGAATTTGTGATAATTAATATATTTTACTAAATATTTTGAATTGATATTAGCATGTTAATGTAGTATTCTAGTACTACCCTCATGAATCTTTTATGTTGAACCAGTACTGCAATAAAATAAACCTCTAGACAGTGTAATCATCTGGTGAGTGAGGATTGGAGATGAATTTACAAATGATTCACTTTTGAACCTGTCTAAAAGATCATTGGTGTGCTATTTAGAAATGTATGTAAGCTTACTGCTAGCAGTGGTATCATCTGAGCAATAGCATTGCATAGTGTTAAGTGTCACTGGCACTGCTACAGAAATGAACATCATTGACACCCTCTGGGCCTTTATTTAGCTGTCTGTGTTTATGGTGTACATAGTGTTAATGTCCTTCAGTTGCTCTATTTTCAAGGATGGAAAAGCAGTTGCTAAGCATTTCTAAATGACAACCCCTGGGTTCATTAAAAATATGGCAAACATTTGCAAAGCTCATTAAGTGCAATTTTTTTCTCTGTGTATATCAGATTCCTCCTCGGCATGTTCCGCGTGACCAAACATCTATTAGCACTTATCCCACTGACGAGTCTGATACATTTAAACCACCAATTAAAGAAAACAAAAGGGATATTTATTGATATAATCATATGTGGACATGCATAATGAATTAGGCTGTTGCAAATGACAGTTTAATTTCCTCTGTTAATCTATACCTGTTAGGGTACTCACATTACTATATCATAAGATGTCACTGTAATGGATTTTTATAGCATTAGGAATTCAGGGGTGCTTGAAATTCCTTATAATTATCCTTGTTAAGCATGATTGCTTTACTATAAAATATAAATGTTTCCAACTGAAATAATCTCAGATGGAAAGAATTAACAAAATACTATAGATCAGAATACATATTTTATAGTAAGTAATCGTTTATGTTTTAGCTAAACACGTGATCTATGATGAGTCATCATAATGCAAACAAGATGTATTGTTGATATAGGTTGACTTCCCAATTTCTTCTTTGTCACATGTTTTAGATCATCCAACTAGTTTTAATATAAGTCAAAGTCATCACGATTAAACACAAAATGTGGCTTTTAAATTATAAACATTTCGCTTATTGAAGGTAAGGAGTAATTAAAACTTATATTACCCATGTGAAAAAGTCATTGTCCCCTAAACCTTATAACTGGACGTGCCACCATTGGCAGCAACAACTACAATCAAACACCTGCCATAACTGTGGAGGAATTTTGGCCTACTCTTCTTGGCAGAATTATTGTCAGGACTTTGACTAGGCTACTCAGAAACCTTCATTTTGCTTCTTTTAAGACATTCAGAGGTAGACTTGCGTGTGTGCTTCGGATTATTGCCCTGGTGCAAAACCAGACTTCGATTGAGTCACAAACTGATGGCTGGACATCCTCCTTTAGGATTTTCTGGTAGAGAGCAGAATTAATGGTTCCATCAATAATGGCAAGTCACCCAGGTCCTAAAGCAGCCCCAGACAATCAAGCTGTTTTTGGCTGATGTGAGATAAGCCATTGTGTTCTTTTTGGTCAGCAGTGGTTTTCTCAACTCTTGCAACAAATTTTTGCACAGTCTGTTTCTTATTGTAAAAATCACCTTAGTTCGCTGGAGTCTCAGAGCCTTACAAATGGCGTTGTAACTTCTTGCAGACCGATAGATGTCAATTACCGTATTTGCTCGATTATAAGACAACCCTGATTATAAGACGACCCCCCAAAATCTGAATATTAATTTAGGAAAAAAAGAAAAAGCCTGAATATAAGACGACCCTATAGGAAAAAAAGTTTTACCAGTAAATGTTAATTCATAATTACATTATTTTTTATGATTGAGAAAAATATTTTTTTGTTTTTATTTCCTTGTATTTTCCAACCTGCCCCCCAGTTACGCACATCTGCCCCCAGGCTTTCCACTCCAATATGGCACTGTGGCCCATGATATGCCTTTTAACCCTCGATATGCCACTGTGCCCCATGATATGCCTTTGGGGGTTAAAAGGCATATTATGGGGCAGAGTGGCATATAGGGAGGTATAAGGCATTTCAGGAGGCAGAGTGGCGTTCAGGGGGTTAAAAGTCATTTCATAGAGCACTCTGCCTCCAGAAATGCCCTATGCCCCCATTTAACCCCCCCCACACACACACACACTTACCGGTGCTTCCAATTTTCTTGCTGTATACCAGGGCAGCAGTCTTCCTTCTGTCTCCCCCCCATTTAACACCCCCCACCCACTTACCGGTGCTTCCAATTTCCTGCTGTATACCGGGGCAGTGGGTTGACGTCCACGCGATCCGCGTAGACAACTTCCGCTGCAGCCGGATGGAGTTGTGGCTAGCAGCGGGGGTTGTCTGCGTCCATCGCGTAGACCTTCCCCGACCGGTGCGGGGAACTCTGATCTCTGACAGTCGGGGAAGGTCTGCGCGATGGACGCAGAAACCCCCGCTGCTAGCCACACCTCCTTCCGGCTGCAGCGTAAGTTGTGTACGCGGATCGCGTGGACGTCAACCCGCTGCCCCGGTATACAGCAGGAAATTGGAAGCACCGGTAATTGTGTGTGGGGTGGGGTGGGGGGGTGAGTGTTAAATGGGGGGGGAGACAGAAGGATCCAGGTCCCCTGCAGCGGTGCGGGGGATCTGGATCTTAGTCTCATAGTCAGACCTCTATTTGAGGTCTGATTATAAGACGACCCCCGATTAGAAGACGACGGGTATTTTTCAGAGCATTTGCTCTGAAAAAACCTTGTCTTATAATCGAGCAAATACGGTACTTTGTTTCTTATTTGCTTTTTTTAATTTCTTTAGCTCACAGCATCATGTGCTGCTTTTGAGACTTCTTAGCCTACTTCACTTTGCAAGACAGGCTCTATTTAATTGATGTTTAGATTCAACAGGGCTGGCAGTAATCATGCGTGGGTGTGTGTGGGGAACGTAAACCCAATTATCAACTAAATTTGGTTAATTGGTTAATTTAGTAACTAAGGGAATTACTTTTTCACATAGGTCCAGGTAGGGTTGGATAGCTTTTTTCCTTCAAAACATGAAATCGTCATTAAAAAAATGCATTTTGCGTTTAATCACGTTAACGTTGTCTAATATCTGAATAGAAGAAATCGGGAAATACTTCTCCACAGCATTGTAGAATATTTATTAAACTTCTCTCATATTTTGAAGTTGTAATATTTTTATGTTTTAAGAATAACAACATTTGGGTTTTTTTCTGTTGGGTCAAATGTCACATGTCAGATGTCCCCACTTGCAGATGCATAATACAACTCTGCCTACGTTACAAGCCATTAATGTTTACTTTAACAATATACAAGCAAAGTACCTAAAAATCCTGGGAAATTGGGACATTATACCAGAACACAGCCAGATGCTTGGGTTTTACAATTGGGATTGACCCAACCAAATCAGCATCTGTGTAGTTTGAGCAATACATTTGTAAAACACAGTAAAATTAGTTACATGGCTAATGTCCCTTGTGTTAAAAACATTTTTTAAAATAGGCAAGACATAAACAGAAAGAAGAGAAGGAAGATTGTTCAAAATGGCAAATGTTAAGACACTCTGTCCTTTCCTGCTTTTCACAGCTCCATTAGAAACATGTTTTTCTCACATGCCTAATTTGCCTGGTGGGGAATTGTTCTCTGTTTGTGTGAGATCAGAACATGATCAAAGGAGTAACATAATTTTCCACTTTTTTTCGTGTCTCATTGCCGGAATTTTAAAATCATGCTACTAATCTCTTTTCAGGCATTATTATAAGTATCACATGAGGTGGATGAATACAATCTGGATCAAGGTTCACCTGAATGTCCAGATATATGTGCCATACTATTAATGTATAACCCCTATAGGTGCTAAACTATAATAGTGGCCCAGATCCCAGAGCTGTGAAGGCAATGTCAGGCATGACAAATATGGGTCTGACATAAATTTGTTTCATGCTTCTAACAGACCCCTGAAGTGATCACGGATGTGTTTGAAGCCAGCTTGCAGAACGGTTTATAAACAGTATAACAGTGGGGTTTCCATTACTTTGCAAGTCTGTGATCAGTGCCCTAATACATTTAGTAGAATACCTTTATTTTTCTTTCTATTGAAGTCTTTCTACATAAATAAATGTTTTTATTAATATGAAGCAAACACCAATATTATGAAGGCAGTTAACTTATTGATCATTAATACACATATTTATTGAGGTCTGAAATTTTCTTTGGACACAGTTTGGAGGGAATTATTTTTAATATCGTTTTACAAACACTAAATAACCATTGAACCTAATTATTCCTCAAAGTGTTCTACCGTATTTGCTCGATTATAAGACAAGGTTTTTTCAGAGCAAATGTATGGCTGGCCCATAATAGGAAAAAAGTTAGTACACACTGTATCAAAAATATTCAGAACACTATCTTCCATAAAATGAAAAGTTTATATAACCATTAGAGTCTATTTAAATAGATTCCTTTTGGGTACTTTTTCAGAGCTCATCCAGCGATGATTTGTGAAGCAATTAATTCTCATTTTCAGCACACGAAAATCCATGGCTTCAATCAATGCCAACAGAGTCAACAAGTCAACCCTGAGTGTTATTGTATTGGCCTACCCAAGATCAAGAGGATCCCTTGTATGTTTCCCTCCTGAAGCCTGTAGTTCCCTTAAATCTACATTCTCTATTTTTGTTCAATGTGAAAAAGTGGTTATTATACAGAAGAATCTGAATTCATGTTGACAATGTTCAAGTCTCTTTAGTTTCTAGTCATTTGGGAGTCTTATGGGCCATCAAAGTTCAGAAATTCCACAGTCTTCCCTGACAAACCCTCACCTTGACACCTAGGGGTTGCCCCCTAGATGAGGTGATACCATCAGAATAGTACCTCAGATTGATGGTCCATCTCCCACATCACCCATGTCATTGGGTGCCGTCCCACACACGGCCAGTTACTGGTTTCTTTTATACTGTTTTTTTTTTCTCGTGTTTTTAATAATGACATTGACTTTACTTCCTTGTGTATGTAATGAGCCTTGTAATCCTTTGATCTGCTTATAATTGTTGTCGATTCTCTGTTTTTTTACCTCAGCTATTCCCTTTTCACCACATTAATTATCCACCTGCCCTGACCATTTAGACTGTTTATTGACTTTAGTTTGGTTTGCTGTTATACTTGCTTGAGAGAACCAACTAAGTCAGGTCAAAGTACATTAACATTTTTAGCTAAGTATATATTTTATGCCTTCTCGTATTATTCAAATTATTCGCTGAGGACACCTTTTGGCTTTCTAAATCAATGTAATTTTTCATTTTAGAAACCTGTTTTTGACCCCAGGAAATTGGGAATCTTGCGCTTCTACATATATGGTTTTATACCTTATGTGATGTATTAAAGCGAATTAGCCTTAATAACTGCCTGCAACCTATTTTAATTATTTATCTTATAAATATGAATAAAAGTATAATAAAGTAAGGATTTCCAATTTTGTTAATGCTTGTCTGTATAATTTATTATACTGAAGCTTTGCTAATTTCTGAGCCGTAATAAGCTTTTTTTTTCCCACTACCTAAATTAATAACATAAGTAAATGATCAACTGCTGAATATTTAAATATCTTCACATAATGTTTATTAAGCTATTTTTTTACAGGTTCGTTTGTCAAAATACATCCTGTGCTAAGAATAATGTAGTGGATTTATTCATTTTATGAGTTCAGCTTTGGGTATTCTTTTAAATGCAAAGATTCAAAGAGAAATACTAGGGCAGAGAGTTATCATTTAATTCAAATTATGCTATTAGCGTAAAGATGTTGAAGAATAAATGTGACTTTTTGTGTGCGGCTGAATCTGGTGTGAGGATAGCTCTTAAAATATTGAGTGGTTTTTAGGCCTGTCAGCATAAAATTATTCCAACACAGCGTCTTTATAGGTACTTCAATAAATGGTACTTATGTTATGATCTGAGATGTCTTTTTGCAAAAGACTAAATTTCTGTGCAAAGAGTAATTTTGTTGCATTAATTTTCTTTCAATGTGTGTTGCGTGTTTATACTATTTAATATAAATAATATATGTAAACTTTATTATGAGGCCTTTATGCAATTCTCATAATGATATTAAGTTCCCGTAAGTATGTTTAATTCTCTTTCTATTGAAATGTAGAAAGATGCTATGCCCAATGTATGATTTCTCCGCTTTCCCACGCAGCTATTTTAAAAAAAAATTATGCATATAAAAGTAAATAATAAATAAACAATTAATAAAATAAATAAATAAATAAATAACTTTATGGAGAAGCTGCTGCTCCAGAGCTGCATCAGAAAACATCTAACTTGAGTCTGCCCTTTTACTCCACTTGGCCCTGTGAACTGTGTGCTTTACTGGAACACTGACTCAATAATCTTTTCGGGAATGCTAGTATGTTAAATGAATGGTCTGATAAGATTAAAAATATATCTATTGCCCATATATTGTAAAAAAAAATACCATAACTGATATTGTAAAGGAGTATTAGAAATACATCTTTAGAAGAGCAGTATATTTTTCTCCTTTTTAATTACACAGAGCCTACAGCACCCAAGCTCCACCGTCTTGTTACTACCATCTGTCATCAATTAGTGCTCTATGAATAAAATTTTAGCCTAAGAAACAAACCTAAAATGCATAAAAGATATGAATTTGTCTTTGATCATGGAGACAATCAAATATTTAGTCAAACCACATAATTATTAATTGCTTTCCCACTACTGCTTACCATATTTACTGGATCCTACAATCGGGTAATCCAATGTGTGTGATGACTGGCTCTAGTCGCAATATAATCACAGTGCTTGACTTATTTTCACAAAACAAAACAACACAATTTACTCCCATCATCTTTCAATTACCACTCAAATACACAGCTCATTGAAGTTATGTTCTTACTAGTAGAGCTGATATTACAAGTCATAATATTGCCAGTTCAGAATATGTAAGAATATAGTCAAAAAATGAAAAAGGAAGGATTCCATGAACTCTAATATGCAGTTAAGGTGTAATAATGCCACCAATACTTTAGGGCAAAATGCTCCATTGTCAATATGCCCACCATTGGGTGCTTAGGGAGAATCTTTTTACCACACAAATTCCTATTATGTATAACCAACAAAGTGTTCATGGCAATCTGGACCAGTTTGGGTTTCGGGTCTAATTGATACATGCATACGTCTTGTGAAATTAACAAATTCTGTTAATTTAGTGCATGGATCTGAATGATTGGATGTGTCTTACCTATTGTAGGTAGTGTGCCTGAATGCCAATATAGAAAGTTCAGAGGCTGTTTAGGGATTATGTTTTAGTGGTATATGTGTACCACATTTTTTCTTTGTCTGTGACTGTAACTGCATTGGTCACTTTACAAGAGCTTAAAAAGTTCAGGTACTCATTCCTGAGAGAACTGAAAAATAAAATAAAAATAAAAAATATGGATTTATTAAAAAAAAAAAAAAGGTTAATGTATTACACATAAATAATGGATGCTTTTATATAATATAATATTTTAGTTATATAAAGTAGGGTTTCTCCAGAATAAAATTTAATTATTTTTGTTATTGTTTATAAGGTATCTAGATGATTTAAGTGATATTACTAGACTAGACTTAAACCTTTGAAGGCTCGAACATTTAAACCTAGTTTATTATTTTTAAAAATACTGAATGTCTGATAACATGTTAATCACTTGGGTATGTTGAATAGCTGTAGCGACCATAATCCAGCAAAATTCAAAATTTTGAAATTCTTTGACCGATTAACAATATGGTCTCTTGATAAAAACACCTCTCTATTTTGTACAAGAAAAGTGTTGCCTATGGCAGTTTGTACTGCTCTTTATCATGGTGTGGGGATAAGTTAAAAATGTACATGTGTGAAGCCAAATAACTGTCCAATGTTATAAAGACATAACAGTAACCAGATTACCTGTGCAAAATACTTTGGCAGAAATGCTTCATGCTCACAAATTAAAGTCTACTGCTAGACATCTGTATCAAAATGATTGCGGGTCTATTGCCTGATAGGTTGGGTGGTCAGTAAAGTTAAGGGTTAACTTAAATATGAGAAGGGTTAAAGATATATATTTAAAAAAATGAGAGGCATAGACCCCATCCCCGCACCCCCCTACCTTCAGTCACTCACTAAATCTTTATTTGCTTCCTTGCACAAGATACTAAAATACTAATTAATTCACTTGTAATATCCCATCTGAATAATTATTCCCTTCCTATTGCCCTCTTCTGCCCTTATACCCACTACAACAGCATGGGCTCCAAGATCCAATATCATATATACTTTGATTTTAAAATGTTTAAATCCAATTGGATTAGAGGATTGAGGAGAAGACGTCACCAGAAGCACAGCCATATTGCCCTAAATTCACCTTAGGACAAAATGACGATTTTTTGGTGATGTCCTCTACCTCTACCCGCCAGGTTATGTCTGCAGAGATGCTGACAAAGATAGAAGATTTCAGATAGCAGATTGAAATTAAAAAAGAACAGAGATTAGAGAAGTGGCCAGCATAAGTGTAGGTGGTCAACAGAGAAGGTTGGAAAATAGTCAGAAAGCGTGAGAGTGTGAATGAGAGTGTGAGAGAGTGGTGAGTGTGGGCATCAGGCAACACATTAAAATTAGAATTTTTGGCCGAACCAAATGGGCAGGGAATGTAATTCATTGCCCCAAAACAAATGTGCCAAAAATGAACCGAGAAATTTGGCCGAATCATTTTTAGCCCATTCGCATATGTCTACTAATGACTACAGGAGAAGGACCGATCAAAATTTCCCATTTTAGGCCCCATTATTCCCAACACAAACTGTTTCCAATTACATAGAACAAGCCACTGAACATAATCCAATGATAACAAATCTCAGTTCTGAGGAGTTTGGTACGGCAACATTTCCAGAATTGCAACCAAAGTCACCTAAGAACGTTGTATTTATATTCGTTGTGGTAGTTCCTGCAATGCAGATCTAGTCTGGATCTCTTCTTAATCCCTAAAATGCTGCTACTTGAAAAAAATCTTGTTGAAATGTGAGTCCACAAGGGGGCAATGACCTCCCCCTGTGAAAATATTACACCAAAAGTCAGGAAACAAAATTCATTGTTGGAAACCAATGCTCCAAAACTGAAACAAAAAAACTGGCCAAATCGATTTTGCTTGTGGTGACGTGATTGAAGGCATTACGCGCTGTGTGCTGCATACGGATTGTGTAAGTAATAACACGAAAAGAAAACTTTGCTTGCTCTGAAATATTAGAGAAAAACATGAGACAGTAAATATTTGGCAAAATATGCAAAATGTGATTTGCTACACTATTATCCTCAGGGCCAGCCCTACAATGGAGCCGACTGGGGCAATTGCCCCAGGCGGCACTTCAGAAGGGGCGGCACTTTGCCGCCCCAAGCGGTTTTTTTTTGTTTTCTTTGAAGCGGAGGAGAGAGAGAGGGGCACCGAGTGGTTTTCGCTTACCCGCTCGGCGCCCCTCTCTCTCTCCTCTGCGGCGAGTTTCCCTGTTCGGTCTCGGTGCCGGCTTGTAATGCAGAGCGCCGGAAGTGACGTGAATTTCCGGCGCTCAGCATTACAAGCCGGCACCGTGGCAGCACAGGGACACTCGCCGCAGGACTGTTTAAGGGTAAGTACCGGTGGGGGGGGTAGATAATGCCACCCCCCCCGGCGTCGGCGGGGGGGCGGCATTTTAAACTTCGCCCCAGGCGGCATTAATTCTTCGGCCGGCCATGATTATCCTGGAAAGTATTCAAAGTCATCTTTTCATAAAGCTCTACAGCTATGTTGTGCAGTATTCACAATGAAATATAAATTAGAGGGATTTCACACATGAATCATTTTGGAAACACCTTCTTCACAAAGCACTGTAGTATTCTAGTGATCAAGACGACAATTATGAAAAAAGGCAGCAAAACAACATTGACTTAATTGACTGAAAGTAAGAAAAGAAAAGATTATTCAGTATACAACAATGATCTCAAGGTATTTCTGTAGAGTAATACTAGTTTCCTTTTCAAAATTATATTAAATATTGTAATCTTTGGGGAGTATCTGTTCTTGAGGTCTTTACTACTTCTAAATTGCAACAAATCATGATATACAATCTGTATTAACAACAGTGAATTGTATTTCACAAGCTTAAAAGAGTGAAAATACAAAACAAAATGGCACACATCTATGTGGAGAATATAAAATATTCTTCCCGCTTTACGGAGAAATTCACTAGTGTCTTTAAGCAATTCCTGCTCAGAGGATAGTTGTTTAGGAGATCTTTCCTTAACGAACACCTTTTGGACAGAGGTGTTCGTTAAGGAAAGATCTCCTGAGCAACTATTCTCTGAGCAGGGATTGCTTAAAGACACTGGTGAATTTCTCTGTAAAGTGGGAAGTATATTTTATATTCTCCACATAGATGTACGCCACTTTGTATTTTCACTATGTTTTTGTGAGCAGTTGTGAAGATTGTCTCTTTTGTGTGCTGCACTCACTAAAAGTTTATTGTGTGGCTATATTTACAAACCACTTAAAATATTGTGCTTATCAGCCTTAATCATTATTTATTAGCTTTAAATAGTAATTGACAACATATTTAAACTGAGTAATGAAACGACAAGCCAGAACCTTGAAAATGTATTCCAAGAAAGATTTCACATATTTGTAATAAAAAATAGCTTATAACATAATTTTGTCATCTCTGAGATCAATACATTGAAGAAATTAGATGGGTGGGTAAATGATAGAAAGATAGTGTCAGGGGTGAGGTTCATATGGCTTACTGTAGGTAGCCAGAGTGCCCAATGACGGTTTTCTGGAAGCGCAGAGGCGGAGTCGGACAGGGCCTGGGACAGGGTTATGCAGCCACATACCAGGGCCCTGACATAGCAGCAGATGTTGTCCAGTACAAAATTAGATCTGGTGATATCCTGCAGGAACCTTGGAGCAGGCATGAGAGATAGCATTACAGAATAATATACAGGATGCTGCAGACTGGAGAAGGGAGGCTAAGCAGAGCAATATCAAAGGGTCTAAAGAAACATAACAACCAAGGGGGACAGAATGAGCAAGGGGGACAGAGCTGAAACTAAACATTGAATTTAAACACAGAACAGTGATAAAGACATACCTTTGGACTGCAGACTGAGACAAACATAACAAACGGGAACACCTTATAAATGAAACAGAAGCTGAAGCTAAGAGCAGGACTGTAATCGAAGAATAAGGGAAACGTTATGGGCCAAAAACTATTTGGGTGAGAGGACGACGCTGAAAGCACCATCTTTTTGCCCTCAGGTTAACTGAGAACAATATGGCAGCGTTTGTGGTGATGTCATCTCCCCAATCCTCCAAATGGAGGAGAGGCCATCTCTGCAAACACCGTAATTTTGCCCTCAAGTGAAATTCCTCATTATGGTTATTGCCTTTTATTTTCATTTTTACCAGCAAGTACAAAATTTGTGTGATTCCAGTACATAAAAGTAGTCAGGTGACCCTGGTATACCATTCCCCATTAGGCCTAAGCCTTCTTGCTCGGATGCAGAAGTTGAACTACCCTGGGCAGCTTGCAGCAACAACAGCAACAGCAGTACCGAATATCCTAGGTCTAGTAGTGCAAAAATCTTGTCCACTCTGCCCAATTTTAAATGCAACCAAGAGCTCGCAGAGGGGTCATGAGCTGGTCATGGGGAGGATCAAGGGCGAAGATAGCTTTTAAGGTATTCTATGGTGAAGCATTTAATAAACCCACTAACAGTGTCACCACAGCCACCACTGGTGCTGTTACTACCGTATGCAGTGCCATTACTTCCCAGAACAAAGATGGGCAGGTACTATCAGATCTATTTTTGTTCCACAAGCAAGTGAGGAAGAAGAGGGAAGGTCTACTCTTGCCTCAAGAGTGGACCTTAGTCTCTTGTGCCCAGACGGAAAAGCATATGGTATTCGACAATGTTATTGATGACAACAATGATCTGTATTTAGATTGAGAGTTAGGCTTGGAGGAGTCAAGCGACCCCTTCCAGTAATAATTTCTTTGTTAGATGTATTTCTCCTTTCACTGAACAGAAGAAGCAGCACTCCATGCACTGGCAGCTCTACCGACTCCACCATTGTAACCATCACGAATACTCATGGAAAAAAATACTAGTACGACTGCTACCTCATATGGTGGGCAATGCCGTAGTGTGGGAGCATTTTGAGTGGGAGATGGGCACACTACAAGGTGCAAGTTGTGTTGTCAGCTAGTGATAAGTCAGACAGGAGTAAGGACATCTCCTTAAGTCTGGTATTAATCAACATCTACATACAAACCACAGGGCAGTTTTTCTTCAGATTGGAATTGGCACCAACAGCAAACCCACACCAGCCACTAGTAGCACCAGCTGTCACAGCAAAGGACGTGGTGAGGCCTTAGCATTCTCTAAGAGAACACATAAAACCAGCATTAAAATAAAGTGACTTGACTGCCTGGTCAGCTTATCGCTGTCTGAGGTACTTCTTTCTCCACGATTAAGGGGGAGCCCTTCAGGCAGTTGCTAAAGGCCCTCACTTCCCACTACCACCTGCCCTGTTGCACCACCTTCAGCAGGACTGTTGTGCTCTTTATGGCTCATCGTTAAAAGACAAGCTATCCAGGGCAGCCGGACAAACCATCTACTTCAACTCCGACATATGGAGGATACGCTGGAGTCTGCCCAAGTATTTGGAGGACAGTACCACGGTAGGTGGTGTAGGCACACAGGGTGGCAGGAGGGGAACAACTAGGCCAGAAGGGTTATAAATCATCTTACTCCATGCAGACGTTTTGATGAGCAGCGCACACTAGCTCACATCTTGGCAGCTCTTAGGAAGATTCTGGTGCAGTGGATTGGACCGCAAGCAGGCACAGCAGTAGAAATTGGAATGATGATGACTGACGGGGCAGCAAGCAATGTAAAAGCAGTTAGAGATTGGAACTTAGAGATTGTGGGTTTGGGCTGGGCAGCACATATACTACACTTGGTGGTAAGGGCAGCTATTATAAATAAGGGACAGTGTAGGATGTCGAAAATGATTGAAAAGTGCTATAAAATCGCCGGGCACATTTACCGCAGCATGGGGAGGAATATCATAAGGCAAGTCTACTCCGTTACTTAAGGACGTAGTCACCTGCTGGAACTCCAGCCTGGACATGATGAAAGGGATCACAGAGGAGTAGTGGGCTCTTCACTCCATGTCCGCTGAGCAGAACAATGGGGTGCTTAGCCCATTGGGCAGAGGGGGGGAATGGGCATTATTGGGGCAGGTAGTGGTAGTTCTGAAGCCATTTAAGGATTTGACTAAGAATTTAAGTTGGAATACTCCCATTTTCGGCCAGGTCGCACCCCTCCTTACTTACCTTAAGCAAAAAATGCATGATTTCCTGGAACAAAATGAGGCCTTTTAGGGTGACAGATTACATGTAGAGGTTGAAAATCTGATCAGTAGGCTTACAGAGTAGCTGACAGATTGCATGTAAGCCATCATGGACACCCCCAAGTACATGCTGGCCACCCCCTGTGACCCACGGGTTAAGGGCAAGATGGCCCTTCAAAGTAATGTTAAAGCTGTCAGGGACATGCTTGTCTGTAGGGTGTGTGAGATTTAGCACAAAAGGCGGATGCTAAGCAAAGGAGAGATCCAAGAGTTGAAAATGGAAATTCTCAGCAGCATTGACAGTAGCGCCACTGACATGTCCAATTTCAAATCCCTTACACCAGAGGCGTCCAATGAGCAGCCTGCGGGCCAAATGCAGCCCACCGGACTTCGAGGTGCACCCAGACTGGGCCATGGGAGAATTTTCCTGGTGGGCCGGTCGGTCCGTGGGCCGGCAGACCATCATTCAAAGCGGAGGCGGTCTTACAGCCACATGACTCGAAGTCCGCCCAGACTTGAAGTTCAAAGCATGGTGTGTGCCGGCCAGTAGCAGTAGTGCCTCAGCTCTTCGTCCCTCACCTTTTAAAATGTGATGTTCAAGGGGGCGGGCTCACAGAAGAGTTCTTCCTGACTCCTCTCAAGGGGGATGGGGATATTCCTTTGGGACAAAAGTTAAATAATACAAAAGGGGGTGGCTGGGTTGTGGCATTACAAAATCAATAGGGGGTGGCTGGGGGTAATACATGTGGCAGTGGGGGCATCAACAGACAAGAGGTTAGTTGGGCATCACATTAGCCAATACAAAAAGGGTGGGGGCATCAATACACAAGGGAGGAGATTGGCTGGGGCATTACATAAATCAATATACAAGGGTGTGGGAGCATAAATGTGCAAAGGGGGGCAATACACAAGGTTGTTGGGGGGCACATTAATTAATAAGAAAGGGGGCTGGGCTGGGGCATCAATACACAAGGGGGCTAAAATACAAAAGGGGTAGTTATTCACAAAGCAGTGTAGAAAATACATTTTGTTTATGCTTCAATGAGGCAAAGCCTGTCCTGGTGTGTGTGTCTGGGTGTGTTATGGTGTAGCTGCTTTTCTGCTGCATTGCTGGAGGCTATACAGCCTGGCTGGGTTGCCATGGCTACACTCCTGTCACTCCTGTGAGTACCCGTCTTGGTTCCTGACCCCGGCTTGTCTTTTGGTATATGCTTTTGGATCATGATTTGGCTTTGTTCACTATTGTCATTACAATAAAGGTGATTGCATTTTACGTTTTGTGTCCATCTGGTTCCTGGTCCCTAACAGGGTGTCAGTGTGGCAGAGCCTGTTCTGGTGTGTGTGTGTTTGGGTGCTGGTGTGGTAGGGCCTGTCCTGGTGTGTGTTTGGGTGTCAGTGTGGCAGAACCTGTCCTGGTATGTGTTTGAGTGTCAGTGTGGCAGAGCCTTTCCTGGTGTGTGTGTGTGTTTGGGTGTCGGTGTGACAGAGTCTGTCCTGGTGTGTGTGTGTGTGTTTGGGTCTTGGTGGGGCAGAGCCTGTCCTGGTGTGTGTGTTTGGGTGTCAGTGTGGCAGAGCCTGTCCTGGTGAGTGTGTCAGTGTGGCAGAGCCTGTCCTGATGTGTGTGTTTGTGTGTTGGTGGGGCAGAGCCTGTCCTGGTGTGTGTGTTTGGGTGTAGGTGTGGCAGAGCCTGTCCTGGTGTGTTTGGGTGTCGGTGTGGCAGAGCCTGTCCTGGTGTATGAATGTTTGGTGTGTCAGTGTGTCAGAGCCTGTCCTGGTGTGTGTTTGGGTGTTGGTGGGGCAGAGCCTGTCCTGGTGTGTTTGTGTTTGGGTGTCAGTGTGGCAGAGCCTGTCCTGGTAAGTGTGTCAGTGTGGCAGAGCCTGTTCCGATGTATGTGTTTAGGTCTCAGTGTGGCAGAGCCTGTCCTGGTGTGTGTGTGATTGGGTGTCGGTGTGGCAGAGCCTGTCCTGGTGTGTGTGTTTTGGTGTCAGTGTGACAGGGCCTGTCCTGGTGTGTATTTGGTTCTCTGTTTCCTGACACTTTGCTTACTGCAGGAATAAATAGAACTATTTTATTTTTACTTATCCAGAGATAAAATGCCCTCCTGAATTTGTAGTCACTTCAGAGAACAAAACTTTTTTGGCCCAGAAAACAGTGAGAGGAAAAGTAAAGGTTAGTGTTATTAAGTCTATTTCAATCTGCATATTTTATTAAAAAGCATTGGCGGCACTAAATTATGGCTTTAGGCATCCCGTGTATGATAACTTTTTTAGTGTACTCACTAGAGATTACTCACAATCCCATCACATAAGATTCTCTCTTGTATTATCTGCCGAGCGCTGATGTCATCTTTATGCAGTAAACATGGATGCCGAGGAGTTAAGATTCTGTCTATTTTATTTATTTCCATAAAATGGCCACCAAAATCCTCAGCACCATGATGCTCTTAATCCGGCCCTGATCAACTCAGTGTGCGTCAGCCATCTTAAATCCATTTTGTACCCACAGTGTGCTCCAGCCTTGTGCAGTTTTATTTGGCTATACTTGTTTTAAATGGTTTGTGGATTGACTTTGTTTTACTGTTTCATTCAATATTGATAGAATGACATATACAAGTTGATCAAAAAAACTTTTCCACTTCTTTTTTCATTATCACCAAATTACCCTGTATTAATATGCATTATAAAGCTAAAAGCCATATTTTCTCTCAGTGAAAAATGAGTGCGGCCCACGCACACATTCATTTCGGATAAAGTGGCCCACTGCAGAAAAAACTTGGACACCCCTGCCTTACACCCATGCAGAGCAGCAGCATTAGATCCACCAGAGCATCATGCTGTCCAAGGTCAGACTAGCGTTTTTAAAGGGTCAAATCCTATCTTGGGGAACTGCCACTACCTCCTATTACTGAAGTTCTAAGTTATCGGGACCAGAAAGCTATTATCTGGCTAGGCCTCTCTTTAGCAGTTGCTTTTATGTCCACACACCAGTGCCCAAATCTTCTGCCAGTGCCCGCCCAGGCCACATGCCCTACTACTTCTGCCGCTGCTCCTCTCTCAATTTCCTTACTCTGGGGATAATTGTTTGAATTTTTCAAATGCGTGCATGTGTCTACATCTGCCAGTGCCTAACTGACTTACAACTGCTACTGCTGCTGCAGCACAATCCCCTTCCTTACTTTGAGGGGTTACTTCTTTTCATTTTTTTAATATTGAAGAAATCCAGTCCTCCACCAAGTAGTTGGGTGTGTCTGTCAACCCAAGCATGCCCTGCCTTTGTTGCTGCTGTGCCCAAAAACGAACACGGCAAAAACAAAACAAAAAATTATTGCATAATTTTAACATATATACATATATACAAGTATATCTTGCATGTGCCTGTTTCTTTACATTATATTTTTCATGCCGACATCTGAATGTAGAAAGATTAATTTAAGTAACAATTACCACAGCTAGCTATTGCATTAGCACCTATTAATGTTCATTGTTCTGTGGCAGTTTTAATGATGCATTCCTCAGTGGTTTAAAAAGCAGAAGATGATTAGAAATAAATTTGTTTCTATGTACGCTGACAAGGTTGCTGAGCATAATTATACATTTCCGATCCGACCTGTTTGTTCCTTAAAATGCAGATTTTTGCAACTCTTTTCTGAGGTTAAATGATAATATATATGATTTAAATAAATCTCATCCCATTTCATGGATTCTAATTAGAATAAAATAGAACAGAAGTATCCACATGTTTATTTAAACAATTTGGATTGTAATTAGCACATGCATAATTGTGCTGCTTCTCTACAATTAGTAGCCTACATCACCTGCAGAAATGATTGAGATCTGCATATCTAGAACACATTTTTATCAGTTTTCACCATAATTAAGATGAATTTTAAATTGACTGCATAAAATCTCATTTGAAGGTGAAAGTCTTCATTTAAAGAGGAACTGTCACATTTTAACAATCTCCACACCTGTAAGCAACATATAAGTCATGTTTTCCCCCCACTTCACAATTAACATAAATATTAACTGTGTTATTTTCAGGTGCTCTGCAAGATAGATACAATTTTGCCCATATATTTTGTCTTCTCAGACAATGCAGGTAGAATTTATCCTTTAACATTAACAGTATGATACTAGTGCAATTTTAAGGCAAGGCATGAGGCTTCCTATTTTGCATATCTTCCTTTACTATCACCAATAGCAGCAAATAAAGAATTAATATAAAAACTGGTAACAACCAATGAAAACAAGAACCAGTGGTATATAAGCCCTCAAACATCCCCCCTCTTCCTCATTCTTTGCTGCTCACTGTAGCTGCAGGTCACATAATTTTTCTCTATGTTATGTCCCTAGTTATATTGCAGTAATATAATATAATATTATTTATTTACTTGTTTTATCTATATGAGTTCCCCCTCTTATTTTCCTTATGGGTCATTGTCACCCTTTTTCCCTTTCCCTTGTTCTCCCCCTCCCTTTGGTTTCCTCTGATGGCCATTGATTTTTCATCTTTTCTTTCCTCTTACATTTGCCTTCTGTCCCTCTTATACAAGACCTTTGTTTCTATCTCTGCTGCCAGGTAACTCTAGAGGGTAACTCGGCAGCTATCTTGCTTGCAGACGAACTCTTGTGTTTCGTGAGAGTTTGCCGCCATCTTGTCGCCGCACAGCGGCCATATTGGTTGGGTGGTGAGCTCTTGCATCCCGAGATCTCGCCGCCATCTTTGTTTTCAGTTTTCTAGTTACTGCGGCCATCATGGTGTCCTTTCGTTAGCAGACTCTTTGTACACAGCGACCATCTTTTTTGCTCAGTATTATACAGAGTTTGTCTGCATAGCATCCACGTTTTTTCCTGCTCTTTTCTATTTATGTTTTTATCCTTAACTTCTGGGATTCACTTACAGGGTGAGCCCCTTTCTTATACTGAGGTGAGCCCTCAGTCAGCTTCCATGCCTCAGTCAGCCCAGTCACAGTCTTCAGCACCTGTGGCTCTGACCACTATTCCCTCAGACTCTTACTCTGAGAAGTCTGATGAAGAGGCCTCCAGTTCCTAGCGCCCTTGGTCCTGGTGACACCGCTCGGGGCACATGCAACCTTGGTTCCCAGAGTTGCTGGAGATGTCGTTGGCCCTTCCATCTCTTCTTTTGGGTCTAGAGGGTCAAGCGCATCCGTTCCTGTTGGAGGGGTGATTGACTCTGGCCTCGGGGGTCCTCGGGGCTCAGACCTATCGGAGACCTTCAATCCCTGCCCAGGGAATCTTGGGCTCTAGGCACCAGGAAGTCTTACTGGTCAGCTTGGAGAAGCTGGTCTTCTTGATGCATGGAAAAGCCCCTATAACATAGCTTCTTAATTTACTGCCTAGCCTGTTTCATTATGGTAAGTCTCATCGGATCATTATTCTTTTCCTTTCTGCTCTCTTTGTTGGCCATGTTGGGTTCTCGGGTGAGTATGTGGGGAGTGATCCCCTGGTTTGCCGTTTGTTAAGGGGCATCCGCCTGTCTAGACCTCCGGCTCCGTGCTATGATTCCCTGTGGGACGTTGCAGTGGTTCTGGATTTTCTGAGGGTTTGGCCGGATAACGAGTCTCTCGCCTTGAGGCAGTTTTTGGGTAAACTTACCTTTCTTTTATGTCTTTTATCTTTTCACAGAGTGTCAAATTTGATGCCAATGCTATCTCCTTTTCCCTCTAGGGTATTCTCTTCCATATTCATAGGAGGACTGTCTTCCTCCGTGTCTTACCCGTACATGTTGGATAACCCCAAACTCTGTGTGGCCAGGGGTGTTCGCACTTATCTGGCTCGCACGGAAGCAGTTAGGTCAGCTTCTTCTCAGCTTCTGATTTCATACGTCAAACCTTTTCAGGCAGAATTGGCTCCTACGCTAGCCAGTTAGGTTTTTTGGCTCATTTCTATGGCGGGCATTGAGGGTTCCGTTGGGGCCCATTCGGTCAGGGGTGCTGCGACCTCTGGAGCTCTGGTGGCAGGTGGGGCCCTGAGCGTCATTCTGTGTGCTGCAGATTGGTTGCGTGCTTCCACCTTTCGCACATATTACTTTCTTCCTCTGCCCTCCGTGGCTTCAGCTTTGGTTTCAGGCATTAAAACTGCAAAATAGGAAGCCTCCTGTCTTGCCTTGAAATTTGAAATTATAATTAAAATTATAATTATTCAGGCACCAAGGCTAGATTAATTTTAAATTGTCACTGAACAATCATTGGAAATGATGTAAATGAGCATAGTCTGGTTATGCCTTTGATAGTTTATCACACCACAAATCTGGTGAAAGTTTCTCTTTATACTAGAGGTTTGAATAAAACTCTGAAATAGTTTGTCTATGAGCCAGCAAACAGGTCAGATTCTACTTTAAACCCTGCCCCCCCCCCCCCGAAATTGTTTGAAACTACTGTGTTGCATGGAGGTGTGATCTAGTGGTTCTGTCTCTTTGGTGACAAAAAGCGTGATCTAGTGGCTCCGTCTCTTTGGTGACAAAAAGCGGCTCAAACTACACTAAACTTGCATTTTTGGTACACACAACCTAAGTTAATGCAAAATAGTCTTTGCAGTTACTGTACTTGTGATGGTGTCAAAACAGTCCAAAAGGGCATCGAACTTCTCTAAGAGGATGAGAGTGGGCATGCAGTCCCAAGACAGCGACAAGCTTCTCTTCTCGCCATCACAGCCTGTAACAGAGGAGGAAGAGATGGACTCAGAAAACAAAGCACCTGTTAAACAAAACATCTTTGGGACTATTCTAGACGAGATGCAATGCTCATAGAAGGACAAAATCAAAAGGCTGCTGTCTGAACTCAAGCAGGATCTCACACAGCTGGGGAAACAAGCACTGACCACTCAGAAAACAAGTTTGCTGAGTACAGAGGCACATTTAACGAGTTGGTGATGGCAGAGCTGGAGGACTACACACTACACACAGAGAAACATCACATAAAGGTACACGGGATTCCTGAGGAGAGACAGCCTTCCAGAGTTTTGCAAGCCTTCCTACAATCTCTTCTAGCTAAGACACCAAGCTCAGAATTGGTGGTAGACTAGGCACATAGGGTCACCAAGCCCAAGTTCATCCCAGATGTGGGATGTTAAAATACACATACATTATTTCCACATCAGGGGAAGCACTTATGCGAGCTATGCAATGCATGGATAACACCCCAAAAAAAGGCACTTGTTTGCTGATCTATCCCTGGTGATGCATGCTAAGAGGCAAGATTTTGCCCCCACAATGAGAGGCTATCTGTTTAAACAATGTGGCCTACTGCTAACAACCCTATGGAGAGGAAATCCCATAAGGGCATCCCTCCTACCACCCCGGGGGTTGCCACCTATCCCGCCAAGCCCAGCCTGAGGGCCAGATTAGTACCTACTCTCCAGCTTTGTTGCACATGATGGGAGTCTTACTTGCTGGTAAAATGGAAAGGGTGGCTAGGAGACATCATTTCCCTGTTTTCAGTTGTGTTCCTGGGCATAAAGTTTATGAGAGGGGCATGTTTCGTTAATTAACCCAGTTTAAGGTGGACCAGATTTATACAAGGAGCTGACTGATTAGGGGGTATCTTGGAAGGATATATGTCTGGACACCCAACACAAGAGGAGGCTACTACTTAATGCAGCGCATAAGGCGGCAATCTTTTGTGTTCAAGAATCTCACCTCGCTATAGCAAAACACCCTTCTTTGACGTCTAAATACTACCCAACAGACTATTATGCTACAGCTGTAGGTAAAAAAATCGGAATGGCTATTCTTATTAGCAAAAATGTTCACGTCCAATTGCATAACAAAACTTGTGATCCTCATGGTAGATCTTTTATGCTTACTCTATTAATGGCAAGCTCTACTTCTTAATTAACATGTTTACCCCAAATTCTTATTAGTTGTGTTTCTTGGAGCAAGTCTTTGTGAAAGTTAATAGGTTACAAAAGGGAAATGTTATAATGTTAGGGCAGTTAAACTTGATAGCTAACCCGGCTGCAGATTGTACAATCAATCTGTCCTCCAAGTACTGCTCTACCAGAATCATCACTCCTACAGGATATTGCAGAAGCTACCATAGGATATATTTCCTAGTCCACCCGTGCCTCAGTATGGATATAATTAAAGAATCTTTTCCCACCTCAAACCTGGAAAATGGAGATTGAATGCAAGCTTGTTACAGAACGCACATTATCTGTACAGAAAACGCTGCAGAGCCGTCCACGTATTTCTCTCTCAATATCTAACCAGGGGTCTCCCCAACCATGGTGTGGCTAGCACACAAGGTGTCACCTCATACAAATTGTGGCAAGGCAAGAAAAGTGAGAGGAATGAAGCACTAATGGACCTTACCTAAAATTTGCCTGTTCTGATTACACATACCAACAACTTCAAAGGGTCAAAAGCGAAATTCAAATATTACAGATTGAAAATAAGGAATTCATGGAAGAACTGAAACAGATGTATTATGTCAAAAAGGATTCCAACAGGTCAATCCCCTTTTCATTATTTTCCCTATTATCTTTCCCGAAGATAGTTGCACAAGTTTTCAGCCTATTAGGAGTCACTATACAATTTATGGGACAACTGCCCCAGACCACCTGGAAAAAGATTAATGCTTTCCTGTACTAGTTGCAGATACCCAAATTGCCTAGGGACCTCTGGACCAACTCCTTGGACCAGCTACTGAAGAGGAGATAAAAAGACTTATCAAATCAACGAAACCACACAAAGCCCCAGGCCAAGATGGTCTACTCAACAGATACTACAAACAGTTCTTCATTCCATCTTTGTGATTACCATTCTGAAACAGAGAAACCTCCAACAGTGTGTGCAAACTACTGCCCCATCTGCTTATTAAATACAGTCACCAAGCCTTATGCTAAACTTATTGCCAACAGATTAACCTATTACCTCTCCTCATCAGCAAATACCAAGTGTGGTTAATACTAGGGACAATAGAAGAAAGATCATTAAGCAGCTGTCAACTGCTCTCCTTGATTTGATCCACATTTGATCACCTTCACTGGGGCTGTGTGACACAAATCCTCCATACCTTTGATCTTCCTGGAGAATGCATCCAAGCTATCCTTATCTTACATGACACCCCGTGTGCTAGCGTCTACTCCTCGAGATTCTTGTTAGAAAAGTTCAGTTTGCACAATGGCACAAGGCCATACTAGATGTCTTTGAAGAATAGTCATGCTACAATGTCAAATTGGGTAAGTCCCAGGCACTCAGCGTAGATTGAAAAGAAAAAATGTCGGTGCGCTAAGCTAGTCTCAGGCTCAAATAATACAAATGTATAATATGAGGCCTACCAAACAGGTGTAAGCATGCTGCAAATCCAGTGTGTTGGCTGTACAATGTATACAAAACACAAACACTGTCTGCACTTTTTACCCTAATAAAGTTGGCAACAAATATATAAACATAATATAAATGAGAGGTTTTGGTTAAATAAATTGGCCAAAGCATAATTAAGCTCACGTCAAGACATACTCTCAATAGGGTGAGAACCTACTCTCACCTCCTACATAGTGGGCACACTAAGCATAACCAAAAACTCTCATTTATATTATGTTTATATATTTGTTGGCAACTTTATTAGGGTAAGAAGCGTAGCAGGCAGTTTTTGTTTTTTTGTACTCAACATAGAATATCCGCAACAAATAATAGAAACCCTGACCCAAACATATAAATACCTCTGGAGAACTGATTACATCATATATTTAACAATAAAAATTACTACATTTCCACTAGACCTCTTCAAAAATAACTTTGTGCAAGCATGACATATGCTACAGCAAAGATGTGCTCAGATGGACGAAACTGGGGATTTTGTGGCTTGGTGTTCAAAAGAAATACCTTACCCTTTCTGCCTGTTTCAGACCCCTGCCAGCCCAGTTCCTTTTCTGCAGATGGCCCAGGCTCGTCTTAATAAATTTATTTGGCAAAACAAAAAATGGCAGCTTCCGTGGGCACTTGATCAGAGACTGAAGTTGATGGGAGCCTTTGGAGTCTCAAATGTAGAAATCTACTATCCAGATGTAGCGTTAGCCCAGGCTTTCCTTTTCTTCTCTGGACTGGACGCAATAGCTTGGGTCCATTAGGAGATGGGATACACCAGCCCGCACACCATCAAAGACTTATTATGGACTACCCCTTAAAAAAGACCAGCACTTTCACATGTATTACCTACCACTAAACTATCATTTTATCTTTGGGACAAACACAGGAAACACTTCCATGATGTTTCATTTGGGGAACTGGTTAGCCAGTGATCTGACCACTATCAGACCATTTTACTATAATGAAACATTTCCCTTTTGGACCTCCGGCAACTGTGGTAACCTACCCCAGATGGATTTTTTCAAATGTCTACAATCGAGACATTTCCTGGGTGCCATGCTCTTCACCTGCTACCATTTATTAATGAATTTTGATGGGAATTGAACATGGGTACCTGGTACCAGGCCCTCAGTGCAGGGGGTATGTAAAAACTTTTGCACACTTTAAAACTAACAAAAATGTATAGCTGGTACATGGTGCCTTATAAACTAGCCAAGAAGTTTCAAGGTTCCTCTAAGTTTCTGTTGGTGGCAGTATGTCATATATATGGTGACATTGTCCCAAACTGACCAGCTTTTGGTAGGAAGTGTTTAAGCTTCTTGGCTTGTTTCCAAAAAACAAGTAAATTTCCCATCAGAAGTAATTTATATAGCTTCTGATATAATATATAACATATAATCCCAACCACCTCTATCAAAAACTTTCTCTGCGTCAAGAAACAGGAGCATAGACTGCACAGGGAGTCCTTGACAGTGGTTAACTAAATGCAATGTTTTGTGGATATTATCCACTGCCTCTCAATGTGGAACAACTCCTGTAATAAGGCATCTATGCGAGCTGTCAGTCCCTGGAATGCAGAGACACCCCAGGAGGCAGGATGAACCTATCAAGAATAAAGAATGTCTTGTCACATCTATGAAGTGACTAAAAAGGGGACACTTATGACCAGATTTATGTTAAAATTGGAATTGCATACTGGGTAACAAGAACCAAAAAAAAGAACCCACTGACCCCCATGCCGAATCGCACCCTCTGCCAAGTCCCAGGCGATTTCTACAGCTGGGTGATGTGTTTTTAGGTGTTCTGTCCTAACTGCATACAAGTCATTACATCGCTGCAGCCAAGCCATAGCAGAGATGTCCCCTTAAATCAGTGCTGGAAAACCTGGAACAGTTAAGGTGTATCTCTTGCAAAAACAGTACACAAGCACCTAAACTTTCAATATATAACAGTCAAACTTGAGTAAGGAGCGGTATCCCAATAGGGTCTCTCTACAGCAGGACGGAATCTCCAATAGTTATCATACAGTTCTAGGCTAGTTCCTGTATTCATGTTTGTTTGTCTCTTATGTACCTTTGCCCTTCTTCCTTGTATCATCTGAGGATTCTGGTTCCTCTCTCCTCTCCCTTTGTCCTAGTTAATATGGCCTATCCTTGCTTAAAGGAGAAGCGTCCGAGGATTCCAGCTCCTCACTCCTTCCCCTGTGTTCCTTGCCTTGTTCCCTGTCCTTTGTTGTGCCCTGTATCATGTATATCTTGTCTAGTAATGTTTATTCCTTGTTTGGTTCACTGTAGTGCCCTGTAACATGTATGTCTTGTCTGGTTATGTTTCGTGCCTGGTCTCCCTGTCCCTTGCTTGTTATGTTTCTGCTATATCCTTTGCTTAGCTTCCATTCTCCCAGCCTGCAGCATCCTGCATATGAGTCTTGTGTGATGTCTCATGCCTGTTCCAGGGTGCCTCCAGGATTTGACTTTGTTCTGGACTACATCCGCTGCTATATCAGGGCACTGGTGTTTGACTGCACATCCCTAGATACTCAACACCTGGGTGAGTGTGGTCGCCCTGCAACCAGGCCCTGTTCAACTCCACTACTGCACCGTAACTCCTGCACACAATCTTTGGGCGTGCTCGGTCTTTTAGTCATCTGTTTGGACCCAGTCCGTGACAATCCCCGATACTCCAATCAGGGAAGAGGATGTTAATGAAAGCACCAACTGAGGGCAAAATGGAAGGGAGAGAGAGGCACTGCAAGCACCACCATATTGCCCATAATTCACGTGTTTTGGATTGCCCTTTTCTTTTGGCCAAAAATAAGGATCAATGACTTTGTGAATCAATGCTGGATGGGCATTAAAGTAATGATATTTATACTGGGCTACCAAGAGTATGCCAGGGGACTTGAGAGAGGTGAAATGGAATGGGTGGGGTTTTCAACCTCCAATTCACAGGGAAAGGCAAATAATGGAGTTTTGCCCTTCTTAAAGTTTATTTTTTTTTTTTACATTTTTAATCCTCCAATCAGTGGGAGAGGTTGTCACCAGAAGCTTCTCCATTTTGGGATAAAGGGGAAGAAGATGTGAGACCCAGAAGCAGAGCTGCCTGACACAGAAGTGGTTGGTAGAGAAGGTAAGGAGATATTCAGAGAGAGTAAGAGAGTGAATATGTGGTCATAAAGAGATGGACATGATCAGCAACAGTACTCAGGCAGGCTGTCGTGTTTAAACAATGCTTAATTGGTACAAGGGGCCCAAAGTGTGCCCCTTGGCCTCAACACCATTACACCACCAGCCTGAACCGTTAATACAAGGCAGGAGGGACTCGCGGTTTCATGTTGTTTGCTCCAAAGTCTGACCCTGCTATCTGAATGTTGCAGCTGGAATCGAGACATTCTTCCTGTCTTCCATTGTGCAATTTTTCATGTTCTTAGCTGACAGGAGTGGCACCCGGTGTGGTCTTCTGCTGCTGTAGTCCATCTGCTTCAATGTCTGACGTGTTGTGCATTCAGAGATGGTATTTTGCATATCTTGGTTGTAACAAGTGGTTATTTTGAGTTACTGTGGCCTTTCTGTCATCTTGAACCAGTCTGCCCATTCTCCTCTGACTCTCACATCAACAAGGCATTTTCGTCCACAACAGCCGCTCACTGGATATTTTCTCTTTTTCGGACCATTCTCTGTAAACCCTAGAGATTGCTGTGTGTGAAAATCCCAGTAGATCGGCATGTTCTGAATTACTCAGACCAGCCCGTCTGTCACCAACAACCATGCCACTTTCAAAGCCATTTAAATCACCTTTTTTCTCCATTCCGATGCTCGGTTTGAACTTCAGAAAGTTGTCTTGACCACGTCTGCATGCCTAAATTACCTAAATAAATTGCTGCCATGTGATTGGCTGATTAGCTATATGTGTTAACAAGCAATTGAACATGCGTACCTAATAAAGTGGCCAGTGAGTGTATATATATATACATAAAGTATACTGTATATATATATATATATATATATATATATATATATATATATTGTGGTTTTTTGCAAAGCAGTAATTGTCAAGAGTCTGTGCAACAAAATGAAAGATAATTCAGCCATCTATAATCCATTTTTAATTTGCTATCAGTCGATATAGAGATGGTTGTCTAGATTATGATACCTAAACTGTCAACTGAGTTAAAATGGCAAAGCTCTGTAATCCTGTTAGAACTATGCATCCCCTGACACATCATGTCATCTCATAAACTGTGATCAGATAAAAAGCTTCTACCTGCACAACATATCGCTGGATCTTATTGATCTCTTTACAAAGCACGGCCTGTTTTTTTTTTTCCCTTTCTGCTGTGTATCGCTCCTCGTTTTCAATACTTTAAAAAATGAGGGTGTGAAGATATTACATAAGAGATACACAATTATGTTCTAATTTCTATAGAACTGTTGTAACTACATATGAAATGGAATCAGATGAATGGCAATAAAAATGAAATAGAAAGTTATTATTGTGTGTTTGTCTCACTAAACTGCATGTTTGAGCTGGCAAAACAATGTAGGTTTGAGGCAGCAAAAGTACAACTCACAAATGAACTAAAGCCGAACCACATTTGCAATGGCAAAGAACAATAACTAAAGTAGAGTCAAGTTGATATGCGTTCATTGAAAAATTTCATGGACTCATTAACCCGTGAGTTGTTTGCAAATTCCCCTTTACGTGGCTCTGGGTAAGTCTCCAGAACAGTTGTATAAAATTTTTTGTTAAATAAATGAATGAATGAAGAAAGAAACAAAATTGCGTCCCCTAATAACTAAGAGGGGGTGATGATTTCTGCCCTTTGAGATAAAGGAGGTAATGTTTGCCGTGAAATAAAATAAAAAATTAAAATGCTCAACCTACACCCCACCCCCATCTCAAAGTCACCTAGAAAGGAAGAGACAACATCCATACAAGAATCCTTTCATTGCCAGGAAAATGAACAGTGAAAATTAATGTCAACCCCTGTGCAAAACAAAGGATGCAACCTGTGAAACATATGTAAAATTGCCTTTTGTTGCAAAGGGGTTTGTATATTAGGCTTGTGCATTCGGATTAGTACAAACTGTTTTGTGCATTTGTGCGAATCACCAATAACGGGAGCGACCCCGTGGAAACTGCTATAAAAGAGTGCTGAAATTTTGTTAGGATTTGTTATTTCTTGCCACTTGTACCCACAGCCTATACAAGCCATTTTAGCACCATTACAAGCCGTTTTGGCGCTCCTTAATAAGGTAAAGTGGTGGTCCCTTTGATGTTATGGCTGTGATTGATGGTTCCAACAACCTCTGGGGGCTTACTTTACTTGTTTAATTCTGTCCAGTCAGCATGTACAAGGGGAAGGGACAAGCAGTAGATATATAAGTGTGCTGACTAGGGTGAACACATTCAGGGACACTTACTTTAACAAGTGCATTACATCAAAGTTATGCTATGGAAAATACATATTTGCCAGCGCATTTTTAAGTATTTACGCAATCACTTGGCTACATAAAAAGGTCATACTTCTATACATGATAGACATCTCTTTTTTGATTGTTTCTCAATGAGCAGGAACTTTTAAAACATGTATAAATTACTAACCAAATTTTTGAACACATTTCTTAATGTATAAATAAGATAAGGATACATTATGTGTAAATATATTTTTGAAAATAAAATACTAACAATACAGTAAATTATAAATATAGTCTCTCTTCCCAGTGCCAACCTTGTCCAAAAAAACAACTTCCCTGTCACAACCCTGGGTTGCAAAGATCCAGCTACAGTCTTACTGAGAGGTCATGTCCTGGTGATCCAGTGCAAAGATAGCTTGGAAGCTATTCTATGGTAAAGCATGGAATAAAACCACTACCAGTGCCACCACAACCATCCCTGGTGCTACTGCTACTGTAAACAGTGCAAGTACTCCCAAGAGCAAAGAGGGCAGATCTATTTTTGGTCCTGGAAAAAGTGAGGAAGAAGAAGGAATGTCTGGTCTCGCTGTGCTTTGTGCCCAATTAGAAAACGGTATGGTCATTGACAAAGTTGTTGATAACAAAGATGATCTGAATTTAGACTATGAGAGAGATTTAGAGGAGTCAAGCAACACATCTTTTTCTCTGTTAGAGTGATTTCTCTGTTAGACGTGTTGCTCTTTCCACTCTGCAAAGCAGCAGCAGTGTACTTCCACGGGTTCCCCTTCATGAACCAGCACCACTACCACCACCATCACAAATATTAATAATGCCCATGCTACTAGTACCCCTTTGTAACGTTCACCCTTCGCTGTCTGGACTTGTTTAAACTTTGTGCTACTAATTTCATGTTTCCAGCCACTAGTGGCCGGCCTTGCCACTCAGAACCAATCAGACTGATTATCACAGCCTATATAAACCTGCCCAGCCCTTCAGTCTGGGCCTTGACATTGACGTTTAGGACTACCTGTTTGGTTCCTGATCTGTGCCTGCTTTGGTTCCTGCTTTGGTTCCTGATTTATTCCTGCTTTGGTTCTTGTTTTGGTTCTTGATTTGTTCCTGCTTTGGTTCCTGAGTTGCGGCCAGCGCCCCACTAGTGGACTCCCAAGTTGAGAGCCCAGCAAGCGGGCAACCTGCCGTGTGCCCTGCAAGCGGGCTTCTGGCCGTGTGCCCTGCAAGCGGGCTTCTGGCCGTGTGCCCTGCAAGCGGGCTTCCTGCCGTGTGTGCCCCAACCTGAGGGCTTCCTGCCTTGTGTGCCCCAACCCGAGGGCTTCCTGCCAAGTGACTTTCCTTGTTTATATTGTTGTACCATCATATGAAATACAACTCTTAATCCTGATCTTCTGTCTGTGGTTTATTTCCTGCGCCTGTGTGTAACAACCCCAGGCCATCATGCATCGTGGGGTACAGACAGAGCCCCTCGTATCCCCTGCACCTGGGCTCCTATCAGACCTGCTCCCCCGGTTCGTGACACCCTTATTGCATTGGATCACAGGCAGGCACAGCAGTAGAAATGGGAATGATGGTGACTTTCATGGCAGCAAACATGGGAAAATCGGTTAGACATGGGGATTTTGTGGGTTTGCGTTGCACGGCACAGATGCTACACTTGGTGGTAAGGACAGCTATTCCCACAATGGGCAGTATGGTTGTAGAAATTGATTGTAAAGTATAATAAGTTTGCCTGGCACTTTCACTTCAATGTGAAGGCAAGTCAACAGCTGAGGTATGAGAAGAAGGCGGGTCTACCTTACCACGGTCTACATCAGGACTTAGTGACCTGCTAGAACTCAACCCAGGACATGATGGAGCAGATTCTAGAGCAGCAGGAGAAGGGCTTTTCTCTCTGTGGTAGAGGGGAATGGGCATTAATGAGGCAGGTGGTGGCAATCTCAAAGCCATTTAGAAAAGTGGCCAGAAAAGACAGAGTACTGCTGGTTTGAGCCACGTCATCTCCTTACTCTCCTGAAACAAAATGAGGTCTTTCAGGGCAACAAATTACATTTGGAAGTTGAGAACCTTATTAGTAGGCTGATATAGGAGTGAGCAGGTCGCATACAAGCCATGACAAAGGCATAGCCAAGATACCCTCTCTTGTGAACCTAACCCGAAAATTCAGGAATGGAATTTGTTGCCCAGAGCCCACATTCACTCTAACTTACTCTCTCACACTCATGTTCACTTTCTCTAATGCTCTCTAAATGTGTCCCCACCTCTGCTTCTGCTGACAACATCCGCATATTTTTCCACGTCTTCTTCATCATCTTCTATCTTCTCCATTCTAGCTTCACGCTTCAGTCTTCAATCTCTAATCTGCTATCCGCTAATCCATTTTAATAAATTATGCAGACTGAAATAGAGTAAATAACACAATACCTTTACTCTTCCACTCACTGATTTCTGGGCCTAGAATGTTTTGTCCTCTGAAGTGGTCTGCAAATTCAGGAGGGTGTTTTATGTCTGGATAAGTGAAAAATTAATAGTTGGATTAATTCCTACAGTAAGTAAAGTTCCAGGAAATGGATGACCAAACTCACACACCAGGACAGGCTCTGCCACACCAACACCCAAACACCCAAACACACACACACACATCAGGATAGGCTCTGCCACACCAACACCCAAACACACACACCAGGACAGGTTATGCCCTCCTGACAACCAAACACACACACCAGGACAGACTCTGCCACACTGACACCCACATTTGGATGACTAAGTTGACCCCCCCTTTTGTGTTTTTGCCTCCTTGTGTATTGCCCCCAGCCAGCCCTATGTGTTTTTATGCCCCCAACCTGCCCCTCCCTTGGTTATTGATGCTGCCAGCCCAACGTGTATTTGTGCCTTCCAGCCAGTCCCCTATTGTGATTGTGAAACAATTCTGATTGTTTTTGTTCCATTAATTTTCAGGCATTAAATTTAATTTTCTGTCCTTTCGGTCAAGATGAAATTCTTCTGTTTTTCCATTTAGAAACAGAATTTGTTTTCGCTCACGCTCTCTCATACTCCCTCACTCTTTCATGCTATCCCAAACTCTTTTACACTCTGTGGTACTCTCTGACACTCTCATTCACTCACACTCTCATCCTCTCTCTCAATATCTCCTACTTTCTCTGACGACTGCTTCCGTGTTTTTTTTCTTTTCCTTAGTTCCACTTCCTCTCTTGCCTCTTTTTGTATTTCTGCCTTCTTTCTTCTGTATTCTTTCTTTGTCAGCTTATCCCCAGTATCAGCTTTGTTATCCAGGTACTTCCTTAATGCAAAATAATTTGCAGAGAAATAGAGATGCAGTTATGGTTCTCTTTATCCGCAAATCCGTCTGCAATGTACTGTTCTCAGTATTTCTGTAAAGCGGCGGAGTCACGACACACACAACGGGCACAGTCTCTCCCCTGTTCCTCCAATAAAAGGGAGAGGATGTGCGTGGAGGCTCTGGATAACAGAGTTGATACCAAGGACAAGCAGACAATGAAAGAAGATAGATGACAGAAGACCAAGAATGGGGAAGAAAAGAAGTGGAGCTGCAGCAAAGGAGAGAGGGGCACGGAAGCGGTCAGCAGAGAAGGCAGAGAGACAGTGAGAGATAGGGTATAAGAATGTATGAGAGTTAAAGATAGAGATAGATTAGTGAGAGAAAAGAAAGTAACAAAATGCAAACAAACGTTCGTACCTCTCTGCTTCAATTTTACTTGTTTTGAGTGTTTAGGAGAAGAAATTGAACAGGCAGGCTGATTGGGGGGCAAAGGTGGCACAGGCAGGCTGCTAAAGGGGCAGAGGTGGCACAGGCAGGTTGCTAAAGGTGCAAGGTTGGCACAGGTAGGGTGTTTCAGGGGCAGAGGAAGCACAGTCAGATTGCTAAAGGGGCAGAGTTGGCACAGACAGGCTATTTCGGGGCACAGTTGGGACAGACAGGCTGTTTTGGGGCAGAGTTGGCACAGACAGGCTGTTTCAGGAGCAGAGTTGGCACAGGCAGACTGCTTCAGGTATAGAGTTGGCACAAGCAGACTGCTTCAGGGGCAGAGCTGGCACAGGCAGGCTGCTTCAGGGGCAGCGGTGGCACAGACTGGCTGTTTCTGGGGCAGAGGCCTACCATGTCAACCATCAATGTCTGGCTCAATGTATAGTGAAGGGAGTAACGCTGTACCACCATCAATGTCTGGCTCAGTATATAGTGATGGGAGTTATGCTGTACCTTATCTGTTCAGTAAATGTTATTTATTTAAACTTATTAAATTTATTTAATAACAGTAAGTAATTTATTATTTCATATTTCTAATTTTTTTATCCAGTTGACATACAATTAAAAATGTGTGAAATAAATAATCTTGGGGGGGGGCACGTACAGGATCCAAACCGGGTACCAAAGAGTGTCAGTTCAAGAAAAAAATATTACATGTTTTTTATAATAAGCACCTCAGTATAAAATACTGGTTGACGAATATTTGTAGTATTATTTTTATGTTTTCATTTTTATTTTTTTTTTAAACAAAACTGCGACTGTTATTACTTGCATTTACTGTTTACTGATCATATTTTCTCTGTGGGAATATTATGTATTATTGGAGGATATTAAATGTACTTTTCTGTAATGTTCTGGGGTTATAACATCCATGTGAAAAATATCTCAGCACAAGAAACCATCCAAGTGTATTTTAAGAAACAGTCATGCCAAAATATGGCACTGCTGTTCCAAATACAGTAATACTGCCCTTGATTCAATGCACTTGACTAAATCTAGCCATAGTCAGAAAATACAGAACAGTTATTCTGTACACATTATGTATGTAGCAATTCAATTACTCTGATTAATAGAAAATGAATGACCGTTCAAAATGCATGTAAGCAGTAAGTGACTGTATGACCTACTCACAACAGGGGCCGTGATAATAGCCAAATCACCAGGTCCAGGGATTAAATCAGACTGCATGCCACTCCCATCAGCGCATCTTCAACAGATTGTCCCACCGATTCCTCCAACCTTGTTCTGCACCCCTGTAATTATCATCCCATAAGCACACCTCATGAGAGCAGGGCTAGGCCTGAGGTTTATTGTGCCTGGGAGCAGTCTTTCAGTGCCCCCATAACTAACACACATACACACTAACATACAAACTCACTCTAACACCCACTCACTCTAAAACTGTGCACTTACACACTTTATTTCTCCTGCACCTCCGCTCCATCTCCCAGGCACACCATACAATAACAAGCACACACACGCTAACACCATATGCTCACTAACACCTTACAGTAACACATGCCCTAACAAAATATGCCCATGCACACACATGCTAACATCATACACTATAACACACACTAACGCTATGTGTGACATAACACTAACGTCATACAGTAACACATACAACGCCATATGCTCACACATGCTAAAACTCTTCCCTGATGGTGGTCCCCCTTGAATGGTGCATCAAAGCCATTGGGTATATGTTATATAAAGTAATGTTAAAGTAAAATTAAGATAACTTAATGTGATTAGATTTGTTAAACATTTGTGATAAGTCAATATAAAGATCAATCTATTTATTCATTTTAATTCCATTATAATTAGTAATTAGAAAACAGAATTATAATATATGTTAATTAGGAAATCTAATATCAAGAAAACAAGTAATGATGTGCGTTTAGCCTTTTTTAAAAAGAAAATACTATACTATTGCAGGTCTAAACTAACTTTGTTACACAATACTAGGGCAAATTGGTCTATGCACTAAGAATAAGAGTGATCAGGTTTGAGATTAACTCAACTGACCAGATTCAACATCTGGTTACATGGTCACATACCCATTAATGTTTACAATGACTGCAAATTTCAGGAGAGGGTATGAATGTATCTCCCTACAATATGACTAAAACATTCTAAAAATAAGTAACTAAATAAAAAACTAAAATAACTAAAAGTAACTTGACCTTTTGACCAACCCATGAGAGTTTACTGCTGTATATGCCCTGTATTTTTGTTTGCCACATACTTACATGCCCGGGCTCCTGCACACCAGTTTCCCCTGGATGATTTTTGTTCACTAACAGTTTCCACTCTCTTGTGAACTACAAAATGCTTACTTTCTAACCAGCTTCTTCTTTCTTGGTGCACTTCTCTCCACTATCCGTTCCATTAACCTAGCCTCATGGTGTGCTTCCACAACAGGCCAAAGCCTTGGCGCACACCACAGGGACAGCGTTCTTTGTCTTTAACCTGTCTGTGATTTGCATCATTGCAGGCTGTCATGCTTAATTCATTGTTTAGGTATTGCACTTTTTGCCCTTTACCCTTACTTAATTCTTAGAGATGTTGAGCTTTAGGTAACAGGATGCCATCCATGATTCAATTCCTGATAGACAGTCAGTGAGGTGAGTTAGAAGAGAGGGGGAAAGGTCAGGAGCAGAAATATAGAGTAGGGTGTCATCTGCATATAGGCGGTACTGGAAACCAAAGGAAGAAATAAGTTGTCCGAGGGAATACTTATACTAGTGTGGCTGGTCCATCCCTAACAATGGCACTTTTACCTCTTGTATAACACACCTTAATTCCCTCTAGATTGTAAACTCATTTGAGCAGGGCCCTCCTCACCTGTTGTTTCTGTATGTCATCTTGTTATGTTATATACGACTTGTTATGTCCTGTCTACCCTTGTATACCTCTGTGGAATCTGATGGCTCTATATAAAACAATAAATAATAATAACCTCACCACCAATTGGAGGAATGAGAGAGAAGCTGTCCTTGTGGTGCCAGACCTCCACAGCTAACTGACAAAGAATATATTTTGCATTATGTTAAAAGAAATAGTTTTGAATGAATGTATTTCTTCATTATGTGTCTGTTTATTATGAGTCAGGCTAGAAAAATGAACGAAGTGAATTAAATAAATATATTTCAATTATGAAACAAACTTCAAAATAAAGTAAAAGGACTGCAATTATGAGTCTTTTACACATTTAGCAATTTAGAATTTTACATTTCGTCTGAATTGAATTAGAAAATGCCCAAAATTTACTGTTGCTGATAAAATACATTGAACATAAGAGTAGTATTGTTAATATTTTTTTTTAAAAAAAGAATCATAAAACCTTGAGCTTAAGATATGAACATAAAATTATCCTCTTTTTGTCACCAGCTCAATATACTGCAGACATTCCTCCAGCATCACTACATTTTTTAAACAAAGTGTATTATTTGTTAAATAATCTGAAGGGACCATTGAATTATCACTTTTCAAGGTCCATACATGTATTGTGTGTTTTGTAAAATTAATTGTCATGAAAAGACTTTAAGTGGAATCCATTTTAGCAATTTTGTCATCAGCGCTATGGACTCCATTCAAAAGTTAATAATGCTGACGTGTTTTAAGTTTGAATAATTTATTCTAATTCTTAATATATCAAAATAATATGGTATATATACATAGCTTTTTTCGTATGGTGGTTACTTTATGACTGCACGGACAGTAGAGAAGATTATTTTAAGGTTCAGCCACTTGTTAAATTTAATTTTGTACTCATGGATGTATTGTCCTGCCAAAAACAAATGCAATGGGGGGCGTGGCTAGCACTCGATGGAACAACACGTGTAGCTGCTGAGCTCCGAGGCTTTCGTGCTTTTAAATTACTAAAAGGGTGGCGATTTCCGACATGGGCAAGCACTCGAGGAGCGCGACTACTCCCAAACCCTCCGGGGCTAAGGAGAAACACTCCAACACCTTGGTCCGGTCGTTTTTCCAAACTTTTCCCGAGGCAGACAATCGAGGCCTACCTGACAAGAAGGCGTCGCCGCCTCCGAGTCCGCGAAGCGCTCGTTCCGGATCTCCTTCCGTGGCCGATTCGGATAACCTGCTGCCCTCTCAAGTACATACTTCCTGGCAGGACACGGTGAAAGATCTGCCTGCTAAGGCGGGGATGTCAGATTTGTTCCGCTCGGCACTTTCTGGTGTCCGCGAAGACCTGCACGACATAAAAGAAAACTTGGTGACCGCGTGGTTGCTTTGGAGGAAGAGCGGGAGAAGGTCCACACTACACTAGATGATATCTCAGCGACGGTCTCCCATCACCAAGACAATCTCACGGCTGCTACGACAGATGGAAGACATTGATAACAGGGGCCGGAGGTCTAACCTTCGTATCAGGGGCCTCCCGGAGTCTGTCCCTCCTGCGGACATAATGTCCACTCTCACGTCCATTAACAAGCTTTTGGACAGACCAGAGGACTCTCCAATTGTTCTTGATCATGCTCATAGAGCTCTCCCACCCAGAGGTCCTGACGTACAGCCGCCACGCGATATAATATGCTGCCTCCATGAATATCGTACTAAGGAACTGATTGAAGACACCTATCCAGTATGAGGGCCACACCATCTCTATTTTCCAAGATTTGTCGCCCATCACACTCCAGACGAGACGGATGTTGCGCCCACTTACCTCCATGCTCCGAGAGGCCTCTATTCCTTATCAGTGGGGATTTCCCTTCGCCTTGATAGCCCGAAAGGGTACTCAGGAAGTGATATTACGCCATCCTGCGGACTTACCTGACTTCCTGAGCTCGCTGGATCTCCCTCCTCTGTACCTGCCGGAGTGGTTGTCTTCGCTGCGCAGACCGTCCATTACGCCTCTACCGAAAACCGGCTGGTCATCTTTACCGCAACGCCGCCAGCGTCGCAGAAGGATCTCTCAGATGGACGTGGGAAAGGACTGGCCGCTACTGCCTTTGCTAGCCGACGTTTTTGCTTGCTTGAGCCAGGCGGTTTAACCCGTTGCCGTTCCTCCAGGAGGACCGTTGAGTATTTCCTGTTGGACTTTCCGGTGCCTTTTCGTTTTGCTTTGTTTATTTTCTTTTATTGTTCTCGACTTAGTGTTTTTTGCCCACTGAGGCACTTCCTCAATGCCTTATGGTCACTTACCCTGGCCCATGTCTGCCTACACACACTTGCGCACATTCATCTAGGGCTCTTCAGGCCCTGTGTCTAATCACCCTTAACATGTATTTCTATACTCGAAAGCCTCCCTCGGGACGCACGTATCTCTGCACCACCACTACACCTTTGCTCCATAACACACTGTTTTTTATTACTTTATTGACATATTGTTTTCGCTGATAATGCACATCTTGTGGTTTGGTAGTCTCCCCCCAGAGCCTACCACGCAGGGTTCCTCTGGACTTGTGGTCTATGTCCATTCTTTCCACGGTCCTGCCAGACTCAATCAATATGGCGCTTGATCCTATTACATTGATTTCCCCCAATATCAGGGGCCTTAACAAACCCGAACAGAGGTCCAAACTATTCGCTGAACTCCGTCGTACTAAATCCAGAATAGCTTTTATTCAAGAAACGCATTTTAAGGCCACTAAGGAACCCAAATTGACTAATAAACTCTTTACCACGTCATTTACGTCTAGTAGCCTGGATTCTAAATCTAAATCTAAATCCTCTTGCACAAACACTTGCCATTTCGCATATTGGATCGCTGGCAGGACTCTGAAGGCAGGTGTATTTTTATTAAGGGGTTTTTGGGTACTCATAAGGTCACCTTTGCGAACATCTATGCCCCTAATTGTCGCCAATCTAAATTTCTGGTTATGATCTTGAAGAAATTGATGGACTTCCAGGAGGGTATGACGGTTTTATGCTAGACAATGCTAGACAACTCCTCTGGTACTTCGTCTATCCCCCATACTCAAATTAACCGGGTCAAGAAGCTGCTACATATGGCGCAGCCTATTGATGCTTGGCGGACCCAACACCCTACTACTAGGGACTACACGTATTACTCTGCCCTACATGACCGTTATACCCGTATTGACTCCTTTTTCCTATCTCATCACCACCTCCCCACCCTTCACACCTCATCCATTGGCCCTCGTGTACTTAGCGATCACGCCCCGGTCTTTATGACCATCAAACTTGCTTCATTCCCTGTTCGGCCTTGGTTGTGGCGCCTGAACGAAAATATTCTTTCCGACCCGGCGCTTTCTTCAGAGGTTGCTGACCATTTACGCCTTTATTTTTCCAAAAACTCTACCCCTGGAATGCCCTTGCCCACCATTTGGGAAGCCCATAAGGCCGTGGTGTGGGGGAAGTTTATACAACTTGGCTCTCGGCTTAAAAGTATCGCGTTGGCCGCCACTCTTGACCTAATTAGGAAAATAGCGGAGCTAGAAACGCTGCATAAGTCCCTCCGTGTCCCCTCTCTTTTGACCCAACTTGACTCTCTACGCGCCCAATTGGCTTCTCTCACGAATCGTCGCCTTAAGCGGCAGTTTTTTTTGACTAAGCGACATTTCTATGAATACGGGGATAAGCCCGGTAGACTGTTGGCTAGGGCGCTTAGAGCTCAGACAGCTAAACATTTTATAGCTCGGGTCCGCATGACCGATGGTAACCATGTTTCTTCCACCCCTGAGATCGCGGAATGCTTCCGCAAGTATTACCAGGACCTTTACAATTTGCCTCCCGTCCGGGACTCCTGTCCTGACTTTCAGACGGTCCTTGACAATTATTTGGATAAGCACTTACCGCGCCCCTTACGACCGGAGGAATCGGACCTCCTTAACTCTCCCATTATGCTGGAGGAGGTCAGGGTCGCTATTAAGTCTACCAAGCAAGGTAAATGTCCGGGGCCGGATGGCTTGCCTATTACCTATTATAAAAAATGCCTCCCTATCCTGGGCCCGCACTTAGTAAATACATTTAACTCCCTTACATCGGGTTCCCACTTTGATCCTCGGTCTAACATGGCGCATATTTCTTTGATTCTGAAGCCAAATAAACCCTCTGACGTCTGTGGTAGCTATCGCCCCATTTCATTACTCAATTCAGATGTTAAACTGCTGGCAAAAATTTTGGCCTTACGGTTGTCGCCCTACTTCCTCCGCTTTATCCATAGGGATTAGGTGGTCTTCGTCCCCGGAAGGGAGGCTAGGGACAATACCACAAAGGTCATTGACCTTATTAATTTCGCTAACCGTAATCATCTCCCTCTTACCCTGGCCTCGCTCGACGCAGAGAAAGCCTTCGACAGGGTGGCCTGGCCTTACCTCTTTCGTGTCCTGGAGTGATTGAGGCTTGGCCGTCACTTTCTTAGTTGGGTTAGGGCCCTATATCATAACCCTACGGCGTTGATTAAAGTTAACGGGCTCGTGTCTCGCCAGGTCACTCTGTCAAATGGCACTAGGCAGGGCTGTCCACTCTCGCCTCTGCTTTTCGTGCTGGGGATGGAGCCCTTGGCAAACGCTATCCGGGCGAACACTTTCATCTCTGGCGTTTCTGTAGCTGGTGTTCAACATAAACTGGCAATATACGCAGATGATATGCTGTGTATTAATACTGAGCCTATGGATTCTCTCTCCCACATGCTACACGAGTTGCGAACCTTTGGTTCAAGGGGGGTCTGGGGTTGCCGGATTTGGAAAAATATTGGCAGGCGGCCCATCTCCGTAGAATTGTGGAGTGGTCCATTACGGTCCCTAAGCAGTGGTTGGAGATTGAGGAGTCGTTGGTGGGCATCTCTCTTTCTTGCCTTCCTTGGTTACTGGATCCCAAAAAACATTTTGTCGCTGGGGTTTCACTCGCAGTCGGCGCTACTCTACGTGTGTTTACCAGGGTCCTGAAGGAGGGTTCTTTGTCCTCCAGTCCTTGTCCCCTCTATCCGATTGTCCCTAACCCTGACTTTCCTCTCAGTATGTCTGTTCACCGGTCCCCGCTGCAGCCCTCCCTCCCATGGCGTGTCTTGCGTTTTCACACCACGGACGTAGGTGACAGGTTTGTTTCAGCCGAGATCTTTTACGGTAAACAATCCCCGTCTCCGGCCGAACTGCTGTTTTACATTCAGACTCGCCACTTTGTGCTGTCCATCCCCAAGACTCCCCTCCTGTCCCAGCCATTGTCCACTTTCGAGTCGCTCTGTTCCTCTTCTTCAGAAGCCCCTCACCTGCTCACTGTACTCTATGCCTTATTGTTGGACTCTGCCTCCAGGTCGAAACCCTATTTTTTGAGCTTATGGGAGGGGGATCTTTCTGTCGCGCTGTCCCCCCAGGACTGGGATGGGGTTTTCTTTGCCACTCATCGGGGCTCCATCTCCAGCAGAATACAGGAGTGCTCATACAAGCTATTGACGAGGTGGTACAGGACACCCGTGGACCTTCACAGGTTCTTTCCCGCAGTCTCTGATGTTTGGAGATGCGGATCTGACAGGGGGACGCTGTACCACATATGGTGGCTATGTCCGGCGGTTCAACCCTTCTGGCAGGTAGTTTTGCGGGTAGTGGAGGGTGTGGGTGGCATGGATCTGTTGGCCAAGCAGGAAGCAGCTCTATTACACCTTACCTCACTCTCACCACAGGCTTATAAACGCACACTCACCGTACATCTCCTCAATGCGGCCAAGGCCGTGATACCCATATTTTGGCGTACCTCCACCCCTCCACCCCTCCATCGATCTCTTTGTGGCTTCGGGAGGTGCAGTTCCTTGAACAAATAGAGGACTTGGTGTGGTCATCCAGGGGTAAGAGTTACCAGCATGCCAGACGCTGGTTCTGGTGGCAGGAATTTGTTGCCTCCGCGGATTTTAGGGCCATTCTGGGTCAGTACCTTCCAGCTACTCCTCCCCCCCGCTCTCCTCCCTAGTGACTGTTCCATTAAGTTCCCCTGTTGACAGGTAGGGATGGTTGACATTTTCTGTTTTGGGGTCTCGGGTTTATTTTCTGGTTTATTTACTTCTCCACGGAATATTTTCTTTAGGTCATTATATGTCCTAGGCAACGGCAGGTCACTTCCACATTGTTTCTGCCATCCCTATGGGTTATTGATTTGACACCTCATCTCTATGGGCGCGTATACTTACCCGGAGCAACTGGTTGCGGAGCTGTTTGGTTTTGTTTGAATTTGTATTTCTGTTTATTTTTCTTGGCTCCGTTTATTCGATGTACCCAACTCTTATTGCCACCTTACTTCTGCCATATCTTACACGCCTCTCTACCTACAGTTGCTGAGCTGGAAGTGCCAGGTGGCACCCCTGCTTTTCTTTCTTAAGAAACGGAGAATTCATGTCACCGTCTCGAACGTATCATGTACACCATTTCAATGTATTTACTGTGATCCTTTGTACCACTGCTTGATGCGTTATTTATTGTCATTTATTTCATATGCCTGTGTATCGTACACGGTCTCTGTATTTTACACTGTTCAATAAACGGAGAATGATAAACAAAAAAAACCAAATGCAATCAACTGTTGAAGGAATCAAGACTGCAGTCACCAACTCACCAAACTGCATCATTTTGACTGTATAGGATGCCCTTATCTGCCAGAGCTGGAGACATTGTTCTTCAATTATAATTATCTAAATATTGTAATAGGTGGTCCTTGTATCAGTTTAGTCTCAGGGAGGATATGGCTTTCTGCAAACCTTAATGTATTTGTGATTAGATCGTGGCAACTGTCACATACTCGTAGAATAATTAATTTTATGGCAGCAAAGATTTATTTGATTTCTTAATTTAAAACTAAATCTATAAAGGGATCATGATAAAAAATAATTGAGATATTGTGTTCACTGAAGCAGTTCAATTCTAATATAGTATCCGATAAGTGAACGTTTCTGAATATCCGAAGAACTTTGATCACTGTCTTAAGGAGCAATTGGAAAAGTGCATTATGTGTACGTAATAAGTAGATCTTTCCTTTTACAGACAACTGTCAAATTTGCCTCTTCCATAGTTTTAGAAAGGACTTTATTGTGTTCAATAATAAAAAGGGGCTCTAGAATTAAAAATGAATCTGTTTATAAAGGAAGGACAATGGTTTAAAGACCTTGTGCAAAATGCCTGTATTATCAACACATGAGGTTGTAAGGGACATAAAAACATATAAATATACGTACTGTGACAGGCCTCACTTTTCCTTGGAATTTTTGTCAAGGATCTTGGCTGTAACCACAGTCTTCTAGGGTAAATGAAGTCCAAGACACATCCAGCTCAGCTTCAATGTTTATTTTAGAGGAATAAACAGCAGCAGTTATAAGTAGAATAACAGTCTTTGCTTTAGCACTTGCTTAGGACAAAACAGGTCACAAGTTACCATCGATACAGCTTTGCAGAGAGAAACCACCCCTCAGTTCATCAGCTCTCCTAGCTGGCATAACAGTGGCTTTCTTCTCTGAATCAGGCTCAATCCCTTTTACCTTCTGCCTGCTAATTAATCAGCCACAGGTGAGCTGCTTCTTAGTCCACACCTGTGGAGCTCCTGTCCAGAATGCAGGCTCTGGCCTGGATCAAAACAGCAATTAGTGCTGTTGGAGCACTGGCCCACCCTGCTCTTCCAGATGCTCCGCCCCAGGGACCCTACTATGTTTTGCAAACTGCCAGTAGTGCAGTTTGTAAACAAACAACATCTTTCCCTGGGACATATTTTAACCCCTTCATTCCCCTATAGACGTACCGGGACGTACAAAAAACGCCCACAAAGAAACCCCTATGGACGTCCCGGTACGTCCAGCCCTTCATGCAGCGTCAGGGACACATCCCTGCCGCTGCACGGGAGACCAGGCTGTCATTTGACAGCCTGGACTCCCCCCTGGCCGCAGAAGCTGGCATCGGCGGCTTTCTGCTGCCCGATCTCGCGTAACAGCTTCCGGCATGAAAGCCGGTAAGCTGTTACAGTTGAAAGTGCCCGATCGCAAAACGCGCAATCGGGCATTACCTTCCGGGTTGCGTCCCCTGCGGGGATATCCTGCCCTCCGATGAGGCACAGAGACGCTGCGATCACAGTGTGATCGGTGCAGGGGGATCACGGGGAGGGGAGTGAGAAACCATCTCTCTCACTCCCCCTCCCATCCTGAAAGAGAAAAGCAGAAAAAAAAAAAAAAAGTTAATTCATTTAAAAAATAATATTAAATAAATCATTAAAATAATAATATAAATAATACAAAAAAATATATAATGTGAGCTGTGATGTCATTGTGACATCACTGGCATGTTCAGGGGGTCCCTAGGAGGACCTCTAACCATTTCTGTGTAAAAATAATACATAAAAAAAGATAATAAAAAAATTATTAAAAAACCTTACTTCCCATTGCCCTAGCATAACATCTAGCCAGTATAATCCTTCTGCCCCCGTTCACAACCCCCAAACCTGTTTAGCCATAGGCATAAAAATTATACAAAATTGTACACCTTATAGTATGCTCCCTGGTGCTGGGAAAGTCTGGAAAATCTATATAAATTAGGTATTTCTGAAACCAGGACACCTGAATTAATAAACTTGGAGGGGATTTTCCATCACTTTACCTAATTTTGTGAGGATTCAGAGGGAAAATGTAAAAAAAAATTAGTTTATTTTTCTAATCTTCGCTAGTTTTTACTAAATTTCTCATTCTAAATTTTCACCTAATCATCCAACTATGGTATCAAACGAAAGCTCTATCTCGCCTTGAAAAAACAATATATAGTTTATATGGGTACACTATTCACAGGAAAAGAGAATCATCGCTAAAACGACATACCCCAAAAATGGCAAAATTGCTCTGGGCTTTGAGGTACCAAAAACAGGGGTTAAAGCAGGCTACTATTGACCAAGGCTGGTCTAATATACCTGACATCTATCACTTTACCACAGCTTTTGTCACAGTACATATAAACCAAATTAATAAATAAAGACAAAACATACTGTATTTGGATGAATCAGGCCGTGGACTTTTATTTAGTTTACCACTTAAAAACAAATCACTTTTAACTGTAACTTTTATAACTCTGTAACCAATATTATATAAATAAACACCAGCCCTTGGCACAAACCCAGAGCACCAGACTAAATCACCTAGCCTTGCCAACAGCCCTGAAAGCCAGCCAGCATAACCTAAATTTTACAGTTCACCCCAATGGCTATAGGGTAACCTTACCCCGATAAAAGCCATGACAAATACAAAATTTACAAAATAAACATAGGGTGGGAGGTTGAATCTTCATCAACTCTTCCATGGATTCTTCAGCTTACCAACCTCGCTACTGCTCACCAGACTCAAGGTCAGTGCAGATAGCTCAGCGGTTCGCCAGGAAAGTAAACTAAACCCCTCAGAATGCTTCTATTTATAGGTGCAATTCTCGCCCTTAGCGCAGCGCGAGACACCCACGCAGCCACCCGCGAGGCGGCAAAGCGCTAGCGCAGGCGCAAATCGAACCTACCAACTTACATAAGCTCATTTTTTTCTTCTTTTTTATATAACTTCCTGACCTTTCTGTGACCTATCTGCCTATACTATCCATTGAATGATTTGACCCTAACTTGCCCCCACAACCTCATGTCACCCTGCCCTATGTGTGCAGGCTTTTTCATTATGTTACCAATAAAACACTTCTCTAAACTGCAACTGTATACAAGTTTGATTAAAAGAAAAAGGGTTTAAAGCTGCCCAATTGAAGTTACACCCAAGTCCCTGAATTACATTTTGAATGTGTGTTCATCATATAGGAAAAAAGTCTAGTTGGCAAAACCACTTATGGCAACTCCTCACATGCAACCCAGGAGGGTTGTGTATATACAAGTTGATGCAAGCAACACGGGGCTGAAATTAGGTCCAGCTTGCAAATTATCTAAAGCAAACTTGATTTTTCATTCACAAAAGCCGATTTAATATTAGCTGAAAAAAAAGATACTTTGCAGATTTATAAATTAATTAATCAGGGAAGAAATCATATTTACCTTATGTCCGATATAGTCAGTATATGTGTCAATCTTTAGATATTTTTATATATTTCAGAATATCCAATCATCCAAAAGATATAAGAACAGAAATATTTAAATGTTTTTTCTCTAACCTTGAAATGAATATTATTCTTTGAAAAATAAGTACAGTACTTTATAACATGTTTATTTTGTAAAGTAATAGTTTTCTTTTTTTGTTGAATGAACAAAATACATTTACTAACATTACATATAAGAAGTTTGCCCAGAATACACATCCATTTATACTGAATGTTTGCCAATTCCAGGAATGTGAGACTGCACCATCTTCAGGGGCGGGCTGGGCCAGGGGGCAGGGGGGCAATTGCCCCCCCGGCCACCCTAAATCTGAGCCGGACGGACGGACGGCCGGCAGACAAGCATTCAACGCAGCCGCAAAGTTCAAAACTAAGCGGCTGCGAGCAGAATTGAATGCGGCCGTCATCCCAGTAGCGTACCTGGTGGGGGGGGGATCTGAGGGGTGCCACCATGCCTGCACGCCTCCAGAAACGATGCGCGCGGCAACTGTGGCTGTGCGTCGGGACTTTATGTCAAATCCCGGCGCCCACCGTCTTCCGCGCTCAGTGCACAGAAGAAGAAGAAGAGGAAGAACGAAGAGGAGGAGGAAAAGTGACTAACAGAGGAAAGGTAGGACAAGATTCAGGGAGAGTGGATTAGCAAGTGTGTGAGAGTGATGGGTGTTATGCTGAATGTTTGTGAATGAGGGTTTCAGATGGCATGGATGTGTAAGTGTTGGGGGATAGCTTGGCATAGGGAGGCTGTAATCACATTCCTTTCATGCCCAGATTCCAGCATGTAGTGGCTGCCTAGGCATGATAGGAGTGTGATTGCTGTTATCAATTATTTTTTTGGTCCAACTTTGGTGTGTTAACACTTTTATTGGACAGAATAATTCAATAACAGTATTAATATATATATATATATATATATATATATATAATTGCAAACAGCAATCACACTCCTATCATGCTAAGTCAGCCAGCACATGCTAGAACCTGGGCATGATAGGATTGTGATTGTTGTTTTTTATATATATATATATATATATATATGTTAATATAGTTATTTATTTTTTTGTCTAATTTTGGTGTTACTTTTAATAAAGTATTTTAAAGGTTTTTTTGGTTTTTTTTCAGTTTTGGCCAAGCGCATCCCTTCTATATACTATGACAGTCACTAAAGTGGTAAGCCTACACCACATCCAAGTTTGGCTTAGTATATAGTGATAGGGGTTGTACTGCAGTATTGTCAGTGTCTGGCTCAATGTATAGGCACACATTGACGGTGGTACCACATAATCCCTAAGTATATAATAACAATTATGCTGTACCCCTGTCAATGTTTGCCTAACCATAGAAACTATGCAGTTTTAAAGTGTGTGTGTGTGGGGATGCCACATACAGGATCTGCCACAGATGCCAAATACTCTCAGTACGCCCCTGCATCATGCGGCAGTCAGACCCAATGGCCGTGCCTCAGCTCTTCGTCCCACGTCTTAAAAGGGGTGGGATGAAGAGCTGAGGCACGGCCATTGGACGGCGCGGTGCGTGCACGCCGGCCACTTTAATTTCATTAGGCGCTGGTGGAGTGACTGCTACATGACGGCCGCTTTCAATGTTGCTTGCAGCCGCTTTGATGGCGTAATGGGCCAGTTGACTAGACTTGCCCCCAGGCGGCCAGCCCTCCCCTGACCATCTTGCATTTGTCACGGACTGGGTCCAAACAGATGACTGAAAGGACCCAGCGCGCCCGAAGATTGTATACAGGAGTCACAGTGCAGTAGTGGACAGGGCCTGGTTGCAGGGCGACCACATTCACCCAGGTGTTGAACACCTAGGGTTGTGCAGCCAAACACCAGCGCGCTGATATGGCAGCGGATGAAGTCCAGAATGAAGTGAGGTGATATCCTGCAGGCACCCTGGAGCAGGCATGAAGCCTATCACTGGAATCACGTGCAGGATGCTGCAGGCTGGGAGTATGGAAGCTAAGCAAGGGATATAGCAGAAACATAACAAGCAAGAGACAGGGAGACCAGGCACGAAACATAACCAGACAAGGCATACATGTTACAGGACACTACAGTGAACCAGACAAGGAATAAACATTACTAGACAAGATATACATGATACAGGGCACAACAAAGGACAGGGAACAAGGCAAGGAACACAGGGGAAGGAGTGAGGAGCCGGAATCCTCGGACGCTTCTCCTTTAAGCAAGGATAGTTCATATAAACTAGGACATAGGGAGAGGAGAGAGGAACCAGAATCCTCAGATGATACAAGGAAGAAGGGCAAAGGTACATAAGAGACAACCAAACATGAATACAGGAACTAGCCTAGAACTATGATAACAATTGGAGATTCCGTCACATCATATGGCCATAGTATGCTTAGCCCACCACTACGCCAGAGTACTCCAATGATGGTGGGTCCTAACGCTAATCCCTGCTGACAGTGGTACGAAACAAACCAAACATGTAAACCAAACACGTAGCACTGAGACATACCTTAGACTGAAGACTGAGACAAACAGAACACATAGGTGGGGCACACCTTATAAAGGAAACAGAGCTGAAGCAAAGAGCTGAAGCAGAAGCAAGGAATGGAAGATCAGAACAGAGCAAAAGGAAATCCAGGAATGGATCGAAGCAAAACAGGGAAACTGAAACAAGACAGTTCTTTAGTTCTTTAGTGTTGGTTGCTTCCTAGGGATGTATTTGTATAAATACATTCTTAACACAACCTAATAAATAAATTGTTAGCTATACCCCTTGTGGAAGTTTCTCATTTTAAATATTCTTTTAGGGGAATAAAAGTTATGCCTAAAAAAGTATTATTTTTATTTTTTATTATAGAATTTTATTTAAGATTTCCTCTAAATGATCTGAGTGAATAAACTCTGTCTATTCACTGCCTCATAAAGTCAGTTTGTTGTGTTTACCCTGCAATTTTGCTACCTGTCACACAGCAGAGACCCACTATTGGCAGCCAAGCACAAGCTAGCCGTGATGAGGTCTCTGAGCAGCCAGGTCCTGTGTTTTGACTTCTGGCCTTGTGATTTTGTATCTTGCTGATTTGATCTGTGTACCATACCTGGCTAAACTGACTACCTGCTTTGTGAACAAGCCTTGGCCACGTCTGACTACCCATTAAGTATACCAAATTCGACATTGGCTGACTATGGGTCCTGCATGCCAGGTACATGGGATCCAGCAAGTGTTTTTCTACACACTACTCAGTACCTATATATCTGCCTATACCTGAGCCTCCACACTGTTGGCATCATTGAAATCCCTGTCCTCATTAAGTTTATCTGGGGGAGGAACTTCTATGTGTGTCCACCTAGTTCATGCCATTTGTAGCACTACCTACCTGACTTTGGTTGGGTGATTGACTAAATGCTGCCCCAAAACATCATTTATGCAAGTCATGCAACAAATTACTTTTTTTTCATCATGAACATATATGATATTGCCTTTTTACATAAAAATCGCCAAACAGCTAAATATGCATTATTGACATTTATGTTGTTGCAGCTTACAACGTTTCATAAGGATTAGATGGGGAGAGTATTGTGGTGTTTAAACCAAATATAAAAATATAACACAAAGGTTCGTCTACATTTAACAGATATTTAATAAGAGACAGAAACACAGTAACATACAATAAATGAGTGACAGCCCAACATACAATGCAACACTTTCCAAGACTAACCTGCAACCTAAAGGTCCAACATAACCCAGCACACCACCGATTACCCCATCCATGCAGGATGGTGGGCAGAGAGAAACTGAACTAAGATTTTTCATTCCACAGGCATATTGAATCACTGTAGGTGTGCCCTCGTTAACATATCAAAAGACATGTAATACAGGAAGAGTTCAACTGGCTAAAACATTGACAACAATACTTATGTCACCACATTCCCCCACTTTATTTTCTCCTGTGTTGCACATTTTCTAAGTATCCCCACTCTAATGCAGAAAGCCTAGTGGGAGCGAAAAACCCTTTGGGTAAAAATTCAGCCCACCGGCCCTCCGGAATAAATTCCCTCAGCGACGTAAGTTTTTCTGCAATTGACCTAGGACTGTCACTTTACATTAAAACATGCATATATCAACAAATTTACATTACAATCTTAAATACTTCCCCCTACCCAAATGCAAGAAAACCCAGTGGGAGCAAAAAAAACCTTATAGGTAAAAATTCAGCCCACCGTCCCTCCGGAATAAATTCCCTCAGCGACATGAGTTTTCCTGCAATGTATTTTACAATACCCGTGACCCACAAATTACAGTACATTTATTATACAAAGCATAGGCATAAATTAAATGAAGTGATGGTAATGAAGTGGTGGTCCAGGATTATAGCTGTAAGCTCTTTCATGGTTCTATGGATTTAAAAGAATAAAAGAAATATTAAAATCAAAAAGTTATATTGTCTTTTTGGCAATCCCTCTTTTGGCCATCGAAATAAACTATTGCCAGAACACATTCTCCTCAGTTTTTCCAGTAACTAATTACTTTATTTTGGGATGAACATGTATTTCAGCATCCCACTCGCCCCCTTTAAAAAAACTTTTAACATTTAACCTAAACCCTGATTTTCTTCTCTTTACAATAATACAATTTGATACAGTGTATACTTATCCACTGGTCCATCACCACTGTCTCTTAAGCTCTGAGATGTCCTGTAAGATCAAAAAATAATTGTTGTGGGGTAGGGTGGGGTTGATGGCAGGGTTAGTGTCTAGGTTGAGACCCAAAGAGAAGTTGATCTGCTGGGTTTGTTCTGTCTTGTGGAGATTGTTCTTCAGAATATCCTTCACAACCAGGCAATACTTCACTCATATAACTTTGTGACCCTGAGCTGGAGGAACAATCAGATAATCCATCGTCTAAGTCAGATGCAGGAACTGCCAATAATTCTGACTTCTTATGCTCTTCTTCCTGTTTCTTGATCCCCCTTCTTAACTCCCTAGCCTGTTCTCCCAATGTTTCTACACCACCCCTCATTCTCTCAGTTTGTTGTCTTGGTTCCCTATAGTTATTCACCCCTTCTTTCCTCCTCCAATTATCATTTTGCCTAGTGCTGTTTTCCTGAGGATCCCCCCATTTCTGATTTCTCCAGTTACCCTCTCTATCTCTTTTAGTGTCCCAGTTATTATCTTGCCAGTAGTAGTTGTTCCTTTGTGGCTCATCCCATCTCTGTTTCCCTAAATGATTACCTATCCTTCTTTTGGTATTCCAATTATAACTTCCCCAGTATCTAATGTCTTTCTCTGGCTCTTCCCATCTCAGATTTTTAAACTTATCTTCCTTTTCATTTCTCCTCCAGTTACCAGTCTCCCTGATTCTTCCATTATTATTACAGTCTCCAAATCTCTGGTTTCTCCAATTATTTCCTAATTTCCTCCTCCAATTCTGACTAAATCTATGTCTGTTTCCCTGAAGCTCCTCCCATTGCCGATTTCTCCAATTATTCTCCTTGCATGTCAAATCTCTAGGTTCTCTTTGAAACCGTCTCACTGCTGAGACAACAAACACATGTTCAGTGTGAAGATGATCAATCCACCACTTGTCTGCTCTAGTTAGCAGCAGTTCTAGGTCTGTGGGCCTTTGGTCAAACAGCCTCACAAACTCCTGACATTCATGGGGTAGAGCATCCAACACTCTGGATATATGTGCTGGTGAACCCAACACCATTGGCTGCTGTGGCTGGCGTAGTGTAGACCAGAATAATATTCGCTGAGCTACCTCTCTAGGACCATCTGTTTGTTTCATTGTAATATTAGCCAATTCTTTTTCTACACTGAGTAAATAGAATTGTTTTGCTGCAATTCTTCCTGCCTGTTTAGACACACTGTCATTAAATCCCAGTAAAAGACTAGCTATGGGGCCCATAGCATACTCTAACAGCTCCGTCCATTCCTCTAATTTAAGGCCTCCTTTACTAGCTCTTTCTGCTCCCCTCTGAAACCAATGTGTAAAATTGTTAAAACCATTGGTTGGCATGTTTCCCCACCATTTTTGGAAACTATCCTTCTCAGCCATAGACAAAGGACGTGTCTGAGTAGAAAAACCTATTGGCATTTGTTGCACATTAAAATTTTCTGAGACAATTATTGGGGCTTGTGGAAGATTAAGTTTTGGGCTATTATGTAAATCTTCCCTTGGGTTTTCAGGTTTTATTTTATTTTTATACTCCATTACCATGTTCTGGAGTTCAGTGATTTTAACCAAATATGTATCCCTCTGTTCCTCTATGTCTTTTAATTCCTTTTGTAAGTTATCCACGATAGTGGTGGTCTTTAAGGCAGCTATCATAATGCAGTCCTTTTTATTTTGTGCTTCCTCCATTTTGCCTGCTAATTCCATATTCTCTTTTTTTAATTTCTGTACCATGTCTGCCAAACCTCCAATTGTAGACAGTACAGATTGTGCAATTAAACTTTTTCTTTTCTTAGCACTTAGCTTTACTTTAATAATGTTTGTTAAAACATCCATAAATCCTTCATATTTCCCACAGTTTGAATCTATTGGTTCTGGGAGCATGTATGGACCATTATGCTTTTGAATATAATTTCTAAAATAATTGTGCACTTCTACAGAAAAATAGTTAGCACCTGGGAATGCCATTGTAAAACTGTTAATCTTCAAAAACAAATTCAAACCCCCTTTAAATAGTGCAGACAATGGTAACAATGCTTATATGTTAACTAAGGCGAATACAGAAAAGTTCCCCTTTGATGGCCTATCCTGAAATGAGAAACAAAGAAAATGGTGAGAAAACCAAACAAAACCCCCCCCACACACATAATTCAATTCACCATGAGGCAAAGGGTTTTTGTATTCAACTAGGCCTCACACATGCACCAGGCCTACCTCACGATCAATGGCAAAGATATTAAAACTGGTGTATAAAGGGGGGTGTGGCTTGGATGGCGGCTGAGTAAGACGTGCGGTTCGGGAGCTCCTCCAACTCCTAAGCTATATTCAACCGATTTGGCAGTTACCGGGATATTATCCACTAAGCGACTTTTCCCACTGCGGGCATTATGTCGGCGAGCAAGACCAAGTCATCGGCGGGCTCTGTTCCGGCTTTTTTTGAGCCCAAACCCAGACGTCGGGCCTCTTCCCGCGCTTTACCTACCATCCGCGACGACGCGGAAGATTCCGATGCTTCACAGGGCCCAGACGCTGGCCCCTTACCCCACTCACCTTCGCCTCCTCCGAGTGATCCAGGCGACGGCGTTCTAACCGTCACCGCCATGAAACGGCTTCTGGAAGAGATGCGCTGCAATTTTAAATCGGACATGGCGGACGCTTTATCTAAACTCCACGTGGATCTCCAAGAGCTTGGCGCTCGCACGTCCCACTTAGAGGACAAAATGGAAGAATTCTCTTCGGCACATAACACAGTGGCTGATGCGTGCACCTCTCTCCGAGACGAGATTGACACGCTTAAACATAAATTGGGCGACCTGGAAGACCGTTCCAGACGTAACAATCTCCGCATTAGAGGCATCACCGAGGACATCACCATGGACAAGCTACGCACTTACACCACCACTCTTATCCAAACTATCCTGAACCTCCCGTCTTCTGAAGACGTCCGCATTGACAGAATACACAGGCTACCTCGCCCGAAAATGGTGAAGGGGTTACCACCTAGAGATGTGATACTACGCATTCACTTCTATGATCTGAAGGAACAACTCATGTTGTAGGTGCGTCGCAAGCAAGATTTACCGGCTCAATACTCACACCTGCAATTTTTTCAAGACTTGTCACAGCACACACTACATCAACGAAGGGCCTTCTCCTCCGTCACCTCCACTCTCCGGGCACACAAGATTCCCTACCGCTGGGGCTTCCCCACGCGCATCTACCTTTCCAAGGATGGAGTGGCTCTTTCCATTGCTTCACCGTTGGAGGGCCTGCAGCTTCTCTCGGACTGGGGACTTGCCGTACCATCGCAGGATTCGTCATCACCACGCACCGCCAGGACCCGCTCACCTGTTCCTGCATCCTCTCCGAAACACCTCCAGCTGGAGTGGGATACAATCCCCACCAAGTCGCCTGCTTCACTCACCTGATCTCTCCGCCGCCGGTATCCTTTTTCTGGTGACTGCCTAACTATTCGCATCACACGCCATTCGTACACGGTTGACTTTCTTTTTCACATCACGACGTACATTGACATTTTTGATTTTTATTTTTTCACATTGCTAGTATAACTACGTCTAGGCTCTTTGGAGTTGGGGGTTCTCCTTCGCCGTTCCACGGGTTTCCCTTCCCCTCTCGGTGGGTACCATGTTACGGTACACCTGGACGGGGTTCCCTCCCCCTTGTGGCGCCCATACACGTCCTGGGCTGCCAATTGCTTTTCGGCTAAACAGCGTTTTTTCCTTTTTATGTTCCCATGTTATGTTTTCAGTTTTTATTGTTCATGTCCTGATGGCGGTAACTTTTTGTTTTAAATTCGCTCTACATCATACATTTATACCTCGGTTGTTATACTCTGGAGTGTCGTCTCTGCATTCTACACATGTTGTGGTCTATACACACCATTTTCTTTTTTACAATTGTGTTTCTGATATGTGGTCCTTACTTTTTTGTTTGTTTTGTTTTGGGCATTGGACGCGGCTCTCCCATTTTGTATTGTCTTCTCTGGGGGACTCCACCGTCTTCCACTGTACACTACACGACTTCACTTTAAGACTTCGCTTTTTTGCTCATCCTTTTATCCTCCCCTTAATGTCATCTCTTAAGTTATTATCCATAAATGCTAATGGCCTTAACACCCCTCACAAGCGGAGGATGTTATTCTCCGAAGCAAAAAAGGCCCGCGCCCAAATTTTATGTGTGCAAGAGACCCATTTAAAACGCTCAAAGCCTGCTCACATATACTCTAAAGATTTTCCATGGCAATATCACTCCATGGCCTCATCTTGTAGGGCTGGGGTTTCGATTCTTGTCTCCCGACATGTTTCTTTTCAACTACTGGACCAGATGGTGGACCCCCAGGGACGGTTTTTATTCCTCAACTGCATCATCAACACAGTCACTTACACGTTGGTCGCTTTCTATACCCCTAATACCTCTCAATTACTTTTTTTTCAGAAGTTACTCCGCAATGTCACTTGCTTTAAGAAAGGTTCCCTTATTTTATGTGGCGATCTTAACGCCGTATTTGACCCCAAGTTGGATGCCTCGACTCCCCCGTCGGGCACTTATGGTAAACGTATACGTTCCCTGGCTGCGGCTCTTACCTCCACCTTGCATTCCTATCAGTTATATGATGTATGGCGCTTGTTTCACCCTTCGGAAAGGGATTACTCCTTCTTCTCTGCATTACACAAATCATACACGAGGATAGATGTTATTTTGGTTGACAAGTTTCTTTTACAATCGATTAGGGACTGCTCTTTAGACGTTATTAGTTGGTCGGACCATGCCCCTTTATGTTTATCTTTTAGTAATCCTCACCCTTTCCGGGGCAAAGGTTCCTGGCGCCTCAACAACTCTCTGCTCTCCGACCCGGCTATAGTTGCGCAAATTCATTCCCAGCTAGAATTATATTTTCAGGAAAATCAAGATTCGGTCTCTTCGATTGAATCGTTGTGGAACGCGCACAAAGCTGTTGTCAGGGGCAAGTTTATATCTATAGCGTCCCATCTCAAGTGTGAGAGGGAGAAGGAGGGGGATAAACATCCCCTTCTCCTCCAGTTATATGAATTGGAAAGGCTTAACAAACAAGTTTCCTCTCCTCAATTAATTTTAGATATTCAACAGGTTAAATCTAGGTTGGCGGCAATACAAGCTCAATTGACAGCCAAAATGCTCCTTTCCCTTGGCCAACGCTTTTACTCTAAGGGCAACAAAGCTGACACGATGCTGGCGAATAAGCTCCGGCATGTGACGGCCCTGTCTCGTCCCCAATTTATTTTCTCGGCCTCGGGTTCCACTCTCAAGAATCCTTCCCATATAGCTGAGGAATTTGCTTCTTACTATGCTTCTCTCTACAATCTTTCTGACGACGCGCACACTCCCCAACCCACTCATGACGTCATTAACCGGTATTTAGATTCATTGACTCTCCCCACACTCAATGCCGACATGATCCAAACCTTAGAATCCCCATTGGATATTGATGAGATTCAGGCTACTGTCTCTCAGATCAAAGCTAAGTCTGCCCCTGGTCCGGATGGTTTTTCTAGCCATTATTACAAGACTTTTTTTCCGATTCTGGGGCCGCACATTCTAAAACTTTTTCGTTCTTTCATGTCCACTGGCACTATCCCGACAGAAAACTTGCATGCCCACATAGTGACATTACCTAAACCGGGTAAATCCCCTGACAGATGCGCACACTTTCGTCCGATTTCCCTCCTTAATACGGATGTTAAGCTTTATGCCAAAATTATTGCTAATCGACTTTCCTTACTCTTACCTTCCCTCCTCCATACTGACCAAGTAGGCTTTGTTCGACACCGGCAAGCAGTGGACAATACCCGTAAATTTTTGACATTATCTTGGGACGCAGCACGCACCTCTACTCCTGGTCTTTTTATTTCTTTTGATGCAGAAAAGGCCTTTGACCGTTTACATTGGGTTTTTCTTTCATCGGTCCTTAGTAAATTTGCTTTTCCTCCGTCTGCGATTCGCACTATCATGGCCTTGTATTCTACGCCTTCAGCGTCGGTTAATTTTTCTGGTTTTCTCTCTGCTCCTTTCTCTATTTCCAATGGGACGAGGCAGGGCTGTCCCCTTTCCCCACTGCTCTACACCCTGGCTTTGGAGCCTTTGGCCCAAAAGATCCGATCCGATCCTCTTATATCTGGTTTTTTAGGCCGCAATGGTGATTCCTCTGTTCTTGGTTTGTTTGCGGATGACATATTGGCGGCGATTACAAATCCTTCCTCCTCTCTGCCCGCACTGCTGGACCAATTTGATAGTTATGCCCGAGTTTCCTACCACAAGCTCAATCTTAGTAAAACGCAGGCTATGCCTTTATACTTACCTTCTTCACTCTCTCAATCCCTTCGCTCTTCATATGCATTCGACTGGTGGAAAGATTATATCTCTTATCTAGGGATTAAGCTCCCTAGAAATCTGGCTAAACTTAATACTTTTAATGCATTTCAGACATGGAAATCTATTCAAGGTGAGCTCCAGGCTTGGCGTTCGTTCGACCTCTCCTGGATGGGTAGGATAGCCTCAGTCAAAATGATGATCCTTCCCAGGTTGTTATATGTCTTCAGAGCAGTCCCGATCGTTATCCCGCATAGTTTTTTTACACAAGTACAACACATTTTAAACGACTTCATTAATAACGGGGGGAGGTCGAGGATTTCGAGACAAGCTTTTTTACACCGCGTTTTAAAGGTGGTCTGGGGGCACCCAATATTGAGGCGTACTATAGGGCCTCTATCTTATCCCAGGCGGTTCTCTTTCACTCCAAGGAGGATGTTCCTAGTTGGGTGCCTCTAGAAAACTCCATGTTAGCCCCACTTTCGGTGAGTCAACTCCTATGGCTACCCTCGCGTCTTCGCCCTACACTTCCCCCTCTTCCTCCCACCACTACATGCACGTTCCATGTCTGGACCGCAGTGTCGCGGTTCCTGCCTGCCTTATCCTCCATCACGAAGGCCACTCCGCTAACTTCACTCATGTGCCTCATCCCAGACCTAGACATACACAATTGGAATTTTTCACATCCCCTTCGTATTGGAGACTTATTCCATCAACAGGACATGTGTACATTCACTGACATCCACACACGATTGTCCATTCCGTCGCGCGATTTTTATAAATATCTTCAAATTAGGCATCTACTAACCTCCCGCTCTAAATCTCCTCTAGTTGATATTGTTTCATCTCATCCTATAGTTCGATTATGCAGTAGTTCCTCCCCGAAAAGAGGTATGTTGTCTATTTGCTACTCTGCACTCATCTCCCGTATGTGGGACCACAAACTTCCTCACATGTTTGCCTGGGAGAAGGAACTTGGTTCTTCCTTTCCGCTGGAAAGGTGGCTGGCATCTGAGGAGGCTATGAGGGGGGTCACACACTGCACTAACCACCTCGAACTGCAGAAAAAAATTGTTTGCAGATGGTATCTCACTCCGCTTCGCCTTTCCCATTTATTTCCTTCCAGTTCCCCTACGTGTTGGAAGGGATGCCAGGATGTTGGCTCTATGCTACATGTCTGGTGGTCATGCCCCCCTATTATGTCTACCTGGCAAAAATTATTTACGTTCATCTCCTCCTCATTGGGTGTGTGCCTTCCTCTCGAACCTGAGATAGCTATTTTACATATGTTCCCAGACTATGTGGATTCTCCCTCCCGTAAACTTATTATCCATATTTTTTTGGCCATGAAATCCCTCATAGCTCGTAATTGGAAATCTCCTACTACACCTCACATGGCGGACATTCATGCAATACTGGAGAGAGTCCGTGTTATGGAAAAATTTTCTTTTATTAATGAGCTACAGCTTCCTTTGTACGATAAAGTATGGTCCCCTTGGCTCCAACACAGGTCGGACCCTTGTTGGCATTCTTAACGTGTCATCTGTTGGGGTTTGCTGTGGAGAGGCGCGTCCAGCCCGCAATATTTTGTATAATTTCTTTATAATGTGTATTGACGAAACTGTATCATGTTTTGGTGGCCAACATCTGTCTGCCGCTGGTGCCTCTCCCGATCCGCATTTGTCATGCTCCTTTATTGGGTGCACCTTATCTGCATATCACTCGATCACATCACCTGCCATTGGGACGTTTTATTTTATTTTTATTTTTCCTTTTTCAGTTTTTGACTGGTGTCTTATGTTTCCAACATGGTTCTATTTTCTTCATATATGTGGGATAGCGCCGTCTTCTCGTTCGTTACAATGTACCGATTACTTTTCTATACTCGCAATATCTGCTTGATTTCACCGATCTGTTCCATCGACCTTGTGTCGCGAGTGCTATGTTGTAACCACTTCGCTTTCCATGCATTTTGGTATGAAACTAAAACAACTATAAAATAATAAAAATTTTAAGTTCAAAAAAAAACAAAAAACTGGTGTATAAAGAAAAAATTACAAATAAAATTGCTACTAAAATTATGCACAAATGTAAGAACGAAATAAGAAACCATTTGCAATAAAGATGTTGAAGATATCTCCACCGTGAGGGATACTGTCTTACTATCACCAGGCCTCATACACAAATCAGGCCAAGATTTCAAACAAACAAGAAACCTTGAAACACCAAGATTATGCACAATATATATATATATATATATATTGAAATCAGTAATTCCACCCCTGTCTTGTAAAAATGCTGCACTGCAGTTGCGCTGTGCACTAAAAATGCAATTTAGTCACTGGCCTCATAAATATCTGCTGTAGAAGTCTGATATTCGTGGTCGCCAAATGTGGTGTTTAAACCAAATATAAAAATATAACACAAAGGTTCGTCTACATTTAACAGAGATTTAATAAGAGACAGAAACACAGTAACATACAATAAATGAGTGACAGCCCAACATACAATGCAACACTTTCCAAGACTAACCTGCAACCTAAAGGTCCAACATAACCCAGCACACCACCGATTACCCCATCCATGCAGGATGGTGGGCAGAGAGAAACTGAACTAAGATTTTTCATTCCACAGGCATATTGAATCACTGTAGGTGTGCCCTCGTTAACATATCAAAAGACATGTAATACAGGAAGAGTTCAACTGGCTAAAACATTGACAACAATACTTATGTCACCACAAGTATTTTTTTTTTTCAGAACGAAAAAGTAGTGTCCATTCAAGCTTTGAACCTTAGAGTGCTTAAACGCGTTGTGTGACTAGCAGATTTTAGAATATCGGGTGTCAATTTTCTAGCAAGCAACTTAACAATTAATGACATAATTGGTACAGATTATGAATGGTGAAAGCCAATGTTTTATATAAGCTGCAGGCATTTGCATGATACATAAGGGAGTACAATAACATCATTAAATTGTTATTTATGCCACCCTCTCGCTAATAGGATCCTGCTTGTTCCGTGTACCTTCTATGAGCCTTCAGAAAATCTCCATTGATTTAATTGTAGTTCTTAAGGTAGAGGACTTCACACAAGGACAAAATATAAACTTTAATCAAATGTCACTTCTTACTTCAAGAGTAAATATGCTTAGAAACAGTTAGTGTTACCTAGAATCTGCAGAAATAAATTTAACTCCCCTGGCATAAGTGACTGACAAAAAAACTGAAGATGAAGAAGTGCATGTATTTGTTGAAGAACACTTTAGAGACTAGATGTACATGTATGTATGTCAACTCTTAGCATCTCAGGTTATATAACAATGGGTGTCACTGACTATGTGTCGCTATTCATTTGTGCCCAAATAAAAATCTAAAGTTGCCTTGGATATGAACCTTTTGAAATAGAAACATTTGTTTAAAAAACCCTGGAGCATTTCCTCAGATGTTCCCATAAGAGGAAAATACCCTTTAGTGAGGAAGATATCTCTCGAGATCAATAAATAAACATATTAAAATTCATACAATATGTTTCTGTAATCTGTTTTCCTCTTTGATTTCGTACAAAACAACTTGTAATACACTTAAACATCTTCTCCTAAAATAGACCAATGTTTAAAAACAACCTAAAAATAGTAAAGAATAAATTCATCAAGCCTGCAGAAAATATTTTAAAGGGAAAAAAAGGAATTTCCTGAGGTAACTGTCCTTGACCTGGCTCTTTAATCGAGTGAAATTTCATCACTTTATCTAATATCATGCTTCATGCTTCAGGCTCCCAGCAATTCTATTTTGGTGTGGTCTAATGGACAGCTGACACATCCACTCAGCACCAGACTATATAATATGTGCTGACACACTGTGTGGCAAGCACCCTATTGAGAGCTGTTTATTTGTGCATGGCAAGGGAAAAACTCATCCTGCGAACAATTTGGGTCTCCATTTTCAGGGCCATTGCAGAATTCACAGTTTGAAGAGGTTTAGAAGCACTTGTAGGGATTCAGTCGGTTATTCAGGTGTCTTGTGCATTATCTGACTTCAGGTGAGAGGTTGTGGAAGCTCAGTTAAATAGCTGCCTGAAACCTGCATCTAGATAGTGTAATCAACAGTGTCATTCCTATTGGATTTTCAGGCAGCTCTTCTCCAAACATGAATTCAATTTGATATTCTGAGGTTAACACACTGTATTGGCACTGAAAATAAGAAAGGCTTTTATATTTATTCAGTTCAGTAAGCATGGAAAACTCATCAACAGCTATTTGTACACTCTAAGCATAGGGGGACTTTGATCTAGAGATTTATGCCTTCAAAGTTTTCTGTAGCATTCCCTTAGAGAAAATTGTGCTTCCACAAAACTTGCACATAACAAAACACACAAGATTTTGCATGAGAAAGAAAACTTAAATAATTTATTTTTTTCATATTTTATTCACATTTTTTGTAAAAAATAAATAAAAATCCAATGCCAAATGTGTATTTTTATATGTCAGTATGTAGTATCAAGTCTGAATAATTCCAAATCATGAAGTATATTTTTTTTATTATTAGGAAGCATTTTGTCTTTAGCATTTAACAGCCTACAACCAAATTAAAGCTCACCATATTGTAATACAAACTGATTTGCTATTGAAGGAAGCCATATATTTGCATCTAAGTGCTATAGCTTCTGTTAGGAGATTCACAGCATAGTTAAACCGGATAAGTCACATATCTTTTCCTATTTTGGGAGTTCAGGGATTAGCAGTAAATTCCAGTTGTAATGCAGTGTGTACAGTAATGTGTTTAAAGATGGAAAGAGAAGACAGGAGGAAGATAGAATGATGATCGACTTTGTTAAAAGGGGAAAGGGCAGAACGAGGTCAAAAATAAAGCCGCGATTATCAGCTAACTGACAGCAGCTGCATTGCTACCCTGCTTCCAGACAGTATCATGACAAGCATCTGTGCTCTATTTTTTACCCAAATGTTGCTAGAGTGATCACTAGGGCAGGCCTGCGAGAAAGATATGAGAAGCGTTCAGCCATATTCACTTTACTGATTTCTCATAAGCTGACATATCCCTCTCAAAGCTATCCACAGTCTCAAGGTTTATAAATATAAATGTATATATAGTTTAATCATGTTTTTTAAAGAACCAACTACATTTATTAATAAAGACATACAGTCATTTGAAACAGAAAGTACCCCCTCTTTGATTTCTATGGTTTTACATATCAGGACATAAATAACAATCATCTGTTCCTTAGCAGGTCTAAAAATTAGGTAAATACAACCTCAAATATTACACCATGTCATGATTTTTTCAACAAAAATAAAGCCAAGATGGAGAAACCATGTGAGGAAAAACTAAGTACAACCTTACTGCTGTCATATGAATTAAGATGCTAAGTAGCTGACAGGTGCTGACAGGCCCGGACTGGGGCAAAAAAAGCCCCAGGCATTTAAGACTGAGCAGCCCATTTTTATGAAAAAACATATATATACATATACATACATAATACTCGGTCATTCAACATGGGAAGCCTGAAGCCACAATTTAGTGCGACTAATCCTTGAAATAAATATTATAGAGTAAATTGTACAGCGCTACGGAATTTGATGGCGCTATATAAAACAATAAATAATAATAAATAACACAATACCTTATCTTTTTCACTAAATGATTTCAGGACCTTGAATGTTTTGTCCCCTGAAGTCACTACAAATTCAGGAGGGCGTTTTATCTCTGGATAAGTAAAAATGAAATAGTTCCTACTGTAAATTAAGTGCCAGGAAACACATAACCAAACACACACCAGGAAAGGCTTTTCCACACCAACACCCAGACACACACACCAGGACAGGCTTTTCCACACCAACACCCAGACACACACACCAGGACAGGCTCTGCCACACCGACACCCAAACACACACACCAGGACAGGATCTGTCACACCAACACCCATACACACACACACCAGGACAGGATCTGTCACACCAACACCCACACACACACACCAGGACAGGTTCTGCTACACTGACACCCACACACACCAGGACAGGCTCTGCCACACCAACACTCATACACACACCAGGACAGGCTCTGCTGTCCAAAAACACACAAACAGCAGGACACAATCTACGACACAGACATCTACATCAGGATGGATTTTCCACACTGCATTATCATTGATACTCCCCTTAGTGTTTTTGTCCCTTGTGTATTGATACCTCAGCCAGCAGCTTTTTAGTATAGATTAATGTGGTGCCCCTAGACCCTTGTATGATCGCCTCCAGCCAGCACTATTTGTATTAATGCCCCCAGCAAGCCCCTCCCTTTATTATTGATTTATGTGACGGCCCCATCACATATACGCATTAGACATGCATTTTTAACTACATAATAAGTATTTATCTTTTATCTCTTGAAATTGAAATATGATTTCAAAATAACAGCTGAACTGGCAGTTTCTTTAATATTAGTTCCTGCTGCATATATATATATATATATATATATATATATATATATATATATATATATTAGAGCCTGATGCCGATAGCAGCTATAGATCAACACATTAACACAAAAACCCAGATTTGCAGATATAGATCAATTGGAATTCACATAAAAACTCAACATTAAAGGTATAGATGTGTCGTTTCACAATTCTACACCTGATACACACAAACACTTTTACAGTCACTCGCTAATTCATTCACATAATTCATTCACACAATCATTTATTCTCTCGCACATTCACACAAATCATTTACACATATTCATTAATACATGCTGACATTCATTAATTCTTTCCCTCATTCAGACAATTCATCCACACATTCATTAAGTCTCTCCCTCATTCAGACAATTCATCCACACATTAATTTATACTTATTATTATTATTCACACTTATTTTAATATTCTTACTATCCTCTTTCCCCCCCCCTCCCCCCTTCTCACTATCTACCCCCTCTCCCTCCATTACACATTTTATACCCTCTGTCCCCTTTCTATCTACCCTCTCTGCCTCCCTTATCCCTTTCTACCCCATCTCTGTCCCCTACCCACTTTCTACCCTCTCCCCCACCCACTATCTACCCTCTCCCCCTCCCCTACCCACCATCTACCATACCCACCTCCCCTACCCACTGTCTACCTTCTCCCCCTTTGTAGTTCACTTACCTTGAAGCCCTGCTCTGTCGCGGTTTGCGCTGCTTCACTGCTGAGCGCTGGAATATAAAGTCATATTCCGGCGCTCAGCATGAAATGCCGGCACCGCGACAGAGGCCTTGTGGAGGATAACCAAATGACCTTGATTAATTGATCATCAGCAAGTGTGGCCACCTCTATGAAAGCTGAAGTTTTAGCAGTTTGCAGGTCTGGAGCATTCAGACATCGGCGCTGATCATAGAGAAGTAATTGTTGCTGCCCATCAATCTGGGGAGGGTTATAAGACCATTTCCAAACAGTCCATCATTCTACAGTGAAAAAGATTATTCAAAAACATTCCAGACAGTTGCCAATCTTCCTAGGAGTAGACATCCTAGCAAATTCACCCCATGTTCAGACTATGCAATGCTCAAAGAAATTGCAAAAATCCCAAGAGTTACATCTCAGACTCTATATGCTTCAGTTAGCATGTTATATGTTAAAGTTCATGACAGTACAATTAGAAAAAGGCTGTACAAGCATGGTTTGTTTGGAAGGGTTGCGAGAGAGATTGTCTCTCTAAAAAGAACATGGCTGCATTGCTTAGGTTTGCAAAGTTGCATCTGAACAAACCACAACACTTCTGGAACAATGTCCTTTGGACATACAAGACCCAAAGTGGAAATGTTGGTCCCTAACACCTCATACCAAGCACGGTGGTGGAGGGGTGATGATTTGGGCTTGTTTTGCAGCCACAGGACCTGGGAACCTGTCGTTGAGTCGACCATGACATCCTTGGGTCATGCAACAGGACAATGATCCCAAACACACCAGCAAATCTACAATAGAATGGCTGAAAAGAAGCGAGGTGTTGCAAAGGCCCAGTCAAAGTCCAGACCTCAACCCAAATGAAATGCTGTGGCGGAACCTTGAGAGAGCTGTGCATAAACAAATGCCTGCAAACCTCAATGAACTGAAGCAATGTAAAGAAGCATGGACCAAAATTCCTCCACAACAATGTGAGAAAGTCATACTGAAAATGATTACTTATTAAGTAATCATTATTAAGTTATTGCTGCTAAAGGTGGTTCTACAAGCTACTGAATCATAAGGGGAACTACTACTACTCCATTTTGACTTTTTTTTTTTTAATAACTCATGACACAGTGTAATATGTCATGTGTTGTTGTATTTACCTAATTATTAGACCTGCGAAGGAAAAGATGATTGTTATTATGTCCTGATATGTAAAACCAGAGAATTCAAAGACGTTGTACTTTCTTTTTCACACAACTTAAATTTCCTGGTTCATGAAAATGACCATAGTTTCAGATTGAGCTAAAACAATTTTTTGAGTAGCATCTAAGGTATGCTTTGATGTTATTAGTGGCAAAGTGGATTTTAAAATTGCTCCTGGCACTTTAAAGCCAGCGGCCAATAAATTACTTTTTTACAGCTATGTGCCTCCATCCAGTGGCCACAATGTACACTATATGACCAAAATAATATAGGTGCCAGCACCCCTCCCTAACATTATGACTACTGAAAAAAATATTCGTAGAGATCAATGGGAACCATCTTCACCTGACCAGTTCAATGGGGTGCATGAAGGATTGGCAGAATTTGTAGATTAACATACTGCAGAATGATAACCCTGTACATGCATAGAGGAGTTAAAAGGATTGTATGAGGATAATTTAACCCCATCAATGTTGATTACATTACATATACACCTGCTTTGAAAGGATTACATTTTTATCTTAAAATTACACACAGTTAACGTTGAACTTACAAAATGAAAGCTCTAATTGAACAGCTTGCTCTGAACAATTTTAAGTGAAGAGAGTTTTTATCAATTAATATTAAACATTTTATGGCATTTAGCACAAAGTACAATTTCCTAATGTTTAAAAAAAACCTGTTCAATTGAATAACAATTGAGTGTTGAAATCTATTAAGACTATATAAAATAACCTTCTAGGGAAATGTGTTTAAAAATGTAACTCTTTTAATGTTAGAGATAACCTAAATCCAGGCTATCTCTGCACTAAGTAAACAATTGAATCACTTAGTAGAGGGTATGAATATAGCAGGTGATCTTTTTATGGCAAAATAAATAGTTTTACAATGGATTATTAAATCTCACCCAATTCAAGGGCTTCAGCTGAGAGTATTAATATAGTAGGCAATCTTCTTTTTACTTTGCCAGTCTGTTTTAAGGAAGGATCACCGAGTCTGCCTCAAGTGGCGGGAGGGGGTTCACTGTCCATTCAAATCCAACCTTTCTACACACCTGTAAATCCTGCCTTAGTTTTATTGATTATTTAGAGGTGTTCAACTTGAAGGGGCCAGTGTGCAATATAGTGTTTTTCACTACAAAATAAGTTTGAGAAATTTCTCCTTTAATATTCTTTGCCAGGAAGAATTTCAAGCCAAGGTTCATACACTACTTTTTTGACTACTGATTGTTCACTTTGAAGCATAAGGAAGAATTTTACATTCCAATCTACATTTGCTTCTATGAAAAAATATAATCATGAGAAATATAAATGTTTATATTTCGTCTAAAACATCTGCAGTTGACCTGGAAGAGTTTAGAACATCTTTTATTATGTTATCTGCAGATATGACTAGATTTTTTCTGTCCTGACTTTCACTCAGGGTTTATTCTTCCTCCTTTGTGCTTCTGTTTATCTGAACAAAAAGGTAAAAAATACAAGAAGGATTAGTAAAGATTAAAGGGACAGTCTAATGGTCCTGACAACCGTACTATAGAAGAATACATGTTAAAATAATCTGTGAGTGTTTTAATATGCATTAATTCAAAAGAAAAAAAACCTGTCAGATCTGACATGTTGCAATGCAAGCCAATCATTCATATACTTTATTTGATGGACTTTCCTGTTATTGAGAAGTTTAATGGTGCAAGACGGTGGGCAATGATTTTCATTGACAACTCTTTTGCCACCCAAATGTTGTATGCAATGGATCTTGCAACCTGTACCTTGGTTACTAGGCAGGGTTTTTATTTTCATTCTTTTCCTTTTTAAATATTATTTTATTAAAAGTCCCCCAAAAGGCCCATTTTACTTTTAACCCTTACTCTTTTTTACATCCTTGTCCCACTAGGTTTGGAATGGAGGGTGAGAGGGAGCATTTTGTATATTTGCTCTATTTCACTCCTTAGGGTGATTGATTACACACACACACCCCCCATGGAAGGCTCTCATTAGTCCTTCCTTGGTTGATAAGGAGTCATGCAAGCTATTACTCAACTTGTATGAATGCATTGCAGTTTTCAAATTTTGACTGACAACTTCACATTTTACTGAATGGGTCCTTTCATCATTAACCCCATCTTCATTGACCCCAAGATAAAGTGCTTGCAATATTGCATGTTAAAATGTGTATCTCTTAGTGATTATCTGTTAGTTTAGAACCAATATAGCCCATATGGCTGAACATTCAAAGTCAAAGTATTTTTTAGCTATATAGATATTTTTCTACTTTAATGGCTACTAAGGTAAACGAGATATTGTTAATTTTTAAGATCTTTTATACCATTTGTTGTGAACTACATATATATCGCCACAAGATAAATAATTCATACGATTGCTGCACACAGTTATTGTTTCAAGAGAATGCTAAAAAAATTTACTTCCCAAAAGTATAACAGAGTGTGGCTCTGTCTTGCAAACATGAAATCATAATTATGCACATCTTCCAAAACAGACATGTGCAATTAGAAGGGAGGAATTCTTACTGTGACTAAAGTTCATACAGTACTTTTAGGTAATAATTTTACTGCCATGTATTTACTCTGAGGCCACTTGTGCAACGTCAATAAAAATATATGTAATTAGCATAATTATTACAATGCTGAGATCAATCCAATGACAATTTGGGTCATGTGAACATTTAATTACATGAAAAGTTAAGTTTTTCTATTAAGCAAAATAGCTTTTGCTTTACAGTAGAGTGGGTAGAGATTACATTTTCTTATTTTATTACTATAAATTGTCTTTTGTACTAGTCAGGTGATGAATTTAATTCTTTGATAATAAGGGTGTGTATGTTTGTGTGTTACTATATATATATATATATATATATATATATATATTGTGAGACTGTCAACCCCAGGGAGTTGATTGGCATGATATCTGGGTACAGCTGCTAGGCAGATCATATATATGGGTCCCTGGGGTGGAGCAATTGGAGAGCAGAGTGGGCCAATCCTCCGTTCCCCCCATTCTGTGGAGGCTAGAGGCTAGAGGTCTGCAGGATCCGGTCCGGGATTCCTATGTAGCCGGCATCAGGCACAGGTGCTGGGCATTAAAAACCCCTGGCGCTTGATACTCAGAGAGAGACTGTTGGGGGAAGTTTCCCTGAGCGCCCAGGGCAAGGAGGGCAAGCAGAGGCCCTGAAGATGACCATCCCTGAGCCAAGTGAGGCAATACCTGCCTGGCTTAGCTGGGTCTGGGGGGGAGGTCAAGTTAGTGAGTGATTAGGCTGGTCAGTCTGGGCCAGCATCATACAGTTAGAGAGGGCTCCAATTGGGAGCTAGGTTTTCTTTTTATGATTTGGTTTTGGGGTGTTGCATTTAAACAGTTAAAAAAATAAAGCGCTGTTTTGTTACAAGCTGGTGTTCCTGACTCTGATTGCCTTAGAAGCCGGTGCTTAGGACCCCTAAATGTGACATGTATGGCCCTTATGCTACAGGGTTTGTCACAATATATATTATATATATATATATATTATATATATATATATATATATATTATATATATATATATATATATATATATATATATATATATATATATATATTTATATATATATATATATAGATAGATAGATAGATAGATAACACTTTATGAGTGGCTTGCTTTGTGTACAGGAAATGTCCTTCCCCAAACGGTGAGTGTGGCTATATTGTTAACTCTTCCTCCTCACAAACATAACACTTCTAACCACACTGATTCTCTATGGCGACCACTCCATCTCTTTGGGCCTTTGATTTAACTTCATGTAACATGTAACACTTCCTTAGCATCAGCTTTTCCCCCAAACAGCTTATCAGTGAAATCTTTGCCTTCAAACATCTTACCAGCACCATCTTTGTTCTCAAACAGCTTGTCAATACCATCTTTGTGCCCAAACAACTTGGCAGAATCATCTTTGTATCAAACAGCTTGTTAGTGCCATGTTTGTGCAGGACTGAATTTCTACAATATTCAAAAAATGAGTGAGGAGTAACAGCATTGCCTACGCGCATCTTGCAGGTGTTCACCGGCTGCCAGAGAGGAGGATCCTCCGCAGGGTTGCAGGGGAACTTGATCCTCCTCTCTGGCAGCTGGTGAACACCTGCACCTTCCGGTATGTGTAAGGGCATTGTACAAGTATATGTGTGTGTATAAGGGCAGTGTACATGTATGTGTCTGTGTGTATAAAGGCATTGTACATGTATATTTGTATAAGGGCAGTGTACATGTATGTGTGTGTAAGGGCAGTGCACGTGTATATTTTTCTTTAAGGGCAGTGTACATGTATATGTGTGTGTAAGGGCAGTGTACATGTATATTAGTATCTTGACCCCACAATGGCAGTCAGATTTCTCCTTGGTTCAATAAGCCTTTTCCCCATAATTAAAGATTATATCCCTGAAAATGATGTTCTTCCAAGTACCCATCCAGTTTAAACATCTGTACAGACTCCGATAAAACTACCTCTGCAGGCAGAGAATTCCACATCCTTGTTGTCCTTACTGTAAAAAACCATTTCCTCTGCCTTAGACTAAATCTGCTTTCTTCCAGTCTGAATGCATGACCACGTGTCCTATGCATAGTCCTGTTTATGAACAGATTTCCACACAATGGTTTGTATTGGCCCTGAATATATTTATATAATGTTATCATATCCCCTCTGAGGCGCCGTTTTTCTAAACTAAACAGATTTAAATTTGTTAACCTTTCTTCATAACTATAGTGCTCCATTCCTTTTATTAATTTTGTAGCCCGCCTCTGCACCCTTTCTAGTGCTATGATATCCTTCTTTAGAATAGGTGCCCAAAATTGCACAGCATATTCAAGGTGCGGCCTTACCATTGATTGAGGCAAAATTATATTTTTATCCCGCGAATTGATGCCCCTTTTTATACACGACAATACCTTACTGGCCTTAGCAACTGCTGACTGACATTGCACATTGTTGCCTAGTTTGTTGTCTATAACAATTCCCAAATCCTTCTCATTTGTCGTTACCTCTAATTCACTACTGTTTAGGGTGTAGGTTGCTTGTGCATTCCCTACCCCGAAGTGCATAACTTTGCATTTATCTACATTGAATTTCATCTGCCATTTGTGTGCCCAGTCCGCCAATCTATCTAGATCCCTCTGTGGCACTGTAATATCCTGCTCGCCCTGTATTACTTTACGTAGTTTAGTGTCATCTGCAAACACAGAAACACAACTTTCAATGCCTATTGCCATGTCATTTTTTAAATATGTTGAATAAAATTGGTCCCAGACGTATGTGTCTGTAAGGGTAGTGTACGTGTATATGTGTGCATGTAAGGGCAGTGTACGTGTATATGTGTGTTTATGGGCAGGTGTGTTTATGGGCAGGTGTGTGTAAGGGCAGTGTATGTGTATATGTGTGTGTAAAGGCAGTGTATGTGTATATGTGTATTTATGGGCAGGTGTGTGTAAAGGCAGTGTGTAAGAGTCCTGGGAGGGAGGCGAACATTAGCCTTTTTGTATTAAAAAAAATCTGCTGCTGTGGACTACTCTTCCTATGAATCATAGGAATTTTAGTTCACAGCTAGCATCTGCAGCTTTACTGTTGCTGCACTTCCCATGACGCTCAGCCAGCATCATGGAAGTAGTATGTCTGGCTGAGTTATTTTTAATATGCATGACTGTGCTGACAAAAATAAAGCGTGTTCCACGAGATTAAAAAAAGTGTCCCTCTTTCACATTTTGAAATGTTGGGAGGTATGCTGTTTAAAGGCTGTCTAGTACAACAAACATTTTCTCCAAGGGTCCATGTGTAAAGTGGATAAAGATGCAAGAAAGTGATCATTGTTAATCTTATTTGCACATGCCTACCCAGAATCCCTTGCAGTGGTGGCAGGATTATAAAATTTCAGTGGAAACTGCAAGTTTCTGGTCTTGTCTGGTGGTTGCAGGTTTATGTTTAATAATGCCTCTGCTACATTCAGCTGGTAACTAACCATTTGGTGAATAGATCCTTATGTGTTTTTAGTTGCTTATGCTAAGTACAGATCAATCCACACTTGCCAGGAGTTGCTCCCTTTAGGAAACACGATTCAACACTTGTCAGTATTGTTGATAAAATCCAGGAATAAGTAAACCCAAACAGACACTGAACACACTCTGTTAAATTGTCCTTCATAGCTTGTATCAGCTTGGGGATTTGTAGATGTATTATTATATAAAGTGAAAATATTTCAATTAGCTGTCAAAAAGTCTTTAAGTATATGTGCTCTATCCAACAGCAACACATTCTGTGGAAAAAAATCAAGTGGAGCAGAAATCCTTTGCACAAGATGATAGGCGAGTCCAACATGCTAACACTGTATGCTAGCCAAGTTTTCATGTACTTTGATGGCTGACCTCCAACTCCTGACATATTCATTATATTCCAGCATGTTGGGTGCAGATTGCATTGAAGTGATGACAGCTACAAGACAGCCAAATGAGGAATATGGCCATTCTGGTAACAGGTGGCCTTTCACTTGTACTGAGGAAGTTAATTTAGTTTATTATCAAACTATATTATGTTCAAGAAGTGTCATGTTTTGAAAGTTCCAGTGACGGATCAAATAGAAAAAAACACTCTTCCACAGAATATGACATTTTCTAAGACTAAACCTTTCAATCTTCCTCATTGTTTATGCTAGTTTAAAATTACTAAAAAGTGACTTCATTGTCCGATGGTTCAAAATTAGGTTCCATTAGCTGTCAGATACTTGCACAGTAGCATGTACGTGCAATTTGTCAACACAGCCAGTGCCATTTCTACCACATAAGACAGTAATGGGACATGAAAACAATTGGAAAATATATTTAATTAATCTTATACAAAATTTGTACCTAATACTGTCTGTTACCTCATATAATTTTATTTTAATCTCTTAACCAGCACACCAGGTTAATCATCCTCTAACTAACACACTGCACAAGTGTATTTTATCTCAATCATACAAGGAAATTCTCTGGGTTTGCCACTCAAGCTCCAGAATTCACAACTGATTACTGGATTTCTGGGCATCCTTTCATCCCTGAGTGGGGGAAGAGGCGTTAGATTCAATCATTCCATGTCCCAGCCCAGCTCACACCTCACCTGGGCTATAAATAGAATTAATATTTTAGAGCTTCTTGATCCAAGGAGAAATCCAATTGCCTTTTGGAGTCAAGAAGGATTTTTTTCCCCTGATGGCATAATTCAAAGTAGCTTAATTAGGGTTTTTTGCCTTCTTTAAATCAAGAGGTTAGGTAGAAGGGTTGAACTTGATGGACTTAGGTCTTTTTTCAACCTTATGTACTATGTAACTATGTAACCTTATTTCCAGCCTACTAGGGGTTAACCCAGAAACAGTCTCTAACAAGTTGACCTCCAATATGTATACTGTCAACGAGTAATATTGGGATCATGACAGTTTGTTACAAACATCATCACCCATTGCCCGGTAAAACAGAAGTGCTTTTCACTTCATACACATAAAAAAAACGAAGTGGTTTAGGTAGCCAAAAATACATCACATTTTAAAGGATTATTAAATAGTTTAAATTGTTTCTATTTTTTAAGAAATTGCATTTTAGAACAAATTTACCCCGAAGGTAGCAAATTCTATTGCGTTTGTTTTGTCGTTGGAAGAAACACAACATACAAAACTACCCTTGCATTGACTGGTTATATACCACTGCCAATATTTGATACAAAAACCAAAACAAATATTTGATGGGATTAAAGAATCAATTACCTAAACCAGATCCACTGTTCAAACAACCAAGATTCAGATATTTGCTCAACAATCACATGAGCCAGGAAGTAAGAAAATCTCATAAGTTGTTACCATATTGTAACAATTTTTTGTTGATGCTTACATTTTGAAATCTAAACATACACATGCTAGCAAACTGTTTAGATGCTCATATAGCCAGCCAAATGTTTCTGTATACGAAAAAATATATCAGCATTTTTTAAGGAATTCTTGTGACAAAAAACTGCATCAAACTGAGACAAAGAGACAAATAGAATACTATTCCATTAGAACTGGTCTAGACTAAACCACCAATGGAAAAAAAATATCTTCTGATAACAAGCAAATGAAAAAGATCACTTTTGTCCGGGATTGGTGACCCGATGGAAAGATGCATGTAATCATTTAACAATGAGTGTGGAGTCACGTAGAGGGATAAAAAAAATACATAAAAATTAGAAAGGGAACAGGGAATCAATAATTTGGAGGATATGGAAATGTGGGTTCTGGTTTAAGCCCAAAATACATTTCACAAGATTCTTGTCACACAACAATATGCAATCCACAAAAAACTTTAGTAAATCTCAACATGATACAAATTATGCCTAATTTTACTATTTCTTCTGAAGAATAATTGTAGAGATAAAGTTGAATTGTTTTTAATGTCATGAGCATAATATCAAAGTACCAGGCATCCCTTGCGCCATCTTCCAAAAAACGTCTCATATATGGCTTAGTGGCTCTGCAGCTGGCAGTGAAGAATTACAGAAACCAGACATGAAACTATCAAGAAACTTAGTGTCTACTACTGTATATCAGTGCTTTACTGTAAATCAGTGCTTTACTTCCTCTGGTAAATCACCTGTCAATGCCTCTGAGCTGAAACACACCACAGTTCTTCAGAGTATACTACGAAACCATTCTAAAAATGCTTAATAATGCTTTTATTTGCTTTACAGCAGCAAATCATAATGCTCAGTCGCATCTGACAAGCACAATTATCCTATAGTCTAAATTTTCGGTTTTTGAGCAAATAATCAGAGAGACAGTATGGCAGTATTCTCAATATAAAAATGTCTAAGGCTATAGGATTATGATTAAGATCTGTTCAGCAGCTTGAAACACATAAGGCGTTTTTGTATCTTCCTGTCTCTGTGTTCCCCCAATTTTTGTCCTGTCCAGGGGCGTAACTAGACGCCTCAGGGCCCGGGTGTGAGAATCTGTTAAGGGCCCCCCCACCCCCCCCAAAAAAACATGATTTTTACCCAACAATTTTTTTTCAACTAATTCAACAAATTCAATTTACATATTGAATCATATCTGTAAAAAAATCAAAGAAAAAGGGGCGCATGTACAAAGGGCATAATCCAGGGGTGTCCAAGTTTTTTCTGCAGTGGGCCACTTCATCAGAATTGTATACGTGCGCGGGCCGCACTCATTTTTCACTGTGACAAAAAATATGGCATTTAATAAAATATGCAGATTAAAATAAAGTAAATAACACAAAACCTTTACTCTTCCTCTCACTGATTTCTGGGCCTTGAAAGTTTTGCGACTACAAATTCAGGATTCCCTAGATTTGAAATGAAAATTCTGGACCAAAACATTCAGGGTTCACTTAGCCAAAACCGAAAATGAGCCCCACCTTTAAAAATAATAATAAAAACTCACATGTTTAATAAAAGTAGGTAACACACAATTGGACAAAATTAGCAATATGACTTGGCATGATAGGAGTGTGATTGCTAACAGCAATCAGACTCCTATCATACTCAGGCAACCAGTAAATGCTGGTACCTAGGCATGATGGGACTGTGATCGCTGTGATTGCTGTTAGCAATCACACTCCTATCATGCCAAGTCAGCCAGTACATGCTGGTACAGGGTGGCTGTAAGTGATGTGCAGACCCCATACTGCTGGCAGCATCACTACACAAGGGGGGCAGCTAGCTAGGTTTCAGCATGTACTGGCTGACTTGGCATGATAGGAGTGTGATTGCTAACAGTAGTCACAGTCCCATCATGCCTAGGTTACAGCACTTACACATCCATCCAGTAAATGCTGGAACCTAGGCATGATGGGACTGTGATTGCTGTTAGCAATCACACTCCTATCATGCCAAGTCAGCCAATACACGCTGGTACAGGGTGGCTGTAAGTGATGTGCAGACCCCAAACTGCTGGCAGCATCAATACACAAGGGGGGCAGCTAGCCAGGTTTCAGCATGTACTGGCTGACTTGGCATGATAGGAGTGTGATTGCTAACAGCAATCACAGTCCCATCATGCCTAGGTTCCAGCACTTACACATCCATCCAGTAAATACTGGAACCTAGGCATTATGGGACTGTGATTGCTGTTAGCAATCCCACTCCTATCATGCCAAGTCAGCCAGTACATGCTGGTACAGGGTGGCTGTAAGTGCAGACCCCATACTGCTGGCAGCATCACTACACAAGGGGGGCAGCTGGCCAGGTTTCAGCATGTACTGGCTGACTTGGCATGATAGGAGTGTGATTGCTAACAGCAATCACAGTCCCATCATGCCTAGGTTCCAGCACTTACACATCCATCCAGTAAATACTGGAACCTAGGCATTATGGGACTGTGATTGCTGTTAGCAATCCCACTCCTATCATGCCAAGTCAGCCAGTACATGCTGGTACAGGGTGGCTGTAAGTGCAGACCCCATACTGCTGGCAGCATCACTACACAAGGGGGGCAGCTGGCCAGGTTTCAGCATGTACTGGCTGACTTGGCATGATAGGAGTGTGATTGCTAACAGCAATCACAGTCCCATCATGCCTAGGTTCCAGCACTTACACATCCATGCTATCACACACACACACTCATTTATTCATATAATCATTAATTCACAGATTCATTCCCTCAATCACACACACTCATTCAAACACCCTCCCCACCCCTTACCTGCACTGCAGCTCCTCGATGCCGCTCACAGACTTCAGCAGGGGCACGGCCTCCCTCTGCCTTCTCTGCTAAAGCACAGAGGAAGTAGGATGTCACGTGAACTCCGCTTGCTCTGTGCAGCCCAGAAGACCCTCCCACAAGTAAGTAGCAGGGCTTGAGGTGCGGCTCGTGTAAGATCGGTTGCCCTGGCTGCCGATCTTACGCGGGCCGCACCTCGAGGTCTCGCGGGCCGCATTTGGCCCGCGGGCCGCATGTTGGACGCCCCTGCCTTATTTAAAAAAAAAAAAACGTAAAAAAGATTTCGGGCGACCCCTGCGACCCCCGGTAGTTCCGCCACTGGTCCTGTCTATGGATTAAATAACATTTCTTGAGGTCTACACTTCATATGAGGATTGCTTTGATTTTCTTACCTGTAAGCAGCCAAATATGCAGACTTGAAATAGTAATTTGCGTCTATCAAACCCTGGCTGCTGGTCTAATAATACACAGGGTAAGCAATCTGGATGATTAACAATCACTTTTTTATACACGCCGATTGTAGAAGCATATGTACATGTTTAATCTGCTATACAGCGATTTATATATGACACTCTAAAGATATCCCACAGTGGTTGATATCATATGACAAACTGTGCTTTATAATCGTTCTCTAAGTCATAATAGTAGACAGCTGTAATTTAATTTCTCATATAACATATATGTTGTCAGCTGTGTTAATATGTTATGCAATTATTTGGATTACTGCTGTAAAAATAATCAAAAATTTTTTTTATAGAATAAAAGGCTAGCTCACATTGCCTGAACCTAAACTTAAATTACTTGCACTTGATTAAATGTTCTCATGCTATTGTGGGTCTGTTTGTGTGTGGCTTTCCAAATGCATAGGGACTGTCATATTATTGAACAGATATGCACTATATAACCAAAAGTATGTGGACACCTGACCATCATACCTATATGAGCTTATTGGAAATTCCATTCCAAAACCATGGGCATTAACATGGATGTGTCCCTCCCCATTTCCACTATGACAACCTCCACTCTTCTGGGAAGGCTTTACACAAGGGAACTTGTGCCTATTCGGCCAAAAGGCCATTTGTGGAGTCAGGCACTGATATTGACCAAGAAGACCTGGCTCGCAATTGACAGTCCAATTCATCCCAAAGGTGTTCAATATGGTTTAGGTCAGTTATTTGTGCAGGCCACTCGAGTTTCTCTATACCAAAATCTTTATAGACCTTTTTTGTGCACAATGGCTAAATTGGAAGCATATAATTATCTAACATGGTTTTGTATCCTGTAACATTACCCTTCACTGGAACTGAGGGGTCTAGCTCAAACTCTGAAAAACAGCTCCAGACCATTATCCCTCCTCCACCAATAGTAGACAATATAAGTTTCAAGTAGGTAGCGATCTACTGGCATCCACCAAACCCATATTCATCTAACAACCTTCCTATCTATCATTGAAGCATGATTCATCATGCTAGAGGATACATTTCCACTGCTGCAGAGCCAAGCGGTGGTTCGCTTTATGCCACTCCAGCCGACGCAATTTTCCGACACTACACTCTTCAGCACTCATGTCTACTACTTTGTGACTGAGTTACTGTTACTCCTAGAAGCTTCTACTTCACATTAACAGCACTTGTAGTGGACGTTCTAAAGAGCTCCGTGAATTCAACATGGTACTCCCATAGAAACACTCTAAAATCTTGTGGAAAGCCTACCCAGAAGAGTAAAAGCTGTTATAGCAATGTCTATGTATTTAAAATGCAATAAAAGTCATTGTTGGTGTAATGGTCAGGTGTTCTAATGCTTTTGTCCATATAGTGTAAGTCTTCATTCAAAGTTGAAGCTATTTATTGGTCCAACACAGAAATCGATTTATAGTCACATAAACTGGGGGCTGCTAGATGGTGTGTGCAGCAGGTGTTATGTTGGGGCTGCTAGAATAGTGTTGTAGAGTTTGAGGCTGTCATGTAGTATAGGGGGCTGCCAGATAGTGTTGTGGGGAGGGGTTGCCATATAATGTTTTGTGCAGTGGTGAGACTGCTTTATAGTGTTGTACTCAGTAGAAGAGGGGCTGCTGGAGAGTTTTGTGTGCAGATGGAGTCGGAATAAAAAGTAGACAGGGAAGAGGTAAGAATGAGATACGGAGAATAAAGAGAAAGGATAGAGAACATTGGTATTTAAAGTAGTTAAACAATGTATTTGTTGGTCACATACACTAGTTTTTCTAATATTTTTTGACACCTTTAAATCAATAATTCTAAAATCTCCAACCTTACTAAATAGATATCCATTTTGGGGTTTTAGCAAGGTTTTTTTTAATTGTGTTTTTGTTATTTATACTTCTTTAAATGTCTCAATGTTATTTTTCTACTTTCTGTAGCATTATTTTTGTATCTAAGCATTTTGTAGCCACAAAATGGTGGGGCAGATCACCCTCTTGGGTTTGTCGCTGTTCCATGGTTCAGTTAAAAGGGAAATCACTAGTCTCGCTAACCGGCCCATTTACTGTGCCGAGGAACAGCGGCCATGGAGAAAGCCATGGGTCAGGTCTAGTGACGCTGCCATGGTAAATATGCCTCTGGTCTTACCATAAAATTAAGATGGAGCTGTACCAGTCAACTTTTTGCAAAACCACACCATTTCACGTTAGCAAAGTAATATAAAATACCTATCGGCTGTTACTATTTTTCATCTAAAAATATATCGCTGCAATTTTTATCGATAATAAATTGAAATTACTAAAAATCTATTTGTAAGCTGGCAGTAATTCATGTGCAATGTATTCAACAATCTGTACTTTCACAAAATGTTTTACATATTTTATCACCAGTAAATAAATTATAAGTGAATGCTGTTATTACTATGTATGAGACAGATGTTCTTTATGGTTGTTGATGCTGTTAATTTGCTGAACACCATCAGGAATATAGCTTCCCTTGGATTTGTATAAAGACAACCCTGCTCTTCCTATTTTTACTCTGCTTTTATTATGCCCATTCATCTTCATAGGTTGACTGCAAACAGAGGATCAGAATGTGTCCATCATTGCAGTCATGTTAAAATTAATTCAGAACATCCCAGATATGGGTATAATATTCTTTGTTTTGTTTACATATTGACCAGACTTGCTATTGGGCATGCTAGGAAAATGCCCAGCGGCCAGTGCCCCAAAACCCTCCCCACTAAATACTGGATGCAAGCAACCACAAGCCAAACTTCAACATGACTAATGTAAAAGTGTGGTGTGTGGCTGCATAACATGCTATGGCACATTTTATCTCCCTATCCGGTCCTGTGGTGCATAATGGCCTATAGTTACCATTAACCCTTTCAGTACAAACCACATATGTGCATACTGGGATCTTCTAGGCTCCGACTAACCAGAGCCTACCTTTGCTGGACTGCCCACTGACTTCTGAGGGCGGTACCACTGATGTTGGTGGTCGGTCAAGCTTAAAATGGACGGAAGCGGGGCCTGTCAAGACCCTTTTTCCATGACCCGGAGGATTCGAATGTGCTTCTCCCGGTCAAACCCAGAGAGTTCCCAGGAATGCATATGTGATATGTAGTTGGCAAAGTGGTCCCAGTGGTGACACTGTTTGGTTTTTACCGCATGCAGTATGAAAAGGAGACAGGGTGTTTGTCTAGTAGACTGGGCTAAGATAACAAAGCTGGGGAATACAAATGACTGATATCCGGCTCTCTAAAAAATATTATGCAATAACTAAACCTGCTTTAATAAAAAACAGCAAAATATTTTTTTAAAAAAATATTTGTAATGAAAAAAATCATGAGAGTTTCCTTCCTAAAAAAAAATGCGTACGTAAAGTTGTCTGTGGTAATTGATGTCATATTTCCATAAGGATTAGAGATGGGAAATAATATTATATGGCAAATATTATCAGAGCCTGAATGAGGATTAGCCCAGATATTTCTACCACTGTGAAAGTAGCTACGGGAGCATGTGTGATGTTACACCAGTGTGGGGGAACGGAGGTGCCCGGTGGCCAAATACCTTGATGAGCATGTGCTGCATATATTTATATGACATGTTAAACATAAGTATTTTGGGGTCGTCTATAAGAAGTATGTTCCTCCCCTGTTTTGATTTGTTTGAAATCACTGAGAAACAAATTTCATCCAAATGCAAATTAAAACTTGAAGATAGTATTTTAAAAAATCTGCTTGCCCACTAGGCTCAATAAAAGTTGTAAGTAAAATGTAGTAGTTTGCATTCCATTAGCCTGATTTTCTTATAGAAACATATAATTTGATGGCAGGTAAATATCCACTAGACTTCTGCATTTGGATTCATACAAATTTTAACTTTGCCAATTTCATTAATAAATGTCTGAGAACAAGGACAGACCTCAATGAAACAAATGAAAAAGAAGCAGGAAGCTATGAATTTTCATTTGCGTTTGGTTGGGGTTTTTTTTTAAACTCTGACTCACGCTCTTTCACACTCGCTCATGCTCTCTCGATCTTTCTTGCACTTTCTAATACTCTCTCATGCCCTCTATCACTGTCCCTGTGGTGTGCTCCGTGGCTCTGACTTTTTGCGAAAGTACTGCAATGCGGGCGAATTCACGGGAAAAGAGAAGCATTTCTGTACCCCTCTTTTTCCACCAAGCCCTCTGCATAATTCTGTTCTTTTGGAGTACTTCTGTATACGTTTGTCTTAGTCTGTCAATTCTCGTCTTGTCATGCCCCTTGAATATATGTATTGTATTAAGCGCTGTGTAGATTGTCGGCACTATATAAATAAAAGATAATAATACTAATTAGGGAAAGGGTAAGCACAGAGACATTTTGTGGAAGAACTCCAGGAGTCCTGGTTAACAGAGCTTAATAGTAGGGAGATTTAAAAAAGCCCTCCAAATTTTGTCAAACCAAGAAAGCAGGAAACAAAATTCATTGTTCAAGAACAAAATAAAAAATTTGTCCAGATTGTTTTTGGTCCATGCACACAAGTTTATAATTTGCCCAATCTAGTCTGCACATTTTTCCTGATGTAAGACTCAGACTTTCATCAGTCCTTGGTCTTGTCTTAGATTTAGAAGCTATATGCTTATCCATAGGCATTGCTACAGGGGGGCAGAGGGGGCAATTGCCCCCCTAGATTATTCCTTGCCCCCCCACTAAATTTGGAACCCCCAGCTGCAGGACTATATGGCACAGTGCCATCTAACTGCATGTGCACACTGCATTCTAGGGGCCCCGTGGGGAATCACATTGCTGCCAGCAATGTGATCCCCCACAAAGCCCCTAAAACAGTAGCGTATCTATAGGGGAGGGCGCACGAGGAGCAGGGCTGGGTAGGGAGATCACAATCACAATCTAACCGGCCCAACATTAGGGAGTGCGAGGTCTGTCACTTCAGACCTCGGCTTCTGTGCTCCCTAATCACTAATCGCCAGCAAAAAACGGGATATGATGTCATACCCCCGCTCTCTGCATCAGTAGCTGGCGTGTAGTGATTAGGGAGCACTAAAATAGTGGTCTGAAATGACAGACCTCATGCTCCCACTGGAGGATGGGGGATGAATGATGAGAAAGGTAAGAGATGGGGAGAAAGGGGTATAAGTAAAGTGTATGTGTATATGTGTGTAAAGGCAGGGGTGTGTGAGGGCAGTGTATGTGTATATGTGTGCGTGTATCAACAGTCATGTGTAAGGGCAGTGTAGTATATATGTGTTTATGGCAGGTGTGTGTAAGGTCAGTGTATGTGTATATATATATATATATACATATATATACATATATACACATGTGTATATATGTGTAAGGGCAGTGTATGTGTATATGTGTGTTTATGGACAGGTGTGTGAGGACAGTGTATGTGTATATGCATGTTTTTAGGCAGGTGTGTCGGGGCAGTGTATGTGTATATGTGTGTTTATGGACAGGTGTGTGTATATGTGTGTTAATGGGCAAGTGTGTGTACGGGCAGTGTATGTGTACATGCATGTTAATGGGCAGTTGTGTGTAAGGGCAGTGTGTTACTCCTCACACCCGCCAGTCTCAGAAACCTATTGTTACTCCTCGCACCCGCCAGTCTCAGAAACCTATGCTTACAAGGGCACAGTCTTCCTCTGGGTCCTGCTGACATCAGAGGGGGCATGGTTAGGCAGGGCAGGAGGCTTGCTGCAGTGATGTCATCGGAGGGGTGGAGTTTTGGTAAGGCAGTGGATTTAAAAACCAGGAAGTGCTCTCTCTAGTTACCCTGTTGTGGTCTTCGTGCTTCAGTATCGCTGTGAGTTTGTTCCTGTGATTTTGACCATTTGCTCGCCTGACTTCCCTTCTGCTTAGCGATTTTGTACCTCTGCCTGTGTTACCCGGTTATTGATTTGGCTCGTCTGACTACCCGCTCTGGTTTTGATCCCCGGCTTGTACGACTACCTGATTTGTTTACCGACCTGGCTATTCTGACCATCCAGATTGTGTTAACCCCGGCATTGCTGAGTCATCTGTGTATCCTGTTCCACGCCGACTTCTACACATTGCATTCTCAACTCACATCTACTATATCTGCTACACCTGGCCTCCTCACTGTTGGGATCGTCTAAGTCCTGGTTGCTGCTCTCGAGGGTCTCCTTTGGGAACGGTACTCCAGGTGGAAGAACTTCTGCGGTGAGTGCCCTGGTGATAGCGGTCGTGAAAGTACAACAGGGTCATGGATCTCTCTGAGTTGAGGAAGGTTCTATCGGCTCACGGTCAGCTTTTGGAATCCCATGAAACTCAGTTTAAGTGCATGCAAGACTCCCTAGAGCAGATGGCCTGTGCCATGCAGGTTTTGGTCGCTCGGTCGGATCCTGGTTCCGGAGGGACCGCCTCCCCGTCTAGCTCTGCAGGTATGGCGTAAGCTCCGACGCTTCTCACTGCCTCCTCCTCCTCTACGGTACCTGTGAAACTACCAGCCCCTATCCGGTACAATGGAGATCCTGAATCCTGTCGGGGGTTTTTTGAATCAATGTTCCATCCAATTTGAACTTGCCCCACACATGTTCCCATCTGAAAAAGCTAAAGTGGGATATTTGATATCTTTGCTAGCGGGTAAGGCCCTGGCCTGGGCTTCTCCACTATGGGAAAGGGATTCTCATTTAATTTACAGCTTGTTCATGGCTGCATTTCGCAAGACCTTTGACATCCCAGGCAAGGCTGCTACAGCTTCTCTCTCTCTGCTTCACGTTTCTCAGGGATCGCGATCTGTGGCAGACTACGCCATAGAATTTAAAACTATAGCAGCGGAGGTGAACTGGTCTAGTGATGCTCTCATTGCGGCCTTTTATGATGGTCTCTCTGAAAGATTGAAGGATGAACTTTCCACGAGAGACCAGCCTAATGAATTGGAGGAATTCGTATCTTTAGCCCTGAGACTGGACAATAGAATTCGAGAAAGACTATCACAGAAGGCTAAGAGATTTGAACATGTCTACTATCACCCTCCCCCAGCTGGGTCCACTCTGGGGTCTGCTATCTCTATGACCCCATATAAAGAACCAATGCAACTAGGGGCCGCTAAATTGACTCCAGCTGAAAAGTCTCGACGACGAACTGAGGGGCTCTGTTTTTTTTGTGGGCAGAGGGGTCATTTTGTTCGTTCTTGTTCTAAGAGGCCGGAGAAACTTCCGCACCCAGTTCAAGTAAGAGACTCTTGTTGGGGAGAGGCGATTATAGCTCCTAACAAGGACTGTTTTCTCATTCCTATTTCCTTAGAATGGAGAGAGGTGAAGATCTCCACTGTGGCCATGATTGACTCTGGGGCTGCTGGCTCCTTCATCGACCATACTTTTGCCCTTTTGCATCGGATCCCGTTACTGCCAGTATCTCCTCCTATTGCTATTACGGCGATTGACGGCAGACCTCTTCACCCTTCGTGCATTACCCTTCAAACCTCTCCGCTTTTGCTTTCCGTTGGTTTGTTACATCAGGAGTCTATAAAGTTCCATGTCATCTCGTCTCCCAGATGTCCTGTTATCCTGGGTCTTCCTTGGCTCCGGAGGCATAACCCTTCCATAGGATGGCAGTCAGGAGACATTCTCGCGTGGGGTCCTAATTGTGGTAACTCCTGCCTATCCAATGTGGTGTTTAGCAATACCTCTATATCCGCAGTTTCTCCCTCATCAGTGCCCTGGGTATATCAACCCTATTTGGATGTCTTCGATAAGAAGCAAGCAGAGGTCCTTCCACCCCACCGGCCATATGACTGTCCCATTGATCTCCTTCCAGGTACCATGCCTCCAAGGGGTCATACTTACCCTTTGTCGTTACCTGAATCCAAGGCGTTAGAAGAATACATTCAAGATAATCTTAAAAGGGGATTCATTTGGAAATCTACCTCTCCAGCGGGAGCCAGATTTTTTTTTGTATCCAAGAAAGATGGAGGATTACGACCGTGTATTGATTATCGTGGGTTAAATCAGATTACCATTAAAAACAAATATCCGCTACCCCTCATCCCGGAATTATTTGATCGCCTTCGGGGTTCTACTATTTTCACTAAATTGGATCTCAGAGGCGCATATAATTTGATACGAATTCAAGAAGGAGATGAGTGGAAGACTGCATTTAACACTCGCATGGGACACTATGAATACACTGTGATGCCCTTCGGGCTCTGTAATGCTCCTGCGGTCTTTCAAGAATTCATTAATGATATTTTCCGGGATATCTCATTGCAATTCGTCATAGTTTATTTAGATGACATTTTGATACACTCACCTGATTTACCATCTCACCGCAGACATGTTCGCATTGTGCTCCAACGTTTACGCCAGAATCGTTTGTATGCTAAACTGGAGAAATTTGTATTTGAAGCTGCTAAAGTATCTTTTCTGGGCTTTGTTATATCGGCCTCCGGTTTTGAAATGGATCCTAAGAAGCTCTCTGCTATTTCAGATTGGCCCCAGCCACAAGCCTTAAAACCGTTACAAAGATTCCTGGGGTTTGCTAATTACTACAGAAAATTTATTCGAGATTTCTCTAAAATAGTAGCGCCCCTCACTAATATGACTAAGAAAGGCGCTGACTGTCGTAACTGGTCTAAGGAGGCTGTCCAAGCATTTTCTCAGTTAAAACATGCCTTCGCTTCCGCTCCAGTATTAAGGCATCAGGATGTTACCAAGCCGTTTGTGGTTGAAGTGGACGCCTCTTAAGTAGGGGTTGGGGCAGTACTATCCCAAAGAAAAGAATTTAATGATAAACTTCACCCTTGCGCTTATTTTTCTAAGAAATTCTCTTCGACAGAATCTAATTATGATGTGGGAAATCGTGAACTTTTAGGCATCATTATGGCTCTTCAAGAATGGAGGCATCTACTTGAGAGAGCCAGAAATCCCATTACTATTCTGACAGACCACAAAAATTTGGAGTATTTAAGTCGGGCCAAGAGACTCAATCCTCGGCAAGCCAGATGGTCGTTATTTCTCTCCAGATTTCAGTTTATTATTTCATATCGGCCCGGTTCTAAGAACATTAAAGCTGATGCTCTGTCCAGACAATTTGACAATGCTTCTAATGCAAAACAAACTCCGGAGCCCATTATAGCCCCTTCCCAGATTATTGCTTCCGTTACGGCGCAAGTGTCATCACCACTGGTTTCTCGTATCCTCAAGTTACAATCCAGGGGTCCGGTACATAGCAAGAGGCCGATTGGTACCCTTTTGGTTCCCGAAGCCGAGAGGGAGGAGGTGTTGCGTTGGGCTCATGCTTCTCTACCTTCTGGACATCCCAGTGCTCACCATACTAAAGAGATTATTGGGAGGAAGTTTTGGTGGCCTACCTTGGATACGGACTGCAAACAGTTTGTTGCGGCATGCATTTCTTGTGCCACCGCTAAAGGTTCACATACCAAACCTATGGGATTGCTACAACCATTACCTATTCCGTCACGCCCATGGACTCACCTTGCCATGGATTTTATTGTGGAACTTCCTCCGTCGGAGGGCAACACTGTCATTCTGGTCGTCGTTGATCGATTCTCTAAAATGGCTCACTTTATTCCGCTTACCAAGTTGCCTTCCGCCCCTGAATTGGTGCCCGTTTTTGTAAAGGAAATTATTCGTCTCCATGGCATCCCTCAAGAAATTGTATCGGACAGAGGAGTACAATTTACCGCTCTATTTTGGAGAACCTTCTGTAAGTCTTTCAAGATATCCTTGACATTCTCTTCTGCTTACCACCCTCAGACCAATGGCATCTCTGAGAGAACTAATCAATCCCTGGAACAGTTTCTCAGGTTGTTTGTGGGAGACCATCAAGATGACTGGACTCACCTTTTACCTTGGGCTGAATTTGCCCGAAACAACTCGGTCCATGAGGCTTCTAAAATCTCTCCATTCTTTTGTAATTATATCTATCACCCTACTATACTGCCTGATTCATTTGATAATTCCCCAGTACCTGCGGTAGACCACTATGTACAACAATTACCTTCTTTGTGGGATTCCGTTCACCTAGCTCTGTCTAAATCTGCTACTGTTTAAAGGCATCAAGCAGATAGACATCGTCGGCTAGCCCCTTCGTATACGAACGGCGATAGAGTGTGGCTATCCACTAAAAATATTAGGCTCAGGGTTCCATCCATGAAGCTCGCTCCTAGATATATCGGTCCATTTCGTATTCTCCGTAAAATCAATCCAGTTACTTACCAATTGCTTCTGCCTCACTCTCTCAAAATACCTCGCACGTTCCATGTTTCGTTACTCAAACCTCTCGTATGCAATAAATTTACTAAATATACCCCCCATCCTAGCTCTATCTTGGTAGACTCTCAAGACGAATACGAGGTCCAGGCCATTCTAGATTCTAAGAGAATCCGTAATTCCATACATTACCTTGTTCATTGGAAGGGTTATGGCCCTGAAGAAAGGTCCTGGGTGCCTAGTAGGGATCTTCATGCCTCGTTATTACTCAAGAAATTTCATATGAAGTTCCCTAATAAACCTGGGAATGTGTGGCCTGCGGCCGGCCCTCAAGGAGGGGGTAATGTTACTCCTCGCACCCGCCAGTCTCAGAAACCTATTGTTACTCCTCACACCCGCCAGTCTCAGAAACCTATGCTTACCAGGGCACGGTCTTCCTCTGGTCCTGCTGACATCAGAGGGGGCGTGGTTAGGCAGGGCAGGAGGCGTGCTGCCGTGATGTCATCAGAGGGGTGGAGTTTTGGTAAGGCAGTGGATTTAAAAACCAGGAAGTGCTCTCTCTAGTTACCCTGTTGTGGTCTTCTTGCTTCAGTATCGCTGTGAGTTTGTTCCTGTGATTTTGACCATTTGCTCACCTGACTTCCCTTCTGCTTAGCGATTTTGTACCTCTGCCTGTGTTACCCGGTTATTGATTTGGCTCGTCTGACTACCCGCTCTGGTTTTGATCCCTGGCTTGTACGACTACCTTATTTGTTTACCGACCTGGCTATCCTGACCATCCAGATTGTGTTAACCCTGGCATTGCTGAGTCATCTGTGTATCCTGTTCCACGCCGACTTCTACACCTTGCATTCTCAACTCATATCTACTATATCTGCTACACCTGGCCCCCTCACTGTTGGGATCGTCTAAGTCCTGGTTGCTGCTCTCGAGGGTCTCCTTTGGGAACGGTACTCCAGGTGGAAGAACTTCTGCGGTGAGTGCCCTGGTGATAGCGGTCGTGACACAGTGTATGTGTGTGTTTATGGGCAGTTGTGTGAAAGGGCAAGGTATGTGTATATGTGTGTTTATGGGCAGGTGTGTGTAAGGGCAGTGTGTCGATGAAATACCCTAAAAATAGCTGAGGGGGCGCAATTTTCCATTCTTGCCTCAGGAGCTTGTCGCTGTGTCTCCGCACTTATTTGTAAACTATAAAGAAAAGCTTTCATTAGTTTTCCTCTTGAAGCAATACCTGAGGAAGAGAGGAAAACTTTTTAAAGCTTGTCTTTTAAGTATTATGTTAATCCAATAAAAAGGTATCATTGCATACTGCAATTCTCTGGTATTTTCGCATTGTATTTATATATATATATATATATATATATATATATATTTTAATTTTTTTCTGTGGCATTAATAAGTGGTGGAATTTATTAGTGCCTCCCCAGTTTTGACTGTGGTATGTTATGTGCCCCCTATATATCGTTCCTAGAGTCACCACTGGGCTTATGCCATGCATGCTTACATTCCCTCACTGTATTAGTTTCTTCCACTTCTGCTGTGAGTCTGTTCAATTTATCTACCACCTCTCAGTACAGTAAAACTTCCTTACATTACATCTAAGCCTCAGACCCTCTAGTTTAAGATTATTTTCTCTTGTTCTAACATTTCTCCTACTTTTTTTATGATAGTGTTGGGGGACTCAAAAATAAAGATGTGGTTTAGCATCAGCCCTGTTGTATCTCATTTGTGCCTTGATTGGAGATGGACCTTTCACATTAATACATTTATTCTGTAGGTTTTTCTGGGGCCTTTTCTAGTCGGTAGTCTCACAAATAAAGCAGTATAATTCACTCAACCTCTTTTGTTACAAGTAGAAGTGTTCTATAAACTCAGTGACATCCTTGCGACCACTATTCCAAGAATACATGTTTATGAGAGGTGTGAGTGTGCCCTGTAATGACAAGTTAAGATGACGACCTAGCCACGTGTACCACACTACATGCTTATGATTGAGGTTTGTGGTAAATCAAGTAATTCATGGCCATGCCTACATGAGTTAGAGATCTATAAAATGTCCGAGAAGTTCCAAGCCCACACACTGTACTTTGCGGGGCAATGCTGGGTGGTGTACAAATACTGGCCAAAGAGCTTTATCTGTTCATTATGCAATGGACATACAGAAACCGGATGTGTGTGTTTTATTGGGGGAAGTGCATGAAGAAAAAGGATATTTTTAGGTTTCTTGTTTACTACTACCACAAGTTTAGAGGTGTTATTCTATCAAGCATTATGTCTGTTATGACCTTAGCATTCTGAGGTACACTCAACATCTTTAAGTCTAATGAGGCATAGCATTTGGAAACTGTTTAATATAAGATTAACCTTTGTACATGAGATGTTAATGTGCATTGATGCTTAAAATTATTTTTCTATGTAAATTGACTTAATTGGTACAGCAACAACAGGACAGAGGTAACCTATTAGGAAACCCAGGCTGTCTGGAAAAGTATCTCTGTTTGCTTCAATAAACAGTTTTCATTATATCACCTATAATGGAATAGTGATGTCAGTCTGGGCTCTTCGAGGTTACACCGTGAAAGTTTAATTATGGAAGTGTTATATTTTCATTAAAATTCTGTAAACAGTCCATACAATGATACACAAAGATGTCTGCTGTCATCCACTTGTCCATCACTGTATTCTTGAAGAATTATCAGACACATTTAATGGAATAGCAAGCGCACAATGAAACTTCTAAGACATTTTATTTTTGAAAAAATGCATCATATTACAAAACTGACTCACCTCACAGATAAGTTAATCAAAAACACCTGAACAAAAAATCACACCCAAGCAACATTTAATGTGCAACTGGCTTGTGATTGGTACGTATCGTTGTCACCAGATGACACTGAAACATAGAAAGTGACGATAGATAAATATTCGGCCCATCTAATCTCCCCAACCTCTGAATACTTTCCTTTGTCCTTTGCCTTTTCTTTATATCTTAGAAATATACTATACTCCACTGTATTAACCACTGCCACTTCTACTGGAAGGCTATTTCATGCATCTACCTCTCACTAAAGTTATATTTCCTGATATAACTTTTAAGACTTTGCACCTCTAGCTTAAGACTATGTCCTCTTGTTGTGGTAGTATTTTTTCTTTTAAATAAACTCTCTTCCTTTATCATGTTGATGTATTTAAATGTTTGTATCATATCACCCCTGTCACGGAACCATTTTAGCAGCCCTTTTCTGATACTGTCTCCAGTACTGTACACAATACTCCAAGTGAGGTCTCACCAGTTCTCTGTACAACGGCATGGACACTTCCCTCTTTCTACCGCTAATACCTCTTCCTAAATGACCAAGCATTCTGCTAGGCATTCCTGCCTCTTTTACATTGTCTACCTACCTTTAAATCCCCTGAAATACTAAACCCTAAATCCCTTTCCCCAGATGTTGAGGTTGGAACAATATCAATCATTCTATACTCTGCCCTTGGGTTTTTATGCCCTATGTGCATTATCCCCATTTAATGTCATTTACCACAGGTCTGACCATTTTTCCAGTTTACCTAAATCATTTGCCATTTGGCTTCTCCCTCCAGGAACATCAACCCTGTTGCAAATGTTTGTGTCATCAGCAAAACGACATACCTTACTATCAAAAGCTCCTGCAATATCACTAATAAAAATGTTCAAGAGAATGGGTCCAAGTACAGATCCCTGAGGTACCCCACTGATAAGAAGACCTTGCTCCAAATATACTCCATTGACTGCAACCCTCTGTTGTCTGTCACTCAGCCACTACCTAATCTATTCAACAATATTGGGAACCAAACTTAGAGATTGCAGTTTATTGATAAGTCTTCTATGTGGGGCAGTTAGGAGGCAGAGTGGCATATATGGGGTTAAAAGGCATATCATGGGGCAGAGTGGCATATAGGGGGGTATAAGGCATTTCTGGGGCAGAGTGGCAAGCCTGGGGGCAGATGTGCATAACTGAATTAATAAAGAAATAAAAGTTTCTTACAAGAATATCATGAAGAATAATGTGATCGCTGTTTTGTTCCAGTGAATAAAATGGAACTTTTTCATCTAAAATTTTTTGCAGTAGCAAATGCTTTGATTCCATGTAATGTATTTAATTTATTAGGGCCTTTTAACACTTTTGCTTTCTGGCATTTTATTACAAATAATGTGATAAAAATAATGTTTTATAGTTATTTGTATGGCAAATAGTGTGACTCGGGTATGTATAAGGGGTGCGTGTGGGTATAAGAGCTCGACCGTGAGATAAACTATATGGGGCTGGTCTCCAAATGTTTCCAGGACTACTTTTCATTCCCAGTCCGGCCCTGCCTGCAGCCGCGAACCGCCGGCCGTGGTCATTCATTAGAAGCGCGGCCGCAGCTCGCAGTCACTATGGGGTAGGTGTGGCAGAAGAAGGGGGGCTTGTGGGGGTGGAGCCAGGGGCGGCAAAATTATGTTTTGCCTAGGGTGGCAAAAATCCTTGCACGAGCCCTGTATGTTATACATTTAGAAACAACACCTAAGGCAGTATGTCAAAGATAACTTTTTGTTAATATTTCATCCTAAGAACTGTGTGAATTTGTCACCATTACCATAAAGCATTTTTTTTTGTACAAAGAGCTTTTCTGACTGCTCATTAGATGGGATGCATACAGACACCACACGTTATAATTTTTCCTTGGGAAAAACTCTGTTTAGGGATTAAGGAGGAAACGTAACCAGTTGCCATTTTTTCTAAATAATTAATCTGTTTTCTCTCTTTAAGAATGCTAAATATATTGCATTATTAGAATTTGTTGGTTTTCATAGTAGGAAACAATCATTATTATAATACCACATGAATCTGACAATCAAACCGACAGACCATGTTCGCTTCATTTGTCTTACGCTTGACTCTGCTCTCTCCTTCATCCCTCACATCCAGTCCATTGCCAAATCCTGCCACCTTCACCTGAAAACATCTCCCAAATTCACCCATTCCTCACGAAAGAAACAATCAAAATATTAATCCACTCCCTTGTGATATTATTGCAACCCCCTACTAACTGGTCTCCCATTGTCCTACCTTTCACCTCTTCACTCCATACTTAACACTGCAACTAGACTAATCTTCCTTTCATACTGCTCCTCATCTGGTGTTTCACTATGCCTACCACCCCGTTGGCTCACCATACCCTCCAGAGTCAAATTGTTAAACTTGTGACCCTGACCTACAGAGCCCTGAACAACTCCCCACCCCCATAATGCACCCTTTTAATATATTCTATACATTATTATGAAAATTTTCCTCCATTATATTTAAAAAAGAAAAAAATCTTAACAGGGTAGGAACCAGAAAATACACTATATTTTTCAATGTTACAATATGTTGGTTTTTTTAAATGCAACTTCTATATAACAGTTTCAATATTTTATTCATTCTGACCATAAGATTAAATCCTCACATAATTGGATCTTTATCATAACTTATTAATAAGCTAAGCACCATTTGGTGTATAGATATTCTATTCTGGTAGTACTGAGACATGCCATTTGTAGACCCCAATGGATACTTTGAATTTTTACAACACCCTGCAGAAATCTTGCAATCAGTTTTTAATATATTAGAATGTGTATGCATGGAAACAGAACTGTTTGTATGTGAATGTGTAATTAGTTAAGACAATTCTGAGAAAACCGCCTTTTCAAACTTGTGTTCCTATGCTGTCACCTTAAAGATGTGGTAAGATTTCATTAGTAAAGACACATTTTAGTAGAGATAAAACACTTGGAAGAGGAAGAGTTTAAGATGATTCACCTTTGGTTTGTACACATTTCCTTTTTGACAAGCTTGGCTAAGTCAGGCATTGCGCTCAAGGCCACACTTGCTAGCCGTGCTTTATTAAGTAAGTGGTGATATATGATCGTTACCTAAATTAAAAAGGCAGCTGATGATTAGAGAGAGGGACAGCATGACTTGGGTTGGGCAGGGCAGAGGGTGAGAACAGATCAATCAAAGAATTGAAGGGGTTCCCCTTGAGGGGATTAAGCAAGGACAGAGCGCATGCCATAAAAGATAAAAACATGGAGTTTGATGGCAGGTTTGCCAGGAGTACATATATATACTAAGTTCCCTACTATCTTTAAAACAAGTAGTTGAGGAGTCAACTTGTATGTAAGTCATATTAGATTTAGTGTTCACAAATGGAGATCTGGTATTGGATATCACCGTAGGTGAAAGTGTGGGATCTAGTGATCATCAGTCTGTGTGGTTTAATATACGAACGGTGAGTCATACCACACAAGAACTAAGGCTTTCTGACTTTTCTAAAATGAAAATATGTGCAAATAAATCACTATCAGACTGGTACTATTTTAAGTACCGTAGACCCTATCTCCAGAGGGATATAGATACTTTGAAGAAGTACATAGAAGAGCTACTAAAATGGTTCATGGATTGTAGGATAAAACTGGTAGGAAGAGGTGACAGGGGGGATATGATAGAAACATTTAAATACTTACGGAATCAACATGATAAACAAGGAGAATTTATTTAAAAGAAGAAATACTACCGCAACAAGAGGACAATTAGAGGGGCAAAGGTTTAAAACTAATATCAGTGAAGGTGTTTAAGCTAGCATGGGGTAGGCATAAATCTAAGCTAGATATAAGGCCAGGGACTAAGGAAAGTATTTAGAGGTTAAGCGGGTTCAGAGGGAGTCCGTGGATGCCCACAGAATTTGGGCTCTAGGTTGTGAGTTATATTTGGTATTACGTTTGTTGAAGTTTTTGGGATGTTGAAAATTGAACAGCTAAGAGGGCCTCTAGAAAGTGAGCCAGGAAGCCTGCAAAGCTGGTGATTTGTGGCTGGTTAAACAGTGACATCTTAGACCCAGCTAGTTTATTTGGACAATGTAAATTGGCAAAAAAGAATAAATCAGTGGTCATTCTTATCCAAACTTGCTGGCTTTGTCTTTTTTAGGTTGTAGGATACTGGCTCATCATTGCAATCTCTCTGTCATTCTCTCCCCACACCACAGGCACCCCTTGCGTGCTCTGCATTAATTCTGAACACATTCAATACTGTTAACACATAGCCAAGAGCACATAACAGCTGGTTCCTCCATCGATGGTACCTGCTTGACCCAACAATCAAACATCTCCCACAGCTTATTACAACAATATAATGTTCACTGATCTACCACCTCTGCAAATGCGAACAAAGATAGAATATACAAAGGGATAAAAGTGAAGGTGAAGAGAGAAGATAAAAGGTTAAGAACAAGAATATTTGGGTGCGTAAGTGGTGAGCAGAGAAGGTAAGAGGGTCTGGCTTTTTGGGGGGGCTTTGTACAAATCGCCAAATTTACCAATATTTGGTAAAACTACAATTCCTACAATATTCCAATACACACGTCGATTGGTATTACAATGTACTTCTTACTCCCCAGGCAGTCCAATCTTCCAAAGGGTAAATAAGCTGTTTTTCCTGGAACTACAGATACTCATGTTTTATTTCTTCTGGATGGATTTTCTAAGAGACTTGACTAGCACTTTTGTTCCAATATGCAGAACATTTGTCTGTAATTTGTCAGTGTCAGTCAAAACCAGCAACTTGACTAAATTATTTAAATCTGTTAATCTCCCTAAAACTCTGACTGTCAACCAATGAAACAGCTTGAAGGAGGCTTGTTTTATTTGCTTAGGTTTATTTGCTTAAACCACTTGCTGTGGTTTATTGTATAGTGACTGGAAGTTACCATTAAAATAAAGACATCCCATGCATGGATTCCAAACATATACATTTATAATTAAAGGATTATGTTGTCAAATAATTACATTATTTGCAAAAGAAAGAAATTGCAAATTGAGCATTTCCAGTATCACAGAAAACATACAAGAAGAGGTGCAAAATATAGGTGTGTAAATCTACAGATTAGATCTGCAGATTCCACAGTGCTTTGCAGTGGTAACATTATCTGTAAAGAAAGAAAGCACTCAAGCATCATTCCAAACTCTGAACAATCTCTGCTTTTTTAAACTATAAGGATAACACCTGTCTCTTATTGTCACAAGAATTGACCAATTTAGTGATACAATCCCTCAATGTTCTCATTTGTTGCCTAAACTGATTGTCATACCTGGGAAGTCTTGGGTTCTCCAGTTAAGCCGTGCCTATTCTCTGCCTTCTTCCCTCTTACTCTCCACTCATTAAAGGGTGTCTGTTGCTAGTCCCATCCATACACACGACTACTCTGCTTTCATGCATGATTAATCATGTTCCTTCATAAAGCAACTGTCCCAGAAGAGTGATACATTAGGGTAGTCTACCCTGGGAACTTCATGTTTGCTGGTTACTAGACTTGTGGATTTGGATTCATATGAATTGCAAGTTTACAGAATTTTGGTAAATTTAGCGATTCATACGAAGCCCCGAAAATGCCCCCCCCCATATTTACTCACACTCTCTCACATTCTCACTCTCTCACACTCTCATTGTTGTTCACTTTCTCTTTCACGCTCTCTTTCCCTACTTTCTCTGTCCACGATTTCTGCCGACGTCTTCCGCATCTTCTTCCACATCTTCTACCTTCTCCCTTCTCTCTTTTCTATTCCATCTTCAATCTTCAATCCCTAATCTGCTATCTTCTTCCACCAAAATGGCAAAATGACAGGACTCACAGTGACATCCTGTCGAATAATTGGCTGCCCTCAGTTTATGTAAGGGCAAAATGATGGTGATTACTGTAAAATCATCTTAATCAATTGGAGGATGACATAGATGACATCACCACAAGCACCGACATATTGCCCTCAGTTCACCTGAGGGCAAAATAACTGTGCTTGCAGTGATGTCCTCTCCCCAATTGGATTATGGGATTATGGGGCTCTGTGCAAGGTGTGTTCAGGGGCCCTCTCTTTATATGATTCCAGTATTTAACAGCTCTGTTTCCAGTCTTTTCATTGTGAATATGTGAAACAGCTACTTAGGTGTGTGAGGTTATATTATGAGGCAAACAACTTCAAAATTCCAATTTTGCACTAAAATAAGCTAGTCATACGATAAAAAGCATCTTCTTATGCATGTCTGGTAATAAATAATTGTAGAATTAATTAGCAGCAGATGTCATTAATGTCATATTAATGGCACCTCCCTTCACCACAGGTGACAACGTTATCACTTTGGCTGACAGCACGTGCTGTTAGTGGCTTCCTGTTAAAACCATTTGGGAAGTTAAACATCACTTTATTTTTATGGTAATAGTATGCTTACAGAAGGGGGAAGACAGAAAAATTGCAAGTCTAGCTAAAGCTTTCACCAGAGGCAAGAAATCACAATTCTTCTGTTTTGTCTCCAATTCTGCATATCCCTAGTATTAGAAAGAAATCTGTATTTAGTTATGAATATATCTCCCAGAGCACCAGAATATTCACTGCTTCTAGGCAGCACACAGATTATTCTTTTAAATGTAGAAATCATCTTCCAGTCATCGTATGAAAATGACTTAGAAATTCCACAAAACCAACCCTTAGTGTGGCAGTGTGTTTTAGTTAACTGCATTAAGGTTTGAACTGTAGCCAAAGGACTTGAGTAATTCTGTTAGAATACAATGAACAGCTTAATGATGATGTAATGGCTCCTAACATCAGATTCAAATCAGTGAAAAATATGTGTGGTTTTCTCTGCAATTTTAATTAGTGGATCAACAAATGACAACATCATTTGCACAGAACAAAAATCTCACCATATCCCACGTCTGAGTCTCCAACAGTCCCACATGTTAACACAAAATTCAGTAGTGGTAGTATGGGCTTGTTACTACCTGGATTGCTTCATCTGCATAAACAATGCAAAGGCTTGTTCAGCCGTGATTTTTGTGTGTATTGTTGACAGATGTCGTTAAAGCATATCATGTCACTTCCTATCTGATTTTGGTTTTTTTTGGTAGAAGGAATTCCCTCACAAGGCTGAGCTGACCCAAGAATAACTCTGTGATTTTATACCTTAGGGTATTCTGGAAATCCATATCAATATCTTCTCTGGGGCTAAGTAGAAAAAATCACCAGAGATGTTAAACTCATCGGGGAATTTCATCTAAACAAAATCCTTTTACTTTGTGCAAAAAATATGAATACTAAACAGGCCATTTAAAATGTGTTAATAAGCTAATATGGTGAGATGTGACATTTCAAATAGACATTCGTATTCGGGCGAACATAAAAACGAACATGAAGCGTGCGTTTTCGTTGTTGAGCCGAATACCGTACATGGCAGCGGCAAAACGTATATAAAGACACACATATATATACGTTTTGCCGCTGCCATGTACGGTATTCGGCTCAACAACGAAAACGCATGCTTCATGTTCGTTTTTATGTTCGCCCGAATACGAATGTCTATTTGAAATGTGTAGATAACGGGGGCGGAAATCCGTAGGTTCGCTGTCAGGAGTTAAAGACCTTTAACTCTTGGAGCGGGGAGACAGGCCAAGTTCCTTGTCAGGAGTTAAAGTGCCGTGCAAGTGACTCTATTGGTCGCCGGCAGGGGCCTCCTCTGGCATCAACCAATTAAGTGCACTTGATGGCAGAGGAGGCCCCTGTCAGCGACCAATAGAGTTGCTCGTACGGACCTTTAAAATCCTGGCCAAAGCTGCTGCGTACCCTGTTAACCTCGTATTAACCCCTTCTACAAAAAATGAACATGAAGAATGTACATGAATATTCGCCCGAACCGAACACATGAACGGGTGAATATTTGTGGAATACAAAGACTTTTTTCCCCACAAAGACAAACACAAAGATGAACACAAAGAGTTGGCCAGCACCCAAGTCTAAGTCCACTGTCTACTGCAAACCGTGTTAATTATCTAGTTGTCTATTTAAAATGATATTTGGAAACTTCATTGTTGAGAAGATCTTTATTGAACACTTTGCTTGTCTGGGCATCAGCATTATAAAACATGATGTAAATATATTTTTGGAGAGGGAATTCTTCTATTCCAAAAACATATATAAGGGGATAGTGTACCCCAAATCCTTTATGTGGTGTCATGAGATCAGCAATTTGGCACACTAATACATTTTTGTTGACACTAGTCCACCAGTGATATTATCTTGGAGTAAGTAAGAGTATTGGATTTTATTATAAAAAAAGTATAAATACCAAGGGTGCTAAGAATGTTAAACTCCAGTTTTGTTAGTGTAGAAAATGAAAGGCAGTGCTAACAATGGAGATTACATCACACTGATGTCACACATGGCATTTAGTAAAGTGTACCTGAATGCTAGAGAAAAAATAGCAAAATAAAGCCACTGGAGAAAGTCCAAAGAGGACCACCATCATTAATCAATGGATGGATAGTAAGTCTAATAAGAACAGACTAATCTTATTTTAGTAGAATTTTATAAGTGTGCACATAGATCACGCAGAGGCACTATAAATGATTTTAGGTATAGTACAGTCATTTATCACAGAAAAACTGTTTTAAACCTATTCAATACTGCCTACATTGATCTGATACAAAAGGGATTCATATACTGGGATATTAGATTTAAGATGTATTGTTGAAATTTAAAACCATCTCTCCTGCATGAAGGCTACCAATATTCCATTCCCAATTGTGCCACAACTATGGCATATGATGTATATATTTAGCTAAGTGGCTATATTTGTATATCTATAGAGGAATAATATATTATATATAACTGCATCTGGCACCCTGGTTACATATAACTTCCTTCGTAACAGAATGAGCACTCCCGGGATTTAAATTATTAAATCTTTATTGTTCCCATACAGGTAGCAATAAGTCAGTTAAAGACTAAGTTCTTACTTAAACATAATTTTTTGGTGTTTCCAACGTGGTTGGTATTGCAGAGCTATGTTCGTTGATGATATGCAGTCCTGGAAATAGCGATGTCACCAATGATTCTATTGATGAGATTGTTTGCAAAAGAGTCAGTGATTTAATTAATGATGTCATAAGTATGGTATTGATGATGCCATTTGTGATGTCATGAGAAATGGAATCATGTTCAGAAACTTAACCTGTACTTCTAAGGCTAAGCTCTAATAAAAACGTTTTACAATTTTAATTAAAGTTTGTTCTATTGTTTCTTAATAGATAGAAAATTCACAAACTCAAACAAAAAAATAACCTTAGGGTCTTATGTATAATATTATAGAAATGTAATGCTAGGTGTTAAAACAATCATTATAGTTTGATGATATAAGTTTGACCACACGCATGCAGCCTTTGATCTGCCGCTGGAGTGCACCCGATCTGCCACTGACTGTGCGACTCAGCAAGCAAGCATATCAAAAGAACAAGTAGAATCTTTTTTATTGAGTGAGGGGTTATTGTAATTAAACTGAGAGACTGAACTCTTAATCTACATGTGGTGGGATGGGACAATGTTGCAACCAAAGAGCATTTGAAAAATAAACACATTGTCACACAACTTTGGACATCCCCAAGTGCATATAGCTCAGTATTCTATAAACTGGAAGGCTAATTGATCCTTACCAAGTCCACTCCCTGTAGCAGAAATCTATGACATAAAACATATAATACTTAACACACACACACATATATATATATATATATAGTTGGCCTGGCAGGTCCCATATTGCCAATATTGCCTTGGCCACTGCCTAAGAGCAGTGCACAACCCATATTTATACTTCTTCTAACCTTAGAAAATGTGGCGTGGCCTAGATGATTGTGCTTTACTCACACAAACCTACACTGGTGCCAAAGCCCAGCTGCATTAACCCTCACCTATCCCCTCCATCACATGACGCCCTGGTGCATAGACCAGGGTTCTTACAGAAAAAGAGCTACATTCCAAGACCTGGGCTTTTACTTTTCTCCATAAATCAATTGTGTCAAAGATTAAAACGTAAAAAAAAGCACACAAAAAATATTTTTAATTACACATCATATATTAATAATGCGTATACTTTGCTGCTTCATTTTGATTATTCTATCTTAAAAATGTGTTTCTGATATCCCATTGAAGTGCATACATCAATTACTTAGCAATCTGCTAAGCTAAACATGTCAAACTAAGAACATTTAAAAAAAAAAAAAAGTAAAATAGGCCATTAAACTGTTCTTCAAAGTTTTAATTTGCCAACCTGTATGCTCTTCTACAGAGCTACTGTATAAAAACTTGATCACCATAAAAATTAGATTAATTAAAATTTAACGGCATAAGAATTGGAAGTGCATAAAACATATCTAATGACTCATTTATTGGCACAAGTATTAAGGACAGGAAATTCTAGAGATTAAATTAACTACCAGTATCTGATCCAAAATTAATTATATTTATTATAAACACAGCTTAGATAGATTAATTTAATGGAACCTGCTTGTATGTGGGCAGCATACATCAATTATTTAGCACTTCAAGATATAAGGGGGGGAAACAAAAAGGTTAGTGTTTATTTCATTGCAACTGTTTATATTGTGCTCTTACTGAAAAAGTCTGTTTCCACATAAACATCTAACATACCTATTTGCACACACGATTTATATCAGTCAGTGCCACTGAAACACTTCCATGTAAACAGTTGTGAAATTTCCTATGGTAACAGAAAGATTGTTTAATAGTCTTTGTAAGTGGGAGACAAGCACACTAAAATTCTGTATCTGGTTAGTATCAAAGCTTAATTCTCAACAACAAACCTGTTTTATAGAGCATGCTTTTTATCTCTGGAGCCTTAACGTTCCCATAATATTTACTCAATTGGCACCATCTCCAAATCAAGTTCCTTTGGAAGCAGATCCTGCAATAAATCTTAACGTATTGAAAGACACTTTTCCTTAGCAGTGGGCTCATCGAGATTAAAGCTAAAGATTCCCGACCAAAGAAGTCAATTATACAGAAATAACCTTTAACTCCTACTTCTCATGAGTCATTGCATTCACACTTTTTAACAATTTTTAAAAGGAGAAAACAACCTTCCCTTAATCCACTCAGCTGGAATTTTAATGGACTTTAAATGTCACATGGGCCTTCGGTTTCTGTAGCTAACAGAACCTATTAGTGTAAAGTGATGAGCAAAGATATGTTTGCGGAAAAAAACATGATTATAATTTTGCTTTGTTGCCATTATCTTGAAAAGCGTGAACTTCACAACACCACCCAATGAACCATACCATGTAAATCATTGTAATTCAGCATTTTAATGTTCTGACAAGACAAGAAGTTAAACTTTTTTCCTAAATATCTGTGTCAAAATCACTGTGTCCAGAAAGCCGCACTTTTGATAGTCGGTTAGAGATATGGATCTGACCACAATGATTCTCTGTGCTGGCGTGTAAATCTACTATATATTTTTTTTATTATTTAATTTATAAGGTACTGTAATATCGTTTTCCTGTATCCAGGACAGGAAATCATTCGGTAAATGTAAGAACGTTTATTTGTTCTGACATAAAAAAATATATTAAAAAAAAACAAAAAACTTTTGAGATGGAAATGATGTACTCCAAATGCCGGAAGAAACAGGAACTCTCAGGAGCTGTGTTCAGTAACTCTTGGGTCAGGAAACAGACATTACAGGTGCATTATTTAAGAGCTTGTCAGATATGATCTTCTACAGCACATGCTTCCAGAACTATTGGTGCATACATATTAATTGAATGTTTAAGGGGTGTCAAATGCATTGCAAAGCGAAACCCAAACCTCTCGGAGGTGTTAGACTTTGTAAGTCTATATAAAATTGTATTTGTTTATTGTTGGCAATAAATTGTGTATACTAGCATAATCAACATGAACAACTCTCTCTCCGATTGTTAACATCCACGGTCTTTTGTACCCAGGATAATAATTACAGATTGAGGACATATACTAAAGAACAAGGGAAGTATGTTAACTATACTGTTCGCAATCATTTTTATTTCAGATAAAAGGGATGCATCAACTGAGCAGGTAGATTCAGTAGAAAGTGGTATTTTCTCCAATGCAGACTAGTACATATGTAGCTGGCTAAATATACTTTATGATACTTCTATCCCAGGAGCTCATCTTGGAGTGAAAATAGTATAAGGTTTATAGACATCTCCTACCTGAGGTCAGGTTGCCTGCTACAAAGAAGCTATTCTAATTAATGCAATCATAACAAAACTAATAAGAAATAATATTCTTTGTATACTGGCAAAACATTGGTCCCAGTACCAACAGGGCATATACTATGTCAGACTGAGAAGTTTGGTAGATTTATATATTCACACAAAAAGAATAAAGAAGGAGTTTCCACATATTAGTTGATTAAAATTAATTAAAAGTCTACATACCGCACACAATTGCTTACTTAAGTCAATTTCTGTTTTGATGCCAGTACTGGACCCTGTGACATCAAATCTATTCCCAGATGTGGCGTATTTTAAGGAACTCTGTTTGGGTGCCTTATTTTATCAAAAGGCTTTTTTCTTGCTAAAGTCTTGATATCTTCATAATTAATATTTGCAATTGCTGGAGGGGGAGCTGCCAGCAGAACATCTATGTTTCTTTTAACATTGCCACACTTGTATATGTTTGTTTAATACTTTAATCTGAACGACTGAGCCAAAAAAAGTTCTGATTGCCATGTATAAATACATGTATATATAGATAAAGTCGTGTGAAAAGGAAATTAAACCCTCTTTGAAGGGCATAATAATCATCTATTCCTTAGTAGGTCTAAAAATTAGATAAATCCAACCTCAGATGAACAACAATGCATGAGATATTACACTGTCAACAAAAATAAAGCCAAAATGGAGAAGCCATGTGTGAATCTGCCGGCTCTTTATAAATAAATGTAATGTAATGTAAAAAGTAAGTACACCATTACTGCTTCCATAGGACTTAAGATGCTAAGCAGCAGACAGGTGCTGCTAATCAAATTTCCTTGATTAATAAATAATCAGTAAGTTTGACCACCCATATAAAAGCCAGAGTTTTAGCAGTTTGCTGGTCTTGAGCAATCAAATGTGTGGTAACACAATACCAAGGAGGAAAGACATCAGCATCTCAAGTGAGAAAGATTATTCAAAAGTGGAAGACATTCAAGACAGTTGCCAACCTTCCCAGAAGTGGATGTCCCAGCAAAATCATGCAAAGGTCAGACCGATGCAGTGCTCAGAGAAATTGCAGACTCTACAGGCCTCAGTTAACATGTTAAATGTTAAAGATCATGACAGTACAATTAGAAAAATTACTGAACAAGTATGGTTTGTTTGGAAAGGTTTCCAGGAGAAAGCCTCTTCTCTTCCTAAAAAGAACATGGCAGCATGGCTTCTTCTGTAACAATGTTCTTTGGACAGACAATACCAAAGTCATGACACTGTGTAATATGTCATGTTGTTCATCTGAGGTTGATTGTTATTACATCCTGATATGTAAAACCATAGAATTGAAAGAGGGGTATTTTCTTTTTCACGCTTTCCTTTTCAAACTTTCCTAAATCCCAATGGTCCAAAATCTAATAAAAATGAATAATTATCATAATATTTTGAACAAGTTTTCCTTATAGTTAGAGGAATTTGTAACCAGCTCAATGGTTATACGAACCATGTTTGTTTTGTTTTTTATTATTTTAACATATGAATAATTACAAATTAGCATGAGTGTAGAGAGATTACACAAAATACAAGCAGCTACCGAAATCATGTTTTTTTTCAACCACAACACTATTAAAAATTAGAGGCAAAGTAATTCAAATGTTACCAAGACCTTTGCATTCTTGGCTGCGTTCCCTGGCTGCCTATCAAACTAAAGTAACAGATTAAGTGTATATGGATTTAAATATTATGTATACTTTACATATTCATACTTTTTATGTTCATAAAATATTATGACTGTCCATGGAGACATGGTCACTACATTTTTTTTCTAATTTCTGAGAAAACTGACATGTGCCTAAAATGTTTGGGGGTTGTTTTGCCTTTAACTGGATGAATAAAAAGCAAACGGAATATATTGAAACAGGGTAGGGCTGGTACCTTCTGGCCTGGGGGCCCACACATAGCCATGTGGCTCCCCGATGCCTAAACTCCACCACTCTAACAGACACACACAAACAGTAACACTCATTGTAACACACACACAAATATACACTCACTGTACTGCTGTGCTACTACCGTAAGGTGACATTACATGGCCAATCGAGCCCCTTCTCCGCAAGCAGGCAAATACTGTTGGAAAAATGTATGCCTATATTTATAATGGCATACTAAATGAAAAATACATAGCATAAATGCAGGTAGGTTGCAAAAGTTGCTGGTTGTCTCTGGCCTAATATTTGGTATAGGATCATCACTGTACTGATGAACATCAATATGCTATATACAGCTCTGCAGGTAGATCATATATAAATTGATTTTCCTTCCAGGGCACACATCTGTACTACTTAGTATGTCTTGTTTGGCCATAGTACAGTGCTGCAGAATATGATGGTGCTATATATAACATTGATTAATAATAATTATAACTATTTCACAGGAGTTTATATGATGATTTCAGCTGAATATGATATTAATAATAAAACACATTATGGTAGTATCCAGTGGTTCTTGCTGCCATCTAGTTACAGGGAGGAAGCATACATAAAATTATAGGAAAGACATTTCATAATAGAAAGGCCAGGGGGGACATTTACATTAACTGTAAGTAATGTACATTATCTACTTTGAACAAGAGTGTTTTTATTAATGAAGACATAGCTTTTATGCAAGTGAGCATTATATAAAATCCTTAGTAATGCATATAGGAAAGTTTGGGAACAAACGGGCAACATTTCTGTCTTCATTTCCTGCGCAAATTAACTCATTAAAAATTTAAATCAAGCTTTTCTGCAAGTGGATCCATTATAAAGTAACTTCCCACTGTGCTTTTAAATCTGCAAGGTTAGTATTCCAACAACATCTTTACACGGTTACTGTTAATTATCTAATTGAAGTCTCATTCCTACGCAGCCTAATCCTTGATTGATGCATAGAAGTATACGAGTGTAGAAACAATGTTTTACATGTTAAGTGGAAATCTTTTTCAGACAGAGAACAACTGCATAGGTCAGGGGCGTCCAACATGCGGCCCTGCTGCTTACTTGTGGGAGGGTCTATTGTCCTGCACAGAGGAAGCGGGAGGCCACGCCCCCTGCTGAAGTCTGTGAGTGGCATCGAGAGCTGTAGTGCAGGTAAGGGGGTGGGGGAGGGTGTTTGAATGAGTATGCGTGATTGAGGGAATGAATCTGTGAATGAATGAATTTGTGTGTGTGTGATAGCATGGATGTGTAAGTGCTGGAACCTAGGCATGATGGGACTGTGATTGCTGTTAGCAATCACACTCCTATCATGCCAAGTCAGCCAGTACATGCTGAAACCTGGCTAGCTGCCCCCTTGTGTATTGCTGCTGCCAGCAGTATGGGGTCTGCACTTACAGCCATCCTGTAATAGCATGTACTGGTTGACTTGGGATGATAGGAGTGTGATTGCTAACAGCAATCTGCTAACAGCAATCACAGTCCCATCATGCCTAGGTTCCAGCATTTACTGGTTGTCTGGGTATAAAAAGAGTGTGTTTGCTGTTAGCAATCACACTCCTATCATGCCAGGTCAGCCAGTACATGCTGAAACCTAGCTAGCTGCCCCCCTTGTGTATTGATGCTGCCAGCAGTATGGGTTCTGCACTTACAGCCACCCTTTACCAGCATGTACTGGCTGACTTGGGATGATAGGAGTGTGATTGCTAACAGCTTACAGCAATCTGCTAACAGCAGTCACAGTCCCATCATGCCTAGGTTCCAGCATTTACTGGTTGCCTGGGTATAAAAAGAGTGTGTTTGCTGTTTTGCCCACTGCAGAAAAAACTTGGACACCCCTGGCATAGGTTGTGCCATATATCTCTTTGATACTTTGCTTACTATGGGTTTATTGTAACAGGGTTGTCTCTATGATAGCAGGCACCCTATGTGAAAGATGCCTCTGCATTAGAGCCCTGCACGGGACTGCTTTTTTAATCCCGCTCCCGCCGCTCCCACAATGTGGATATTCTGCTCCCGCCCGGTCCCACCACATTTGTGGCCAATCCCGCCGGCTCCTGCCACATTTGTGGCCAATCATGCCCGCCTCCTTACCTGATTTCCCGCGCAGTCCCGCAAGGCTGCCCTCGAGTTGTTCCCTCACAGCGTCTCTTCTTTTCCTCCGCCCAGGAAGAAGGCGGAGTCACAGGAAGTGATGTCACATCATGTGACTCTGCCTTGTTCCTGGGCGGAGCAAGAAAGGAGACACTGTAATGGAGCAGCGAGAAGGCAGCCTTGCGGGACTGCGCGGGATTACCGAGACCCGCAGGTACAGTGCCTGACCGCCCGCTCCCGCCCCAGCAAGACCGCCCGCGCCCGCAAGTTTTTTGGCGGGTCCCGCATCCCAATGCAGTCCTTTACTCTGCATCACCTTCTACATACACTTGCTTAGATATGTAGGAGGGAATACAATGGAGGTGGCCTTCACCAGCTCATCACCGTAGACAGCCACCTAGGTTACCTGTACTGTAGGGTTGGGTTTGAGTTACAACATTTATTATCTTGATTGAAGAAGCATATAAGCTGAATAAGACATGCGTCCATCAAGTTTAGCCTTTCCCATATCTGTTTATTTCTTGCTGTTGATCCAAAAGAAGGCAAAAAAACTTTCCAATTTTGCACAAACCAGGGGGAAAAAATTCTTCTTGACCCCAAAATTGCAGTCAGATCTCTCCTTGGATCAAGAAGCTGTTTCCCCATAATTAAAAAATTATATCCATGAATATTATGTTTTTGCACGTATTCACCCAGTTGTTGTTTAAATGTCTGATAAAACTACCTCTGCATGCAGAGAATTTCACATCCTTATTGTCCTTTCTGTAAAAAAAAACCCTCTCCTTTGCCTTAAAGTAAATCTCCTTTCTTCCAGTCTGAATGAGTGACCATGTGTCCTATGCATAGTCCTGTTTATGAACAGATTTCCACACAATGGTTTGTATTGGCCCCAAATATATTTATATAATGCTATTATATCCCCTCTGAGGCGCCGTTTTTCTAAACTAAACAGATTTAAATTAATTAACCTTTCTTCATAACTATAGTGCTCCATTCCTTTTATTACTTTTGTAGCCTGCCTCTGCACCTTTTCCAGTGCTATGATGTCCTTCTTTAGAATAGGTGCCCAAACTTGCACAGCATATTCAAGGTGCGGCCTTACCATTGATTTATAAAGAGGCAAAATTATATTTTTATTCTGCAAACTGATGCCCATTTTTATACACGACAATACCTTACTGGCCTTAGCATCTGCTGACTGACATTGCACATTGTTTCCTAGTTTGTTGTCTATAACAATTCCCAGATCCTACTCATTTGTTGTTATCCCTAATTCACTACCGTTTAGGGTGCAAATTGCTTGTGCATTCCTTACCCCTAATCCCTCCACAGCAAAGTAATATTCTGCTCACATTATATTATAGAGTTTAGTGTCATCTGCAAACATGGAAACATGACTTCAATGCCTATTGCAAGGTCATTTATAAATATGTTGAATAAAATTGGTCCCAGAACAGAACACTAAGGGACACAACTTACCACTTTTGTCCAGCTTGAAAATGTATCATTTATAACAACTCTCTGTTCTCTATCATTAAGCCAATGTTCAACCCAATGCATCTAGACCAATTTCTTTCAGTTTGAATACTAACCTATTGTATGGAACCATTAGAAACACATTGGCAAAATCCAAGTAGATTACATCCACTGCAACACCCTGATCCACACTTCTACTTTCTTCTTCGTAGAATACAATTAAAGTTAGTTTGACGTGACCTATGTTTCATAAAACCATGCTTATTTTTGCTAATAACACTGTTCTTTACAATGAATTCCTGAATATTAGCATACACTGGTGTAGCTATATCCGAAAATCTAATACCAATATTAAAAATAAGTAATTTTAAAAATACTAATTAGGTTACTCATGTGTGCCACATTTTCCAGGGCGTTATACTTTTTACATTACATTTTAGTAGAAATATGTTTAATATAAGCTACTGGCTTAATGTGACAATGTTATTTTTTAAAGAAAAATAAGCACACTGTGTAATTTAACAAATGTGGACTTTTTACCAGAATAATTTCCCTTCCCTCTCTAGATAAAAAAATAAATAAATAAAAAATCTGGGCACACTTGACAAATACAGTGGAACATGCAATAAGTTTAAATCCTTAGTGTATTATCTCTTCTCATCTCGTTTTAACTTAGTATGACACATCATTTGTTGATGAATGCGAGTTACATGTGTAAGTATAGGTATTCTTGCACTAAATAACCCTCTCATGCTCATAACCTAATAGTTTCCTTGAATCCAAAGTTTTGACCAGTTCAAAGTTTAAAGTTGCCACTCCACCTACTATGCTGAATTTAACAGTTTTGTAATATGAATCCTAGTACTGTTAAATCTTTCCTGGAAATGAATCTTTAATTAAGCAAAAGTTTGCCTTATTCATCATTTTTCCTGGGAACACTTAGTAATGTAATACAAAACCAGACAGGTAATACGTTGTTACCATAGAAACTGAAAAAACCTTTTTAAAAGCATGGTTTTTACAATTAAACCTTTAGAGAAAGGTTTGTTAGGTGAGAGTACAAATGATCAAACTATTTTTAAACTTTGGCAGAACTTTACATATTTGAAAACACACACATATATTTTTCCACCAAGATTATTTCTTTTGTTACCAAGGGCTTGTCACACCCAAAGGGTCAGAACTTTCTTGCCATGTTCACTAAATGTTTGTTTAGTCATTGTTTTTTTTGTGAATGAGCACTGCCCTGGCTATAGTAAAGGTGTCTACCGGGGGCTCCCCCAAGGAATATGTCATTAAATAAATCTTTCAGGTTAGCAATAATATGGGGACCAAGTAATTTATCAAATTCTCCAGGGAATCCGTAATGACCTGGTGCTCTATCATTCCCTAATTTTTTTATAACATTAGTTATTTTGCTATCCTCAATCACGGCATTCTAAAGCTCCCTTTAATCAGTGCTCACTTGGCGATCTCGCAGACTGTTGCAGATTTTTATCTTCTGGATTGGTGCTAGTAGTTTTAGAAAATGATTGTGGAACATCTTTCCCATATTTTTAACTATGTTGCTAATGTGACATTTTCCCTGTCCTATTTTTAGCTAGTATGCACAGTTTGACCTCCGCAAGCTTTTCCATTTTTTGGGGGGTATCAAGCAAGTAAGTGTGCGTTTTGTGTTGAATCTTTACTTTAGCCGGGTACATGAGGGCAAAGTGTATACCCAGGTCATGTAGAGCTGCATAGAGAGGTAATTGGTTCTCATAGTAGAGCTCACTGCTCATCTGTAGGCTGTTAGGATTGTATTCTTGTCCTGAAAACTGAGTAGCCTAAAAAAAGGACTAGTCACAGTTGCAATCTTTCACCTGCCTCTTCCTGGCCCAGCGTGTGTAGCCTTTCAATTTCAATCAGATGATTTTTAGGGTACTCCTGACCCAAAGTGTCTTGATTAGTTGATGTGGTTTGACACTCTCGGACAGGTTTGATAGCTTTAAATTATTCCTCTTACTCCTGTTTTCTAGATCATCAATATTTTCTTGTATGAGCTCGATAGTTGCTGTCTGGTTCACCATTTCCTCCTGCATCTGTGTAACCATATTTTCTAGGTCGCTCTGCTCTTGTTCTTAATCGGCGATCTTGGATGTGTTTGTGGTAATTTTGGGTAAGAATTGTCAATGGTAGCTTTGATTTCTAAGAGTCTGGCATCAAAGAGAGCACAGATGACCTTTATGGTTCCTGAGCAATGTCACCCAGACTTGAATTTAAAACCAGGGAGAGGTAACCTGCTGGGGATTGATTCTTGAGTCAGGTCAGAGGTAAGCTTTAGTTTGCTTTCTTGCTGAGAATCTTTTTTTCCAACAAGGTTTTGAGGTAGCTTGGGAAGTGTCCTTCACTAATATTGGCACTTTTGGTAAATATGAGCAAAGAAGGCTCATGAATATCAAACAATTGAAAACATTACACAGGTTTATACTGTTTAGAACAGAGGCCTGATCATTCTGATCAGGCAGCTGGTATTGCTACGTTCCTCAAGTTCTTCACAGGGATATTGTGGTCTGTTGTGCCCAGGAGCAGGTAAGATTAACCTCCTTCACCACCAAGTTACCGCATGGATACTTTACATGTTAAACCTGAACTCCAGGCAGATGGAGAGCTGGAAGATACACCGGTCGACTGTCCAACAGCTTGTTCTCTGGTTTTTGGTGTGTCCACGGTTGGCTATAGATTTCTTTATATAAAATGCGGGTTACAGAGATCTCCCTAGCAGTCCAAAAAATGCTAGACAAACTATGATGTCCAAAGGGTCTTGACACCTTCTTTTCGGTGGACCTAATAGTATATACATAGGGTACAGGAATGATTAAGACAAGCTTCCTGTGCATTGTTGCCATAAAAAAACAGGAACATGTTAAGTAAGTTTCCTTCTTTCCACTAGAAAACAAAATATTTCTTTTTAAATTATTTAAGAATTGCCATACTACTTCTATTACTTATCAAAAAGTCCACTTTTTAGAAAGAATAAAAGAAATAGTAATAGTACATAAGGCTAAGACCAAAACCACCTGCAGCCAAATGTGTAAATATATAACACATTAAGAGAACCTTTTTTTTGTCAGAAGAAAAACCTCAGCTGGTTTAGGTAATGTAATGTTCTGTAAAAAGAAAATAGATGTTTGTCTCCAATACTTTCCACTTTTGTGTTAGGTTTCCTTGCACTAGTTCTCATAAAAGATGCCCAAATGAACTGAGATCTGGTAGATGAGCAGACCACTGTAGTGGAAGCATGAAACACAATGCTACCATAAAGATGTGTACCTGATTGGTAATACTGTTCAGATACACTGCGGCATGCATATGTTGTTCCACATTTATCACAGAAAAAAAACAATCGCCAGCATGCAATACTGACACGTATAAAGATGACCTCACGCATATGTGGCTTTCTTCATAAATAGTCCTTCCATCAACATAAAACTGTTATGGTGCACATTTCATAAAGGTACATTTGTTGGCTAACTGAAGTAAATGTGAAAAAGGGTTAAATTCATTCAGACATTGAAAAAGTAGTATTTGTACTGTCAACTGTATAAATGTAAATTTTTCACAGAGAACAACACTACATTCAAACAAGCCCCTTTTTCCCCACAACGCAATTCAGCAAAATTGTAATATTTAGAAACTCGTTTCAAAAAGTGGTTTCCATCAGCTGGAAAATGGAACAATCAAGAACATCACACAGCCAGTGTGGCCAAGGTGTTGAAAAAAAATTAAAAAAGAAATACATTTTATGAAGTTTTAGTTTCCTGTTTATATGTGGTATACTTTCTGCTGGAGAGTGGCTTAAATGCTTTTGAACATTTTGAAATGGTTATCTTTTTGCCATGTCCAGATGGACTATGTTGATTAATTAAAAAATATAGAAAAAAAAAAATCCTGGCAAATATTCGAGATTCTGTTAAAAAAGTGCAATTAGTAGAAGATTGGAAGTGAATACCATACTGAAAATGTCACAAAACTGTAACATCTCCGATTATTACTAGTTCTAGTAAGGAATAGATCAGAGTGCTATGTATTATTTTTCTAGTCATTTATGTATTAAAAAGAAAAAAAAGAAAAAGGAAAACCACATACGTACAAGAAAACCTAGAAGTTACTTAAGTTTAATGCTTAAAAGTCTGAATGCACAAACAATCTAGTATTATAGATGTACTTATGGTTAACAATGTAATATAAGTATGTACAATGACACAATTTAGTATCAAAATCTTTCTACACTGTAGATTATTACGAAACTGTTAATGACATCAAACACTGAGTACTTAAAACACCATTGTTATTTTTTTTTTTGCTACCACATTTGCAACTTCAGTAAAACAGTCCAACTTTCAGCATTGATTCATTTCTAGTAGGAATTTAAGAATTTCTACGTATACGGTAAGAGTTATCTACAATGTTCTTTTGATTTTGATCCATAGCAGCAAAGGCACTGTACATCAGCAGATCCACAGACTTTAAAGATTTTTTTTTTCTTTTAAAGCATTGAAAACAAAAAAGTAAGTACAAAAAAAATAAAAATCACATATTAATTAAACAGCAACAGTGATGACATAAAAAGATAAAATGTCGTCTGAGGCATGATGGCTCAGTGTGCCTCCGATTTAGGACGTTTAGGAAAGAGTAGGTTGGAAATGAAGACCGTTTGACAATAGACGCATTACATTCGATAGCGTTCTCGTGGACTCCTGCGTTTCTTGTATTCTGTCCGTTGTAAGTAGTCGTGAAACAGCTGTAAGTAAAATCCTTTTTGGGTTTGGTGTGGCACTTCTTGTTTCGTGCACTGGCGATGACAGTTATAGAGCAAAAAACATGACGCTACATGCTTTAACTATCCAGGAAGGAGAATGCTGATCTGTTTGGGCCACACTAGGACTTAAGTCTGGGGGAAAAAAGGAAAAAACTGTAAATTTTCTATTTTGAGTAAAAACACATTGTAACAATATTATGATTGCAGTAAAAGCAACAAATCTATCCATCTTAATGTATTATTCAGCTAATAAACAAGATATAAACACTGAAGGGAAAGACACCTGCAATCAAAGGATGACTGCGTATGATTCAGGGCTGTGAATGTGCATAACTGTAGTCTAAAACACCTCCTTTGTTCTGGAAATATGGCATGACTTAGCTACTGTCTATCAACTGAGGCATGGCTCAAATGAGGCCTTTGTGCTACCGCTGCCCCTACCGGCCTCTAATCCTCAGTAATAACCAGTATGAAAATCCTTCAACACAGCAGTGTGTTCTTTCCAATTGTAAACTGAATAGGGCAGTGGAGAATGTGAAGTGCTTAGTGCTCAAACTATTAAGAAAGGGGTTTTTTTTTTGTACACGAGGAAAACCATTAGCTATACTCCTCATAGCTTTATTTTAATATTTACGGGATGCCAGATTTGAGAATTGCATTTTTAGGCAGATTAGTATGGAAACTGTATATTGCTAAAAGGACTAAAAAAGCACACCTCGCTCCCTTCGTGTACGTAGAATATTTGATCAGAATTCCTGATCGCCTTTAATTTTAGAAAAAGGAAAAGAGGCCGTAGACGCTTTTTATTCCACCTAATGATTTGGCCGAAGCCACATTTGCCATTATCCGTTTGTTTTACTTGTCTGAATGATGGAAAATGAGTGCGCGCTAATCAGTTACAGCCATAATTTGGCTATGAAAACGTAACTCAATGTGAACAGTTATCAGGCAAAGATTACCCACGGATGTTAATGAATGTATTATTTTGTCAAATCTGTCAACGACTTCATTATGCAAAACATTGTTCCAAATGTTCCTTTTACTATGAGGTAATGCTTGGGTTGTCAGCCCTGCCTTGTCAGCTTGCTATAATTGTGGGGCTATGTATTGTACTTTTATATAAATAGTAAAACCTTGATGTTTATATTGCCTTCTTCGTTTGCCTCAAATAAGGTTTGGCGCCATTTGAAAGCATTATCAACAAGTTTGAGCATCTCTTTCCAAACAAAACTGAAACTTTTAGGTAAAGAGCCTGCCAAGGTTATCTAAACAGAAAGTGAACGCCAGACTTACATTAACCCCTAGGTTGCTAAGAGTGTCTTGTCTCTTTCCTATTAACATTACTGTTAATATTTACCGATTCATAATCCCAACATGATTAAATATTTCTAAAGCTGTTATATTAAATAGAATTTGTATGCACTTAACACAGTTTTCATATGCAAACGTTTTAATAATCACTCAAGAGCTGAATTTTTGTCGTACGTGATCAAACAAATGATGACATATAAGAATGACTCAGTACTTCACTATCACTGTGGCCCTAGTCCAGGAAAATGCAGGCTTGCCTGTACAGTGTATAATAAAATCAGTGAGATAACCTAAAGGTTCCTCACCCGTTAAATTATGCCATGCATAGGGCCTGACCAGTCCTTGTTGGAGAAACCTGCCACTGTTGGCCCTTCATAATGAACAGTGAAGTGAGTGAGCTGAAAAAAAACTAAACTGCCGACTCTCCCTTTAGTGAATAAACCTCAAAGTTTCCCGATTATTCCATTAAGCTACTATGTTTAATTAATAATTTATACAATTTTAAAATTTAGCATAAAAAGATACAAAAACTCACCTTCATTTCCATGACCATTGAGCCAGTTCACTGGTTAAAAAGTCTTCTTTACACAAAATAAATATATTACAAGTATAATACATAATTAAAGAACTGGAGCCAAATAATACACTCTTTCCACGTGTATTCTCATAAGAATCATCTGTAGATTTGGTATCAAGTTTCTAATAAGCATTCACAATTAAAAGGGTGCCTTGGTAGTCAATAAGGTAGAGGGAACAAAAAAAAGAAAAAAAAGAGAGCACATTTATGCCTTGTGGCAGATATTTCCAAGTCCTTGGTTTCAGGGAAAAAGAAAAAAAAAGTTGAGATTTTACAGAAAAAAAGTGCTACAAGTTAGCGTCCGGTTGGCATTGTGTCTCTAATAAATAACTTCATAAACTGTAGCCTTTTTATCCCCCGATCCTGTGACGATGTATTTGTCATCTACGGAGATGTCGCAGCTCAGCACAGACGAGGATTCTTTGGACTGTGTAGGGAAAAAAAACCCACAATTGATGATCAGGGAGGGCAAACAATAAGGGTAACTGATGCGTGTATAAGAGAGGTCTGGTTAAACAGAGAACATGTAATACCTAGCAAATTAACAAACACTGGATTTCCAGCTGCTAATGATTGTGTTCTAAAGACTGAAATGTAATACTATTTTCCAACAGTGTGGGCATCCTTTATTGTTATCATCTAATGTGATGTAATCGCTTGCTTTATGTATTCATTTTTGACAAAAGATTCCTTACATTTAACATTTTTACAACGGGAAATGTTCAATAACAATTCAATAAAGTGAATATGTTTATGGCACAATTGGCTTAATGTAAAAGTAATTCTATATCATCGGAAGGCATTGTTTAAGGGACTAATGAGTGAAAATATAGCTCTGCAGGATTACACAAATGTTTGTAGAATTTAATGGCAGACAATTAATATTAATACATTAAAAGGACAGGTTTAGGACAACATTAGAACTCCTTCACCAACCACAATACAGGTATTTTCAAAGAACTATCGGTTCCGTGGCTTTTAGCAGGACTAGATTTATTAACTTTGTTTCTCAATAAATGTAATTGTTTCCAAACAACATAAATGGGAATCTGGGGCAAAATGCCATAATTAGCATTTTCTAAACAAGTTATAACAACCCTCCCTTCTCCTCACCAACTGTTACAAATAATGCATGAATCAGTCAACCACAATCGGCAACTTAACAATTTAAGAATTAACCTAATGAAGGGAATAATCACGCAGATCCCCAAAACAGGATGTTAAGATGGCTTCTCCCAAACTGTATATTATAAGAGTTAGGAAGAATTGCTATACTATTTTTTTTTTACTTTTATATGTTATCTTTACATTTAAGATACACACAGGCCAGATTCTTCTATTAGAATTTAAAAGATAATGGCGTTTGAAAAATAAACGGGCTCGCTGAAGCTCCATAAACTACCCTTTTTCAGGGTATCTCTTAGAACCGTTCATTTGCTATTGTAAATACTTCTGTAGCTCAGTTTAGATAGGCGACACTGAATATCACTACCAGTATCGTAACTCTGCATCAACTAGCCGATTGTATATATCGTTCCACTATAAAAACTACAGGTTAAGTAATCAGGGTGCAGCCTTACTAGGGATTGGAAGTCTTGCATTACAGGATCATCTTGCCAATCATGGCACAATGGAGTTATATTGATAGTGAATGCGTTTTGACAGCAGCTAAGTAGTACATTGTTTAGTCACACAGAAATGTATACTACCATTTTTCATAACTAGTGAAACATAGCTTTAAGCGTTTTATTTAGTTACAAATGTCTAGAAAAGGCGTGACTCGCACATTTTAACAAGTGTACATGTTAGTGGAAGTACCTAGTGGTGTTAGAAAAAGAAAAAACTGAGTGAATGATTATGAAACATGGGGCGAAATAAGAGCATGTGGTGCAAATCTGGGCCTGCTAGCGGCTAATTGATATGAAATCTGTTTTTGTGCAGAAGTCATAGTATGGCCATATACCTATTCAACGCTCAGAAATCCTGATTTCCTGATTGTACCATTCAATGGGTCGCTAGGCGACAAGACCACTTATGAAGCGTTCCACCAGAAAAGCTCTTTACAAATGGCCATGTAATTTACATTTCTGGGAAATAAATGACAAGGTATAACAATTACCTGGAATATACTGGCTCCGTACGGTGTCCTCCATGCATTTAGTAGGTTATCCTTTCCAGTGCTCACAAACCATTTACCTGGGGGGGGGAGGAAAGTATCTTTATGAAGAGGAGTTCAGCAAATATCTGAGCTTCCTTATACCCCTACACGACTTGCTTTAAGTTTAATTATGCTAGCAGCTGACCTGTCAGACCTTTTATAAATTGTTAACCACATCCAAAGGATATCCTCAATATCTGTTAAATAATATACTGGGCTGTTTCCCGAAGGGGTTAGCTGAAAAGGGAGTAACAAGTCTAAAGCGATTTGTTGTCCACCAAAGGATGTGCTGTACATAAAGTGTATGACTTCCAGTTTTATCACTCGGTGTCAGTCTCGGCTATGAGAGCATGATAGCCGTCCTACATTTATTTTAATGCCAGATTAAATAAAGCCAAAACGTTAACGTTAAATATTTGCATCATGTATAACCTTTATACTTAAGGCATGATTAGGATTTTATCAAGTATATGATTCAACTTCACATATTGAGTACTGCAATTCACAACAAGAAAAGAACTCATAATATCATATAGGTGAACTAACAAATGTATATGGTAAACGAGAGCATCATTGTGGACACTTGCTTAGCACAGTAAGGGTTAAGAGGGGCAACCAAAGGCTTTTTAAGGTAATGTGTTCACTTGGATTCCAATGACTTTACACAGAGCCACCTTATCCTCTGTAATCCTCTAAAAAATTCATGAGTAAGAAATCAACACTTTGGCACCAGTGGTATAGCCGGGGAAGATCAACAGTGTACAATGGACAGTGTCCTCGGAGGCCAAAATAAGCAACATAAATACTTACCACAGTGGGCAAATTTAAGGGAGAGTACACAGCTCTCATGAAGGTGGAGTTGGTATTTGTCTGGTTTGGTGACGTGCAGAACTTCCACATTGCTGTTTTCCATACCGACAGCCAGCCATTCACCAGTCGGACAGTATCCCAGTGAAAAGATCTAAGGAAACAAAAAAAACCCTCTTATGTGATACTTGCCTTTGATACCTATTTGACAAGAAACAGAAAAATGTTCATGGAATTGGACTATTAGGACAATCTAAGATTAACTGCAAAGATGGATTTTTTTAAAGAAGTTGTTTTTAATGCAATCCTAGTAACGAAGACTGTTAGCTACCAGTTACTTGCTAGCCTTTTTTTTGTTAAAGTACTTGCTACGCTTGCTCTTTTGTGATCCTTATACCTGTGATGTGAAGTCATGCTGCTGGAGTTGCCGTCCTTCGCGTAGATCCCAGGATCGTACGGTGTTGTCCAAACCTCCCGTCCAGAGTTTGGTGCCATCATTAGAAATGTCAATACAGCTGGCTCCATCTGTGTGGCCCTGGAATTGCCTAGGAGAAAAATATATACATTTTCAAAGGTGTGAAAAATAGTGATTTGCTCTATAAATGTAGAAACAAGTGGGCCGGGTCCTCTTAGCTGCAGCGAGTAGTGTTATTAAACTTACAGTTGTATGTAACATAAACAGGACTATTTTAGAAGTAGTATAATAACAGATGATGCAACGTCTGAGATGTGCAATTATACAATTTTCACATTTAAGAGCAATCATTCTCTTAAGTGCAGGTCCAATTATTGCTTTCAATGAACAAATGTAAACAAAGTGACTGCGCTAAAACTTGTGAAAATTTGGAAAGCAGACAGTTTGAACAGAAAAAAAAGCATTTAAATTCACTTCAAAAGATCACTGAAGCCAGTTATAATTTTGGGTGTCTAATATTTGGGTGGACAATGTCCAAGTGAGCAAGGTAGGAAAAATAAAATAGCTGCATTCAAAATGTTATTCATGATATTTATTGTACAGCTGCACTTTAAACTTCTCAATAAAATAAGCATTTATCCAAAATGTTTCCTAGTTCTATACTTCAAATTATGTCCAAGATTCCTACGTGTGAAAAGAATAATTAAGATGGCTTAAGTCTGAGCTATTATTCCCTCCCCTGCATCATTAACCTCAAGGCCACCATAAAAATATGGTACTTACGCTCATCCTATCTCCCAAAGTTAATTTTTATAGTCCGCGTAAGGCTTAACCTCACCTAATGCACTAAGATTGACAAAGGTTGGGTCAGATCCTGTGGGATTCCACTGGCGTAAAAGGCCATATTGCTTGCCTTTTACGCCAGTGGAATCCCTCAGGATCTGACCCAACCTTTGTCAATCTTAGTGACTTATTGTCTCCCATTCTGAGCATCAATTCTTAGTACATTGAGAGCATCCCATGTAAAACTCACTGCAAGATGGTATGTAGGGAAAGTTGTAAAAGACAAGGTAACCTAATATGAGCATTTTAAAACCTACAGCATGATGTATAAAATGGAAAATTAAAATATCTTAGGGATGTATTTATTAGCTTTGATACACAAAGCAATTGCTAGAAAACATACTTGGGGTACAAGGATGAAAAGACTTGGCCTTTATAAATATTCTTATTGAAAACCCTGCTCTCTTCTAACAGATCCAACAGCCTGAGAGGTTCCACGTATCCCACAGTCAATCTGATAATGCCATAAAGCCATTAAGGGGGAAGCCCCTAGGAAAATAAATAGTGTTGCACGCAGTAATGGAGCGTGGGACTGGAGAAAAGTCGGATTCAGTTTTATGTTGCTGCAATAATCTTAATTTATCTATAAACCAGAGGTCACCAATGTGGGTAGTCCCAGGATCTCTGGGCGACATCCCCCTACTTAAAATCCTGAGCCGTTCACGGCAAAGCTAATGCAGTCTTTTTCCCAGAGACTCATTTATCACGCTTCCTTTGTAGAATAAGACACAGGCATTCTATAGTCTACGACAATGCAGTATGAAAAGTGCGTTTGCCTATGCTAACAGAGCTAAAACGCGATCAACAAACATTTGTTTCATAACCAAAACCGACAATGTTCCAAATCTGATACTAGTAATAAAAGAAAAAAAATTGTGGGAGATCTTCAAGAAACTGGTCCTGCTAATAGGTTACCTAACCAATGGCAGAATAATCATCAGTAACTAGTAATCAAGCTACTGCATATAACCATACATAAAATAAATCACTATTTCTACACGTCTACCTTAACCCCTTAAGGACAATGGGCGGTCCCTAAACCCATTGAAAACAATGCATTTTGAGCCCGTACATGTACGGGCTTTGTCATTAAGGGGTTAAACACACGCATATGGAAATTGTGAAAACCATAGATTGTAGAAAGTAATGAAATGTATTCTATTTGCATCACGCCATTGCTTTTAAAAATAGAGATTACTGGAGGGGAGTTCTCTGTACACCAGAAGGGTGTCTAGCCTAACATCTGATGTGTGACATATGTATATACACAACTGTAATAATTAAAACAATGAAGGTAACAGATTGAACTTATCACAACATTACTCAATCATTGGTTGCAATAAAGGAGACCTTGTGTTAGACATTGTATAAAGGCAGCGACGGAACAATTAAAGCAAGGAAAATCTCTTTTTTTTTTTTTTAAATTAGCCCAAATTACAGAAATCCAACATTATTTGGGAAGTTGTTAATTAGTTTTTTTTTCCCCAACTAAGGTGAACATGAGGGACTGAAAACTTTGGACGGCTGTAAGCATATTTCCAATTCTAGCTTTAAATCACGATCCCTCGTTTAACAACGGCTTCTGTAGCAAAATCTTCAACTTGAAGATTTTAAACGTTGATGATTACAAATATGCAAATAGCCAACATTAATCGCATTTTCTTTCGGTTCATGTAAAAGTAGATACCCGTTTTTCCTCTATCCTATTAACTGGAACATTAGAAGGGAAAAAAAGGAAAAAAGAAAAAAACAGGTTTGTGCTGACCTAGAACAACCAGAAGCCAGAGGGATTAGCTATCATAGAGCACATTAGCTTCCCAGAGTCATAAATCACCCTGCATGCTCCTTGTTTTTTTTAGATGTTAACCCTGAGCTGTATCTGCTTATTTCATAAAATTTAACCCTACAGCTGTAGCACACAGTCATGGTATGACATCTACAAATTGCGAAAATAGCTCTATGTGAAACATACACAAAGGCCTGTGTTCCCTGAGCTTAGATGAAAGTCTTGTCAAGTTTATATTTTAATAAATCTATACTGAAATCAATTGTTGAACGGTCAGTGCTCGTGAACAATAGCCGCTGGCACTCCAGAGATAGCGTTCTGGTTGAACAGGAACAAACACCTGCTAAACAATAGGACCTTGATGGAGGAAATAGCGCGTCTCGCAATTACTTAAAGACATGTCCTCATATATCCTACTGCTCAGACAAAACTTCCTGCCTTTATTCCTGCGCAAGCATGGTATAGCTCACAGTTGATCCATATAGCCCTTACCAAATGCTGCAGGACAAGACGGTATTTTTTATTTTTTTTTATAACTGGAAGGATATTTTAACTTTTTTTTGTCTTTAAGGTTCTCTGCATTGTAAAAGCCAGCGAGCAACTCATCAGGAAAAAATATATACATACTGACGCTTTCCAGATTACATTGAATGTGCTACTTTGAAAGGGTTAAATCGACAGCAGTGCATATTACATAAAATACATTTGCTTGTTTGCTTAATCTAATGAGCTGTTCAATAAACAGAAAAAACCCAATCTTGACTCAAACAGCATTTTGTTGTGTCCCATTATACATTACAGATATGTAGTTTTGTCTATAAAAGATACCCAAGAAAATAGAGTGAGTGTCAGGAAATGTGGCAGACATAAGATAACAAGCTATTGATGCTGTGGAAGGTCAAGAGATACCAGCACACCGGGCGCTTAGGATAACAATTGATATATTGAACTTGAGATGTACAGACCAGCCTGATAAATACACCAAATCTTAGCAGGGCACACAGAAACACATTTAGGTCAGTGCGATGGGTGGTCATTCATCCATTAAAGGCACAGTACACGTACCCGAATAATAGACGCTTGCCCGACATAAAGTATACATGCCATACTAAAAGATCCAAATAATATTTATGCAGTGTATTTAAAGAATGTTCATCATGAGGCACAGTATATATATTGTAACGCTTGAAACTTTTGTGTTGCATCAAAATACGTTTCGAGCAAAGAGAACTCCTGCTTGGAATGTTATGTCGTCCTTTAAAAGCCACAACTATCTACACGTCACCAAAAGGTCATTTTTTTCTCTTTCTTAAACATTTGATCAATAGCAAAAAGCTTTAGTGGCATCAGATAAACACAATATCATTGCAACATATTTGTGTTATGGATTACCAGGAGTATTCCAAGGGCTTCTTATCTGGCACCCATAAGCATGATAATGATACATGCATTGAACAACATAGTGTGTAATAGATTACTTAAGAGACCCTCTAATTTCTAAGCAAGTGCTATATATATTCCTGTCACGGAACTTCTGTTATGGAATACTCCTACTAGCAACAATTTCCTATTAATTTTTACTATTTGAACTTAAACAGGCATAAAAGTTGCTCCTAGCATATTACAAGTACCACATCTCACTGTTCTGCTTTAAGCCAACAAAAAACGTTTTCTCCTACCTTACGAGAGTCTGGTTGTGTAAATCCCACACTGCAATGTTTCCATCACTACAACAGGAGAAGCAGACCTTGGAATCGGGGCTGATAGCCAGGGCATAGCAGGCAGGAGCAGATGATGTCAGCTCTGCTTTTATCCGTGGGGTAGGAGCTGCCAGGTCCCAAATGGATAAGGTGCTGGCTTCTCCTCCGACGATAAGTGTGCGCCCATCAGGGAGCAATCTGCAGGAACGGATGTAGTTATCTCTGTTCTGCAGAGACAAAAGTCATCAAGACATGAAATCAGCAAGTGAAAGCTACGAGGCCAACAGTTCTGGAGCCTTTCATCAATCGCGAGTTCTCATGAGCTTACTGTGCTGATTAGGCTCTCCGACAAGGTTAGCTGTCTCGGTAGTTTGTATCTAATCCATTGGGGTATATCTAGCTGCTGCTCGAAATTTCACTGGTTATGAGTTAAACGTAACAGTGGAAATCTCCAAAAAGCACAGCATTCCCTCTTGATTTTAATGAGCCATTTGTAGTTATGACAATGATAAAGTAGATTAATGCCAGAAAATTACATGACATTAGGCAAGTATTTAAACTTGATCTAGAAAATTTACTGTTGTGAGATAATTCATCTTAATTAGCATCAAAATGTGAAGCCGTAATGCCAACCAAAACTTTTCAGAGCTGAACTCTACAACTTAGTCTAAATGATACATCGTTCAATGTAAATGTCAATAGAGTAATTGCAGAAATACAATCTCAAATTCATGTGCAATATTTTCCCACTATCCTTTTACTGGGAAAAAAAAGCCTTTAGAGGATAGAAATTCTGTATTAATAAAACATAACTAATGTTAAATTATACAAAAATAATACTCCCTTGAAACTGATTGCAAAAAAACAAAAGGTTTGATATATATCTTAAATATGTTTCGATAACCGAATAATTTGTAGCGCACTCTAATTAGTTAGCGCCCATCAGAATGGTTTTGACCAACTATATGACGCAAAGGTCACATTTTGCAACGCCAGAAAGTAGCTTTACTAATGTTTAATAGGATGTAGCAAGAGTGGTGGAGAGCGGGCTTTGAGAGTAAAACAAAACTTGGTGATGGATATAAAACAGTATATATTATGTATATAAATGCGTGTGAAGTTTATTTACCAAGCAGTCCAGCTGAGAGACGGGGCTTTTGTTGCCAGGGTGGCTAATGTCCCAGACTTTGACGCATCCTTTACCGCCAGTGTACACGTGCCTCGTGGGGTTACTGATGGTAACCGCGCACACAACTTCACCATGATTTAGAGTGTTTATCTGCCGTGCGTGCCGAGGGATTCCTGGACCAATCAGAGCATCAGGAGGGAAAGGGACCGGCTGCATTTGACCATCAGCACTCACATGGAATGAATATGCACTGAAACAAAAAATAAATAGAATTATTGGACTGTAGGTCCAAGAGCATTCATTTTACTTAATTACAACATAGGATTTAAAACAGCAGCTCTCTATTTTTTTGGTGCACCTCCACCAGCTTGAGCCATGTCTAAGAGCGCAAACCCAATGTAAGAAATAACATGCTAAAGTGAATAATTATGGTATATCACAAAAATGTAGCTCATTGGCTGCTGCTGAACCCAAGCAATGTGCACAAAGTAATAAGGCAGGTGAGGCATATGGTATTTGCAGTCTTACAACAGCTGGAGAGCTACCTGTTTGAGTTGAGTATACTATATAATAGTAATACCATAATGTAAAAAAAACAAAAAAACAACATTGTGCATCCCACTTTAATTACGACCACTTTTCAACTCTCAGGCAGACAGCATGTGAGGACATAAAACGGGGTGCAGGTAGTGAAATAAATAGAGCTTTGCATTTCCATCTCAATCTGTAGAGGAACCAAGTCCAAAATAGTTCTACCCCTCCTAATCATGGTTTAACTATCTTGACCCTCTGAGTTTTCATTTTAATGTCATCTAGTGGGCTACAGAATAACAATTATTTCTTAAACAGTGTGTGGGGGGACATCTGCTGATTGCACCAGCGACCATTTTAGATCTTAAAAATTAACATTTTTAAGCTAGGAAAAATATTGTGCTTTTAGGAGAAGAAAATCATTAAGAACCACACTGTATGTTCCAAAAACATCTGTACTTAAAAAGCATTATTGGTTATAGTTAATAAAACTAAAATTAAAAATACTCACGGCTTGCCCCCTGGTATTCCTGTTAGATTCGGAGGCATACCCGGAACACGCATATGATGGTGTGGGTCAAAACCAACCTAAAGGATATAAGTAAACACAAACATTTCTCTCCATTAAGAAATATTTACTAAGAGACAGAAAAATCCTCTAATGCCAGGAGAATCTAGTACGTCTAAAATGTAAAACAAAAGTAAAGAGAGTGGTTTTACTGCAGTTTTTTTAGGGGCTGACACTAACATGCCATATATGTGGAGCAAAAATGTTAATATTTAACATTTTATATATACATATATTCATTAACCTACATAATGTAGACAATGCACCAAGCACATTCCATGTTAAAAAAAGAAAATCATAGTTCCAACGCTTACCACTGGGGATCTTCCATAAGCAGCGGCGGCGGCAGCAGCGGCTGCTGCCGCGCTCATTTGTGGGGAGATATTGTGGAGACTGGCGTAAGCTGCTCCTGGACTAGTCAGCTCTCCATTCATTCCAGCATGTGGCACAATTCCAAAAGGAGTAGGGTAAGGGCAAGGAACTGCCATAGGTGTCCTAAGACCTGCTGCTTGAACAAACAAAAGAATACGGACTGTAGATTATACAGGACTACACAATGCCAAAGTAAAAATTGTCAAAGGGGAAAGCCTGCAGGAGGAAATGAAAATGGGTGATATTATAGAAGCTTTGTGAAGGGTGGTAGATATCTGCCAGAGACTTCCAGAAGAAGACGTACAGGTACAGGGGATTCAACAAAGTTTAGCATATGCACACCGTTATCCTAAAGAATATATAAGTAAAAGTTAAAACTCAATAAAATAGATGTCATTATTATATGCATATAATAATCTGGAGGTTTAGTACACTGGCTTTTTTATGTAATATCTATCACAGAACAATAGAATAGTGGCTGTCTGATATAAGCAATGTTTGCCCATCTGTGGCTTTCCTTAGTCTTTTTATTATCCTCTAAAAATTGTTAATTCTTACAGGCAGGTGGGCTAAGGTATTGATCATGTTGATAAGAAGATGCAAAGTGAGGCTCTGGTTCTGCTGCCAACGTAACAATATCTACAATCAAACTGCAACTTACTTAATGGGTCGACTCCTGGTGGTTTGCCGGGCACAGGCCGTAATCCGGTTGAGTTGCTGCCAGGTGTGGGGGCATCAGTTCGTGGAGTGGGTGTATTAGACTTTGAAACAGGAGTAGTAGACTTCTCATTCTTTGAGACCGTGAAGAAATAATAAAAAAAATACAAAATAATCTTTTATTTTTGCTAAAAATACTTTTAGATAATAAAATGTGCAGGAGTTACATCAGCCAGTTACCGACAAGAAAATGATCCTTGGCTAAATCAAAAGATACAACATGCTAAATGATTCAAATCCACCCAAAAGTAAACAGTTTATTGACTTTACGGTTTACTCTACAGCAAACCTCAAACACTCACCCTGCTAAAGTCAACAACCCTAATGGACAAGTCATAACATATGCGGTTTTGAATCATATCTTTCAAGTACCTATTCATAACACAGGAGTGTACAGCAAGACTAACTAGGAGCATGAATGGAAACACACCTGTATAGTATACAAGGTGGGGGGGGGGTAATTGGCATCAAAACCTGTCAAGCAATCTAGAGTTCTGAGGTCACTAAAGTGGAGGAGCTTACCCAAAATATTACCTCGCAGAAGTACTATGCTATTCAGTGATATTTTAACCAATGTGATGTTCGCAAACCTTAAGAGTAACAAAGTACAGAAATATATGTTGCATATCATGCAAATCATGTTATCTTCTCACATGGGATATAATAAAACATTGTAACATGTAAGGATTTTATTAAAAATCTTACAAGGCTATGTTCTTTGGACTTTGAAGAAGGAGTACTGCTTGAGGATGCAATAGAGGCAGGGCTAATAGGAGCATCTTTCTTTAAGAGTCTGGCTTTATCTAAACCGTTCTCCCTTGGAGAATGTGGTGGGCTTCCTCTAGGTGAAGAAGGATCCTTAAAACAAAAAACAAATAAATACAATTAAAAACCAAGAAACTACTAGCAACCCTGTTAGTTATGTGCTAAAAAGTTCAGTGGTACTTCTACAACGTGAGCACATAGTAAGAGAGTTCAAGCGAGAGCAAACATTAGAAAAACAGCAGAACACACACCTCATTGGAAACATCCACCACCAGGTTATCATCACTTTTTTCACCATCACTGTCCTGCATGGAAAATAAAATACTCCTCATGAAATGACAATGCAGAAATAGTAACCAGTTCAGGACATGAAACAAAGAATACCAAGGACGTTTATTATACAGAGTCTGTTCATGACATGCTGTGTTGAAAAAAAGTGTTTGTGGACACAGACTAGAAGCCTATATTTTAATTCTAATTAATGTAGTAAGTGAACATAACTACTTATTTCAACACTGTATTTTGACCCTAGAAGCCACACACAAAAACAAAATGTTAATCTACAACATAGATATTAAATGACAGCTCACGTTGTAATTTAAGGTAATGTTCTAGCGCAACATATAAAAACCCAAAATAAACAGACATATTGCACGAAATCTCCTAACTACTCCCGAAACAAAAGTGCCTGGCCTGGTTCGGTTTGTCCAAATACTCCCTAGGGAAATATTTGCATACTTTTACGCTCCTTTAAACATATTTGTTTGTCAAAGATAAAATATGTGCTCGTTGGCTACATTCAAACTGAACAACAAAATAAAACAATGGCTAAAACTAATGTGTGTTTGAGATTAGTTGTACGTACTGCAGCTAAATGTTATGAAGCTTCAGATATTTTAATGCTATACTTTAAGAATGCCATCTACTCAAAACCATCGAAAGCCATATGGAGTACAGCAATGGTTACAAGCTATATGGATTTACATCAAAATGCAATCCTTCCGTACTCACATAACGGGCAGCAATGTCTTTTTCTTCAGTCTTCTGCTTTTTGCTCTCTGAGGAATAATCGGTTGAATTCCTGTGTTTTTCTGAAGTTCTGAAGCTTGCCGATGGTGATACAGAAGAACTCTGAAATATGACACGTGACATACTAAGACATCCTGTAACCTGGTTTCATACGAAGACTTGTTTAGCGTGTACAATATCTCCATAAGCTTCTAATTCAGAGATGCTTAGTCAGTTAGCAATTTAGGTTGAAAGAAAAAAAAAAAACAGTCCACCAAGTTCAACCCTTCTACCTATTCATTCTGGAGATATTTGGTGTAAAACAAAAGGACTATTAAATATTACAGATCTTGGGATCGGCACCAAAAGGGTATTATGACTAGCATAATGATTACTTTTTCTTAACCTTCCGTCCTCTATGCCTACAATCTATCAAGTCAACCAATGGCAGACAGCAGCTGAACAAGAGAGGATAAATAACTTAATGAGGTGGAATAATCACGCCAATCTTAGGCTGGATTCAACTGTCTAACATATTTCTATCATTGAATGGCATTTGGATGACAATATTGGCTATGTTTTTCAGGGCACATGTTTCATGTGTTTCTGACCAGCATATATGAAGTCCGCTGCTCTTTACTAGAGGCAATATTATTAAATATGTGCCAAAATGTGGACCACTACTTTGTGTTTATGTTATTAATATATCAGCTTGCTCAACTTTAGTCAAATCTGAAGCTCATCCACGCGTACACTGATTAATAACATCTTCTAGATGTGTTGAAGTGTAAAGTGGTAAATGTGGTGCAGTCTCTATGGCAACCAATAGACCGTTCCAGCTGGCTGCTCTAAGATGTAGTTTCCATCAACCCTTGCATGTGTTATACTGCACGTTATTAACATTTCTGTCTTTCTTATTTGGATCGCTCACGTTTCCCCTTCTTTTCGCTTACTATATGAGTTTTAGATACAACGCTGATTATAAGTTCAGTTTCACTCCTTTTCCGTATGACTGACTTTTTCATACGTATCATCTACTTTATAAGCGGTTTGACTAAATAATTATTATTTTGAGGAGAAGTCTACATCTTTTTTCTCTCATATACCCGTAATCTATCTTCACCATATTGAAAATACAAGTAAAAGAAAAAAAAGAAAAAAAAGAGAAAGAGAATTAAGTGCCTGCCGCGCATCTTTGTAATTTGATTAATTTTCTGATATCCTTGGGAAAATAATTAGTGGATTTCTATTTGGCATGTTCATATAAATCCATATAATCCGTACCATGATATTAACACATAGTATCCTAGGAGTTATTGAGTTCTCATTCATTGTCTCTGGAAACTGTGTCAAGAACTAGTCAAGATTTCTGAAATCTAATGAAGTGCTGTATTGCCAGTATAAGTCAGTGGGGAGCATTGTTCATAATGGACTTAAAAGAGATGTCAAATCGCTCCACTGAAGATCCTGTGGAACTAACTGCTCCATTTAGCTTGATAAAAGAACACGCTGAAATGACCATTTGCAATTTGTAAAACAATATATGCTGTACTCCATTAAGTACACGAGTGCATGGCTGTTCCAATGGCCCACTGAACATGGAACAGTTCTGAAACACTCTGCCTGGGCGGAATGTGGTTCTTACTAAAGAATGATCAGCATTCAACCACATACTTTAACAATTATTAATACACTTGTTAAATATTTTAAAAGACCGGTTGCTAGACACCATGTTTAAATTTATAAATAAAATAAAAAACAACTTTCAAATCACCTGTTTAAAAACTAAATTTAAGTCAAATACTGCACCCCACAATATTGTTGCAGGCTTTCTATATCTGGTGACATATTAGCCAGGACAACGCCATCAGCCACCCCCTCTGCACTGCGATCCTTCTTCTAAGCGCAGTGCTATGACATCATATTCCAGCACTATGGCTTTTAAGGATGTACAGGGTTCGGTGTAAGTTAACCATGTAGGCTGTGCCAACTTTATTACATCACTGCCAAATATATCTGAAACTGACTGCACAGATGTACTTTCTATATGAGCTGTACTTTTGCAAGCGATCTGAACTGGCAATTTTGTGTTGGCAACACACATATTTACACTAATCAATAGAACATGTAAAATAGATTACAAGATAACTGTGTCAAGCCTTAGGGCTCTACCCTAGGGATAGAAAAAGTTGTATAGAAGTTATGAGCCAGACACACAAATCAGGGAGCCAGCTTTTATTATTTATTTAGGAACCAGAAAAGGCTCAGAGATTAACATGAAAAGGCAACAAAAAGTTAGGAACCAGATGTAAAGTCTACCTACTACCTGACTCCTGGAATGAAACATGCAATCTCCCTGATTTTTGCTCTTTTTTTTTTTTTTTTTAATTTAAATTACATTTCATTACTGATGCAGGACACAGGGAGATATAATTTCATGGTTAGTGGAAAGGAGGAGCAGCAGGAAAGTGTCATACATAACAATAAGTTCCATTAGATGTATTAAATTCATCAACATTTGCATATTAGGTGGCAGAGTATTATTAAATATTTTTTTATTTGCTTTTAAGATGACAGGTCTATAATAACTGGGAAAAACGCCACAACAGTACAATGTTATATTTAGGTGGAGTATGCGATGGTATGCCGAGATAGTATGCCAAAGTAGGAGAGAAAAAAAAAAAAGTGTTATTCGGTAAGCAGCTATGGGGAACAGGCACCCATACAACTAGGGAAACGGCTAAATGAGCATTAAATGATATAATATTGAAAAGAGCCAGGGGACAAGCTTGCAGAGAGAACGTTGAGTTCAGAAGCTCAAAATGTTATTGGAATTAAAAAAAAAAAACGAGTGGCTTGGAGACAACATAATCATAGTAGGAGCCAAATTGATATGCATACCACATTGTATTAACAAATGGCTTTTCTCCACGAAATAGCAGAAAACCATACATACAGGTAACAGAGAATAAAACGAATTTGCAGAAGGATTGAGAAAGGCATACAAAGGAACCTCAAAATACCACACATCTGCAGAGCTCACAAAACAAAATGGTTCATATTCTGGAGGTTAATGCGATACGAGATAAGAATCACCATACAGTGCAAGCACTAAGTTAAAAAGCAAACATCTGACAAAGAAGCAGTCATAAGCCAAGGAAACCCATAAACTGCTGTTACAATACACATTTAATATTTTATGGTAGGTAAACATGTCAACTATATTTAATAGATGTCCTAACTGTAGGTTAAGAACCTTTTTTTTTTTTTTTCTTTCTTACAACTTGTCAAAGCTACCTGCGCCACAAGGTTCCTGCACACCAGGGGGAGCCAAACACTATAAGCTCCACACCAGGGTGAGGACAGGCGGAGACGATGACACTCGCTTGTGTGTCGACTTCTACTATCAAAACATATTGAAGCTGCTCTGCCGCTTTCCACTATTGTTACAATTGAGAGTACTATACAAAAAAATATATATATTTAGACTAAAAACCCTAATCCTAATGTTTATACTATAGGGAAACCCAGTGGTTTTTCTGGACCCATTATTCTTCTTCTCTTTTATGGTGTCAGTAACCTATTGTAAAGTTGCTGATTGCTGTTGATTCGTCCAGATAACCCTTGTACAAATATCTATCTATCTAGCTATCTATATATATATATATATATTAATTGGTATTAGTTCTTGGTGTCAACTTCCCAGAGCTGAAGTTTAACTAATAAAAAAAAAAAAGTACAAGCTCTGAATGGAGCGAGACCAAATTGATAAAGAATATTTTCCTCTATGCATGGCATAAGAAATGAACTATGATAACTATAAAATATAAATTATAAAAATATAAAAATCATTTAACAAAAAACTGCTATAAACTCAAATGTATTCAAACTTTCTTAATTCCTGAACGTTAATGGCCACACTGAACTAAGGCTGTTTTCTTCCCTGTCCATAAGCGAGATAGAAAGACAATAAAATAAAATAAAAAAAAACCACTCCCATGGCCCGCTTGCATTAAGAACCTGTCTATCATACATCCTGCAGAAGAGAGATCAAATCATCCTTTAACTAGCAGCTTCTAACACTGCCTAAATGCTTCAGCCTTTCTATAATAGGAATGTGGGTGGCGAAACTGAAGGGTTGTAATTCAGGAACATCCACTTTACAGAAGTGTTGGCTGGGAGGATGGGTTTATTAGAAAACCGTGTGTCTGTAATCTACACTTTATCCCAGTGCAGCCTACCAAATACACATTTTCATACCGGCAATTAAACGTAAGGGGGGGTTCACGGCGAAGAGTTATTCAAGCGTCTCAAATAACTTCTGCAATTTACTCTGGGAGTAGACCAAGCTTGTCAATATGGTATCGTTTTATATTCAGTCATTAGCGGTGTCAAAAGGACACTCAGAAAACATGAACAAAGCTAAGCCTATCACATTACAATGAGCACCACTGCCATGTTATCCAGACATGTCAGGACACACTCGGTTTCCCCGTGGCGACACACTAAACTGACACTGCTCCTATGAGCCTCTCTGTCAAGAGCTTTGTGGCGGCTATAATGAGATATGCGCGAGTATTTTAGTGAAATTAAAGACGCAGCTTTGCTTCTATTACCTCGGGCTCAGTATAACAACAAATGAGCTGAGCTGTGTCAAACCGGGAACTGCAGCACATGATCTATAAATACTAGAAAAGCGAGAGGCTTAACCCTTCGGATTCTGCAGGAGGGGGTCAAAGTAGCCCCTTATGAGTAAAACATGCCAATCACCTCGGTCTGTCCGGACAACCAGTTCCAACCAGATATATGCATTTTGTCTTAAATTGATGACGCACACACATCTAGTACTTTAGGTACCAGGCTGGTGTCATGATTCTTAGCTGGTTTTAATGAAGCCTTCATTCCCCTCGAATCATGGCTCTGCACCCCTACCTGCTACTCCTGCACCAACAAAACAATAGATGTGTATTTTACCTGTTTACAGTTAACAAATGAACCTGTGTTCACTAAATACCATCCCTCACCTTCCCTACGGAGACATCTCCTCTATTTTTGGCGGTATTCTGCGACGCGAAGGACCCAATGAGAACTCCAAGTGTATCATCATATGTTGTTTTGCAGGGGTTGGTCTTTCATAGGAATTGTGGGCCATTAATGAAACTTGTTTTGTTTATATTTGGCTCCAAAAGGAAAGCCAGAGTCTGAATTTATTGAATGAAAACAATTTAATTTATGTTTAAACATTATGTTCCGGTAAATGACTTCTAATTCTACTACTTCTACTATTTCATGATATAGAATTGCATTTAATTTCCATTACATCAACAACAACCTTTATGTTTTCCCACCATAAAAAGCAACATAAGTATTATATATATATATATATATATATATATATATATATATATATATATATATATATATATGGTACACAAATATCTTTGAGGAAATGCTAAAACAGGAATAAGTCTGACGCCTACCAGGAAAAACAAGCATTGAAGCAATACAGGAAATATCGATTCATAGATAACATACGCTATTTAGTTTACATTCTACTTTGGCGGAGGTATTTTTATGTCTCAATTACCCTGGCAGCTGGGAGGCAGTAAAATGATTAATTATACTTCCTATATTAAGCACAGCCCTACTGGGCAGTTCAATTCATCACCGTCTGTGCTCAAACCAGAGGCACAAGATAAAGAAACATGGTGATGACAAGCTGGCCTTTCCCTCAACTTGTTTTGTTTCCAAGAGTTGGGAACTCCAAGTAGGGCACTAATTGCCAGGCTTTTCTGGCACAGGACTATTTCAAGCTCGTTCCCATTTGTACCTAAAGCTTTTGTCAACAGCTTCAGCAAGAATAAAAAGCAAACAGCCCACTAAGAACATGACTTGTCCAAGTGTGAACGGGTCACACAGATTCCAGCCGCTCACTGCCTGCCCAAACTCTTCACTGACAAGGATAAACGGGGCGAGGAGATAAGCAAAAGGCCAAAAACGTGTTCACAGACTTGACAAATCAGTGTGGTGAACACCGTTAGCCTAGGGAAGAGCTATAGCGCTCATAAAATTCAGTACTTGGAAATCCATCTATCCACCATATAGCCTTCTGGCCTGCAGATAACAGTCCAATGGATTACTGAAATAAGGGTATAAAGTTATGGAGAAATAAACTGGATTCACTACAGATCTTTGTCCAAGAGGAGCCGTATAATCAGTTTAACTAAATAGAAGTATCACGAACGGTCACGTGGTAACCAACGCAATGTGAAACATCTGTTTCGCTGTTAGTCAAACCCACACTGATAGACCTGTTCCTGTTTCAGAAGGTCAATAGGACAATATGAGTCATATGTGTTTGCCTATGGTAGGGTTATGGTAGAGCAGTATATATTTTTGTATATGTAGTTGTGCTGTGGTGGGAATTTATAAGTATTTTGATTTCTGGCAGCATGCAGACTTCTTCCCCTAATCCTCATAGCAAGACCTAGGTGATGGGGACTGCAGAGTTGTAATGTAGTACTGGAGGGTTTCAGGTTGCTCAATCGATCACGTTTCTGAAAACAGATTCTTATCAAGCTTCCTGAGCGGCAGCGTGTGTACAAACATGATAGGGCAGTACTCTTAAAGTGTAGCAATATTCCCTGGCCTTTGTACAGATTAAAGTGGTGGATCCTGTAACTTCACATATTTCTGACACATGATTAGACGTTTACTACTGAAGATTGGGATTGCTGCGCATGCAGGGCTCGGATATAAAAGACCACAGGCCTCCTTCTAAACTATTGTACATTTATAAGAAATAATTATTACTACATTATTATGACTACACAGAAAATTTAACAGGAAACTTAATTTGTACATGCATTTTACCTATCGGTGAACTAATTCAAGGGTAGCCAACAATTACGTCCGTAGATGTCATCTACAACTCATAGTACCCTCGACAAACATTTAGCAGGCTGTAGGTGGGTGACATTTTGATGATCTTGGCCGTTATGGATTGCTTTGGTTTGCGTGCCACATCTTAAGTATAACAGGGAAAACACAGTTTGACTTTCAGTAATTGTACATCATGAGAATAAAATCGTAGCCCACATAAAAATGTATCAGTCTCCAGTTTAATCCTTGTGCCTCTCCTGTAATGACCCCATATGGCATCTTTTAAAAATGGCAGCCTAATGCTGAAATACAAAAGATGATGCCCTACTGTATGTAGCGGTATATTCCCTTCTGCAAATCGGCATTGTGGGGCTTATAATTGAATGTTCTTTCTGGTTTAAATCAGGATCACCCTATAGCTTTTAAAACCTTTTTTTTTTTTTTTTTTTTAAACACAAAACCTCCATTGCCATCACATACTCCTCCCCAATGCAAACAGCTCTTTGATGTAGAAGTATTATTGGGGGGAGATCTACAAATAATTTGGCAGACTGCTGCAAGCTGCATGTGTGTTAAAGAAAGAACATGGCAGTCTTGCGTCTTTAGCCTAGTTTTGTAAACAATTCCCAGATAGATTACCCAGCACATCCCAGACGCTGCAAATTACACCGGTTGTTTCTGGTAGTGGAACTCATAAGCATGCGCTACGCCTGGTGATGTTAGTGGAGTTTCTGGTTTGGGTCGCAGTTCAATTAGCCTGACACATCTAAAAAGATCCAGTGGGAACCACATAAACACAGGCTAATGACCATAAAAATGTGGCGTGCACATTCGCAATCACATCCATTTTCCTCCTCGATTATTCATCCAGAGGCACACCAATAAGCCCAATAATTCCTAGATTTACCAGATCATTTTTTATTCATGTCTCTGTGTAGCAGAAAGCAAGTAACATCCCACCGAGAGTATTGTCAGGCCAAATCCCTCAACCACTGAAAGCACTGCCTGGATAAATCTCACTTCACTTTCCATTCTGCCAACCACTTAGGGCAGGACCCAGGGGAGCCCTTCAGCTTATCCCCGCTCACGCAATGTCACAGACACAAGCCAGAGCGGCCCAATCAGTGCCAAGAAATTGAAATGTTAGCAAGACAGGGGGGAAAAAAATAAAAAAATAAAAATCGCAGATGTTCATATATTTCACATACCTTGTACCCTATGGTCTGTTGCTAGGGTAACTGAAGACCACCAGTATATGTATTAGCTTTACGAAGTCATTCTCATGGGCTGTAGGCAGTGAAACACTGATGTGCCATAATGAGCCTTTCGTTATCCTTCTCCTGCTCTGACACATACACAACTCACACACTGTATCAATTTAAACGTGTCCTTATAGTCCCAAAGTGCTTTGGAAACATAGCCACATATACACTAACACATAAACGCCTACTTCAGAATACCCACATATCAAGGATGACGAAAGATGCCTTTTTAATTAGACGTTAACATGACCCTCGCCCCGAAGCAGTTATAGCGGTTACCAGTTCACTGCTGGTAAGAACCAATTGGCCCATCAGTCCTTGGTCTCTTGTTAGATTTCGGATAGCCATATGCCTACCCCATGCAAGTCCCTTACTGTATAAGCCTCTACCACTTCTGTTGGGAGGCTGTTCCATTTATCTACCACCCTCTCTGTAATACAAATTTTCCTTATATTACATGTAACAGTGACCCTCTAGTTTTAGATTACAACCTCTTACGCTGACATTTTTCCTTCTTTGAAATAACCTCCCTTTTAAGTATTTAAATGTTTCCGTCACATCTACCCTCTCTCTTCATTCCTCCAAGCTATAGATATTGATCTCCCTTAATCTGTTCTCCAAACCACTCACCATTTTGGTAGCCATTTTCTGAACTCTCTTACTCTATGGTTAATGTTTTATATGTCAACACATTCCTCAACCTTGTCACCCTAAAAGAGTTAAATAATACACTATTAAAAATAAACCACACTAGCTAATCCTTAAACATCATTTTTCTTCTCACTTTGATATTGAGAGATGCTTCGTGCGTTGTAGTAGAGGCTCAGAGATGACAGTAACAGGTAGAAGATCTTTCAGTCAGACCTCCAGGAAGAGGATGCAGAAGAAGTCATTGTCAAAAGAAAAAAAACCGGTGGGAAATGATTCTGCCGACCGCTTGTTCTGACAATTGCTTTTGTGGAAGAGGCTTCCAGGCTGACAGGAACCCGTTGCCTCTTAATAGGATTTCCATATTATTTCTAACACCTGCCTACAAGTTATTTGTTTACATTGAAGAAGGCAAAATACTCAAAACAGACATCTGCTTCTAGTTCAGCTATATCTTAGCAAAGCATCTACAAAAGTAGATGGGTTACCATGGTGACTTCATTTTCTACCGCTTCTCTGTCACACATTAACATTTTCCAATTTCGTTTTCGTGGCTGCTCTGCAGGCCAAGTGTCTTGAGGACGAAAAAAAAAGAAAACCAAAATGGAGAGGGAGAAAATACATCTCTGACTGGAAAACAAAACCGAAATTTGCTCTCAGACAAATTTATTGATCCCCAGGTAGTACAAATGAAGATTGGTTTATTTAATGTACCAAGTTACTAAACACTACAGAACATCAGTACACGATGCTTAGTAAATTAATTTGTAGCCGAATAGATTTGATTTTCCCATGTTGTCTCTTGTGGGACCACAGTTGAGCCCCCACCATATTGGCCCAGGCAGCTCATCCAAAATGTGGTCACAGTCACACCAACTAAGGCTTAAGCGAATAAACCCCTGTATTACAAGAAGGGGCTAGCAAGAGATGGGAACGGTCTACCTTTTTATGGAGAACAATGCGGTTAGCGCAGTTCAAACAGATTAAGCTTTCACACTTCTTTGTTACTCGGCTTGTGTTCTTATCAAACAGAAAACAAACTGCTCCGAACAATGAGAGTCTTTGCATAACCATGACAATTTACCTAGCAATTCAAATGAGATTCAAAAGCACCCAGAGGAAAAAAAAAACAAAAAGAAAAGGCAAACGATTTAAAAAGAAAAAGAAAGAGGAGGCTGTCAGGAAACCACAAGTGTAAACAGCATCATTTTCTAGTGGTCTGTACACATTTACCTACACCAGTTCTCGATTGCCTGTACAAACACTGAATCTATATTTTGCCTTGTTTTATGTATAGAAGAGCTAGTGAAAACATGTACTTTTGATACCAATCTAAAAACATATATTTTTCTGGAGAGTTTGCGGGAAAGTTGTGGCATTAACCCTTTGATGTTACAATTCATTATGGAGGTCTACCCTTATTGAGCTTCTGCTGCAGGAAACGCTTGACTAGTCCTGTATTTTAAATAGCAGTGAGGTATAATAGCACATCAGTATGTATGAAACAAATTCTAATTCAAACCAAAGCGATCAGAAGAAAAAATTCTAAATGTTGCTATGGTGACTGCACCACATTCTTTTACTGTACACCAGAATTGCTCCATCTATAACCAAACAATGGACTTTATTTAATAAATAATCAGAAATTTGATGGAAAGCTTAGTAATATACACTACTGCTCGTCTATATTGGTTACTACAATTGGACTAAACAATAACAAAAAATATGTTGCCTCGCCTGATGACATGAATATACTCCAAGTTCTCCATCTAACCAAAAGTGCCCCAAAGATATTTATTCATCTCCTCCACAAACAATTACAACACATTCTTTGTAGCTACGGCACCTGCCACATCCCACACGATTTACATGCCCAGAGGCAGATATCAGTTAAATACCTAACAAATTACTGCATCACAAGAATAAAAAAAAAAATTCCTAATTATTCTTTTGATAGGGCTGTCCAAAATATCTAACTGTTGAAAGCAAACAGTATATTCTCAGTAGAAAAAGCCTGAGCTGGGAACTTGTTCAAATTAAACCTTCTCTCCGTGTATTTCATAAGTAAACAAAATGTTAAAATGTAAATATACGGATGTTTCTAGAAGAACTGTAGCAATCAAGATTTCCCAAATGGAACCTCCACAGCTTTAGCAAAATCACAACATTGCTTTCCCTGCGTGCCTTTCTTCAGGGAACCCAAAGCAATCTGCAACTCAAGTTTAACCATTTTCAAAAATACATCTCGGTGAGATATCAGGGAAAAACATTACGTTTATCTTCAAGTGATTTGTATCCAGTAAAGCTCCAAAGAGTAAAATTTCTCTAACCATTGGGGACCACTAGCCAGTTGTCCCATGCTCAGAAAGGCTTGTATACAAACAGCTAAGGGAGACCTAATCAGTTGACTTTAACATAATCTAAGAAGTCGCATATTATTCCTTAGATTATTAGGCTTGCCTGGGCACGCATTGTTTTTTTAAATATACTTTTTATATTTGGGGAAATATAGGTTTTTATACCTAGTTTTCCTTATTCTAATAATAAAAGAATCCAGAAGGAAAAGAACCGTGTGGATCCTTTTACTACCTGGAGTGGGTTCAGAAGGAAGGCATCCTTTCGTTTACACCCCAAGTGGGAACCCGGAGCTGTTTATATAGAGCCTGTTCACGGCTCTATCCCACGTGAGTCTATTCTATACCCCATTACAAACATTACTGCATTTATGGGTTACGCTATGATCTCTCTGTGTCTCAATTTACAGGGTTAAAAGAGAGGTCTAAAGCACATTTTATGCAAGTATATATACAGATTTACCCTAAGGTAATGTATTGGGGCATGTGCACTTACACCTTTATGTTTATTGTTATTTGACTGGGCAATGCTGATCAACCGGCAGGTTTGAGGACAACAGATCTCTTTTGTAACTAACCCATTCACACTAAAAACATCTATGCCCTGCCGGCATAGCCTCCATAGTCTTAACCCAGAACCATGTATCCAAACAAATCCTATCCCAGTGGACATAAGGATGCTCCGTTCTAAGAAGCTTTAGGTAGGTGGCGGGGTACTGTCAGGGCATACTAAAAATTTAAATTGGAGATCCCTTAAAGCAAATTGGAAGATGCGCCAAGCAATAAATATGCTCAAAAAGGCTAGCTCAGCTGAGAATAGTTGTTGAAAAGGTCCACTCAAGCCATTTATTGTAGCCCCAGATTTGAGGCACTGTATATTTCCAGCAACCAACTGTAAATGGGACTTATCTTTACAGACTGACTTCCATGGAAATCATGTTGAACAAAATGAGTTTTGCTTGACATGGGCATATTGGGAGGGGAAGGCGAGAAAACAAAGATCATCAGGGATGAATGTACACAGAACGATCCCTTCCCTGTTCCAGGCGCAAGCCAGAACTTGTGACCTTATTACGAGTACATTCACTAGGGAAGGCACGCTGAGAATTGGAAAGGATAAATAAATAAAAGCAATTAATTTCAGGATGTAAGAAAACGCAATGAATTACAGGTGAGTGGTTTTTAAACTCCGCTCTCAGTCTATGCCCCATTTGTGTTGATGAGTAATGCGTCTTATTAACATGAATCATTTGGGGAGTTTAAATGCATTTTACAAGCACTCCTAAAAAAAAAAACCCTGCCCTATTTAATAATCAACATTGTCAACTAATATATATTCAAGTGCCGCTGACAATTAAACCTGCCCAATGCCTTGTATAAATCAAGATTTTGCTACCATATCAAAATGCTACACGGGGGCCTGTATAACACTCATTACATGCTACACTAATTACTAGCAGCAGATCCTGAATTTTCTGCACATTAGAGGCTTTTAGCGAAGCCATAAAAAAAATTTCAGGCACCATTAATTTAAATTTGTATTGAAATCTCCTTTTGACAGATGGCCAAAAATTACTTATTATTTAGAGTACCAAAGCTGTTTGCACATTAGGAGCAGAGGGGAAGGGGAAAATTAAAAGGAGGAAATTTATACCACGTTCATTACCTGTTAAATGTTTAGGAGTAAAACCAAGGGTGAATAAATTATTTCTGAGAAGAACAAAGAGGCTTCCAGATGTTGGCAGAAAGCAAGTTTATGCTCGTAAGACAAGTTATTTTAAGTTTCTGGGCCACACAACAGACAATCGTATATTAAATGTATATGTATATGTATATGTATATGTATATGTATATATATATATACATACATACACAAACAATTAGAGAACCATCTTAACAAGGAGCCACTTAAGGGAGTGTGGATCAATAGAACAAGCAGCTAACTGCTACTCTGGGCATTGCTGCAAAACATTTAATGAAATTGGCAAACTATTTCACCTTGTAGAGCTGGCAGTGAGCCTCAGATGTTGACAGAGCCTAACTCAACAGCTTAAATAGCATATAGCGGCAAATCTGTCAGTTTTCACGGCTTCCAATAGTATGTACTTCTGACTACAAGACCAAAGGGGGTCCTTTAGGTCATAAGAAGGAGCAGACTGAAATGGAACAAGTCCTCTCAATATTAGATTTGCTTCAAAGAACTCCCTTACTACTTTTTTACCACCCTTTTCTTTCTGTATTGGGGCCAATATACATACAAATAAAACATATGGAAAATAAGGCAGGATCTAGAGAATCATTATTCTTTTATGTACTTGCGATCCTGGCCTGGTATTCAGTAGAACACAAGTTATTCATATTCCAGTCAAAACAACTTGCAAAAAAAGACCTAGTAACTGCATCTGATGCGTCTCTAAAACGGAGGTGTCAAACACTTCGAACACACGTGATTAAATACCAGTTTGAGTGAGCTGCAAGTGCTAAAGCTGGAATATCCTAAAAATCATGGCCTAGCTTTGGCCCTCGAGATCTAGGGTTTGCCACCATTGCATTTTGCGAACCAACCTTTTGGAAGGATAGAGATAATTTCATAAACACACAATAGCATCTAACCATATCATGCTATGAACTACTAGAAGTTTTCCAGTGATTGTGTATTCAGCCATTTCTTTGTTCACAAGAGTCATTTTAGTAACAGCACCCTCTAAAGTTAGGGTAAAACAAAGACTAAGACCTGTTTATATTATGCCCACTCTGAAAAGCAATCCATATTGTATTCAGCATTTACTGAAGTGGCAATAAGCCCTCCCAATGGACCATAGTTAAGGACCAAGAAGCACAATGGATGTAGGCCACATCTGTTTTTGGGTTCTTGGTAAAAGTTGCGTTGAGTTTTGCAACCAATTATAAAGTCAATGTTGCATCCTTTCACTAAGATCGCCTGTCATACGGTTCAATCCGACTTACTTTTAAACAAAACTGAGCTCTGTGACATATTATGTTTTATGTGCTAGGTCACTGATTCTCAAGATACTCCCAGCAATGTCATGAAGTACTTCAAAAGAAAACGTACAGACAGCGTGCTTTAATAAAGTATGCTTATCATGGATACAAGCATTACCATCTTTGCCACTGCTCTTAGCCAACCATTGTTAAATGTTTTAAATATATAAGGGATTGAAGCACATGGTGTTCACATGAGAACCAGCGATCTTCAACAAGCATGATGGGAGTTGGAACCCTCATACAGTCACTGTTACTTACAACATTACAGGATGACATGTCACATTTGGTAATCAGCACCTTACTTGTTTAGCACTGGTAGTCATCTAACCGCCTTCAAGAGCATTCTCATATGTGTATGTATATAATAAAACAAATGTGGTCGCTCATGTAGAAGACATAAACACTCCGGTTAAGGTCAGCTACACACACAAATAAACCACCTCCATCAAACCTGCAGCAGCTGGGCTACCTCAGTGTATTATGTCTTTATAAAGAGAAGTTATTGCATTAAGTAGATGAAGACATACATAAGCCGAGGGTAAATGAAATGAGATTTAAAAAAAAAAAAAAAAAAAAAGGCCTTACCTTAATGGAATCTCTGTCTGCAAACAGCAAATGAAGAAAACAATATGTAGATGAGGGGAGACAGTAGGGGGGAGAAAAGAGAGAAATCATTATTTTCCATGAATTTAACTGTGTAGATACAAGAAATACTGCAATTTAAATCTTACATATAAACATATTATATTTATTACACATATACATTAAGACTGATTGTGTCGAAACATAATGAGAAAAACTTAATCCGGATCCGAGTCTTAATATGCAATGACACTGACCTCTCTGATGGTCGCTGTCGTGATGCTTCTTTTCATCCTTAATTGGAAGATGGGACTGTCCACCGAGGGCACTGGAGAGGGCAAGCAATCCTGCACTGCTGCCAATGGGAGGAATGGCTGGGGGCTGCAGACCCGAAGGATGTGGGGTCAGAGGCACCGGGAGACCATGTCCATGCGATAAATGCTGTGCCTGGAGTTGCTGCTGCTGTGAGAAATTAAACACAGATATCGAATTTGCTCGGCATAAAGAAATATAATAATATATATAATAATTCGAAACCAAAAAGGCAATAATATGCGACTAAGGGCCTCTATATCTAATGTATTACTGAAGTACCGTATTTGCTCGACTATAAGACGACCCCCCAAATCTGAATATTAATTTAGGAAAAAAAGAAAAAGCCTGAATATAAGATGACCCTATAGGAAAAAAGTTTTACCAGTAAATGTTAATTCATGTAAACTATTTTTTTTTACTAAAAGCTATGATTGAGAAAAATATTTTGGTTTTATTTCCTTCTATTTTCCAACCTGCCCCCCAGTTATTCACATCTGCCCCAAAAATGCCTTATACCCCCTATATGCCACTGTGCCCCATGATATGCCTTTTAACCCTATATGCCACTGTGCCCCATTATATGCCTTTTGACCCCCTATGTGCCACTCTGCCTCCAGAAATGCTTTATACCCCTATATGCCACTCTGGCATTTAGAGGGTTAAAAGGCATATTATGGGGAAGAGTGGCATCTAGGGAGGTTTAAGGCATTCAGGAGGCAGAGTGGCGTATAGAGGGTTAAAAAGGCATTTCTGGAGGCAGAGTGGAATCAAGGGGGTTAAAAGGCTTTTCACAGAGCACTCTGCCTCCAGAAATGCCATATTCCCCCCATTTAACACTCCCCCGCCCCCCCCCCCAATTTACCGGTGCTTCTAACTTCCCTGTCATGTAGCCGTGGAAGCGTGTAGATCCCACGCACTTACGCTGCAGCCGGAAGGAGGCGTGGCTAGCAGCGGGGGTTGTCTGCGTCCATCGCGCAGACCTTCCCCGACTCTCAGAGATCAGAGTTCCCCGCACCGCACTGCGATGGACGCAGAAAACCCCCGCTGCTAGCCACGCCTCCTTTTGGCTGCAGCGCTGCCCCAGCTACACACCGGGGACTCAGAAGTACCGGTAAGTGGGCCGGGGGGGAGGGGGGGGACGGAAGATCCAGGTCCCCTGCAGCTGCGGGGGATCTGGATCTTAGTCGTCTCATAGTCAGACCTATTTGAGGTCTGATTATAAGACGACCCCCGATTATAAGACGAGAGCATTTGCACTGAAAAAAACCTCGTCTTATAATCGAGCAAATACGGTATTTGTTAGATTTTTTTGGCCAGTTCTAGTATTGTCATGCCCCTCATATATGTACTGTAGGAAGTGCTGCGTAAAATGTTGGCGCTATATAAATAAAAGATAACACGAAAGTAGACAGACAATTACTCAACATAAGAGTCAGTCCATACCCTTGCCTTGTAGCTTAATATAGCATAAAGAGATCAGGTTAAACTATCATGGTGCTGTTCCACTAGCTCTGCTCAATTCCTAGCTAAAAGCAGCCCTGGAATAACCATTCATAGTACAGTTGACTCACCCAATAAATGAATCAATCAATCAAATTTAATCTAACTAAAAAAGGTTAAAAAAATTAACTCTTGGGTGATAATTACATGGCCAGTTGAAAGCGTGGTGGGTTTGTGAAACATTAAAAGGCAATCATTTAGTATTTATCTCCCCTTTAAGCTCTACAGAACCAAAAAGGTACATGTGTGCATGTGAAAACACTAACCTACTGATACATAACAAGCAGAGAGTTCATTTACATGGCCAATACACCGTGAACAAGACAGAGCCATACTACATAAATAATACATGTGAACACACTCACACACACTGTTACAGTCCTATTAATTTAAAATATGCTGGTTAGCACAGAAACATAGAAAAAAAATATGTCCAGACACAAAGAAAACTTAAAACTGAGAAAATGAGTGCTAACAGCTTTCCTAGCCATGTCGCTCAGCATGCAGAGAGAGTTAATTTGAAGGCAAAAAAAAAAAATCCTGAATTAACAACCCAGAAAAGGGAACTGGTTGCAGCTACCGTTTTAAGCTCTTTAAGTGTCCTCAGCGGTACTTGAGCAAATTACTAAAGAAAATCTAATGTAGCAAGGCATGGGTTCTCCTGTAGGCTTGCTCAATAATGCTGAAATAATTGGGCACTCTGTGCACGTTTAGTGATGCTCGAATGGAAAGCTAGAGGCCTGCCCTTGTACTCTTCTCTTGCTGCTGACTCTGTGTTGTGACAGGTTTATTTGAGTGGGACTGTGATGCATGCACCAGTAACCGCGCTGACAAGAGTTTAAAGTCATTTTTTTTTTTTACTAACACTGGCAACACATATAGAAAGCCCTTGAGAGGTTAGAAATGGAAATGCTTGACCTCCGCCCAGACTGCATCACATCCCTTGATTAAATCGCTTTTTTTTTGGGATGCGGGATAGTTCATCTTAAAACTGATTAAGAAAAAGTCAAGACACATGCAATGAGATGGGCCATTAACTAGGTCAAGTGTGGCTGTTTTTTTTTTTGTTTTTTTTTATATACATTCAACTATGGGAAAGCTTCAATATAAACAGAGAATACAATATATATATACACATATATATATATATATTTATGCCCCATTCTTTAAAGAGTTGTGCTGAAAAGGCAGACCCTTGAGGTTTGAAGTACTGTGGCATACCAGCCACTCAACGATTTACAGTCCTTTGTCTGCAAATGTCACAGGTTTTCACGGTGTATTAATGCATTACATATATTTTTTAGACTTTTCTGCCAAGAGAACAGATCACCAAAGGTGGCATTTGCCATATGGCCCTGTAGTGTACGCAGCAAGAGTACGTCTGCAGAAAATACAAGAAAATAAAAAGTGATTTTTTTCACTAACAATTCCACTCAAGGCATGGGTCATAGCTATGTTAAAATGTACACAATTCCATATTTTGTGTTCTTCTTCTCCACACTATATGTGCAGTCTCTAAATGCTAATGTATGGTTGGTAGGGCCAGCCATTAGATCAAGCTGACATCCGGGGCTAAAAGTTAGCATACTGCATCTGGTTAAGCCAACATATACAGTTTCTCTGCAATAAGCCCCGGCCTTTTCTTAACTTAATTTACTACAAATACTACATGTACAGGTCTAAAACCTGTTTTAGCATGCGTTACGGCAGGCAGATTAGAACAAAGGCTGTCCTTTGTTTTTATATTAGAGCTATCAGATACTGAGACATGACACCCAGAACAACGAAATACTTGAAACTCAAGCCGCAGACAAATCATTTCCTTGTATGAAACGTCAATCAGGTATCACTGATGCATAAATGTACAGTGGGGGATGAGCAATAAATACATCTCCTTGTTGCCTGGAGCAGAACAAGTATGCATACTTTGAATAGAATTGCCCTTAAAGGGAGGACAACACACTATACACTACAGTAAACGTGAATCTTATTGTACAGAAGATTTAAGGGCAGCAACACTTGGTCACACATTTTCCACCAACTAAAGGCTGTCTGGTGCTAGTACCACGCAACCCCCTATGTCAAAGGTGTACCAGTTTTTTCTGCAGTGGGCCGCTTCATCAGAAATGTATTTGTGCGTGGGCACTCGTTTTTCATTGAGGGAAAATATACAGCATAACTCCTATAAATATATGGTGATCCAGACACAGACAGTGGTACAGCATAACTCCTTTCATTATATGGTGATCCAAACAGACAGTGGTACACTATAACTCCCATCACTATTTTGTTGGGGGTTTTCTTTACTCTTCCTTGCTCTTACTCACACTCTCAGACACTCACTTTCACACAATGTCTCCCTCCTTATCCACAACCACTGTGAATAGCAGGGGCACATTGGGCGAGGAGCGCAGCGCAAGGGGTGAAGTCTGTGCTGGCTGATTCTCGCTACCTTCTTTGTCAACTCTTGTGTTCCTGTCTCCTTTCCCACACCTTCACTTTTTCTTTTGCCTCTTCTTGTTCTTCTGATTCTGCCCCATGTCTTTCTTCTCCTTGAACCAGGCCTGCTGGAGCACTTCTGCAATATGGTGGAGCCTCTGGGCACACCCTCTCCCCCAGTTGGAGAAACAGGGGAGGGCTGTCCTTGTGGCTCCACTCTTTCATGCCAAGGGCCAACATAATACAGACAGATTCACAGAGAAAGCGAGATGCAGAAATGCTTTTCTTTATCTGCAAATTCCTTCAATTGGTGAAGGTGTACCCAAAGCCAACAATCCTTTGCGGAAGAAGAAAGAAGACAGAAGCACAAGAGGCAATAAAGCTGCAGAAAAGGAGGCAGGAACAAAGAAGCCGTCGGAAGCGAAGGTAGGGAGACTCAGCTAGTACAGGCGTCACCTCTTGGGCTGAACACCTGCAATTCAGAGCGCCTAGGCGTGGCTCTGGTTGGAGATGCAGTTACCACTGCAGATCCCATGCAGGCCGCATGCCGGACACCTTTGCAGAACGTGCAGATAATCCTGCCCCCTAAAGGCTTCTCACCAGAAAAGGGAGAGTTTCAGGCTGCCTACCGGGAAGTTCCAAGATATGCTTAAAAAGCAAACTCTTCTAATCTATTTCCCTGCTTATGCAACAGGCACTTCCTATAACTGTTTTTTATATTTCTTTTTCCATCTCTAGCATGGAAGTGCCAAGGATCATCTGGAATGCAAACCACATACAAACGTAAAATGAGTATAACCACATAGGTGCCAACTGCCCTTTAAGCTATTTAGCCCAAATCATTACCAACCTGCATACATAGTCAATGTAATTTACCGGTCTTGTACCAGTGTTATACAGCATCAATTTATAAAGCAAGTTTACAGCGATTCCAAATTCTGTTTGCATTTACAAAGCAATTTGCCTGCTCCATCCTCCTGTAGGGCAAATGGAATTCTAACATACCTGAGATGCTTCTATATTCTAAAACCCATTGGAATTTATTATACAGAGACTTTTCTGCAGCCTTCAATGGATTTAACATATGACTGAGAACTTAAGGTTTACGCCTTTAAAGATCAAAGCTAAAACATGTCATGTCAAACATCTTAAATCCTTGATGTTCTGCCCAGTTTTTTCCCCTCTCCATAAAATGGCTAAAACATTTATATTGTATTGCACTAGTCTGACTACATCCAATGCTTGGATAGGTTCCCTTTAAATGTAAATATTATTGTTAATGCAATGCATTCACTGTGGCCTATTGAAGTTGAATGATTTTATCTTGCATGAGATTCCAAAACCTTCTTGGACACAAACACAATGTGCTCCTGTCTTTGATCTTTAAAGAATGATCAGTCAACAGGAATCTGCATAAGTGACTTTACTATTTCCCAAATCTCCTGAGACAGGAAAGCCCTAAAGAATGACTTAGTTTTGATATAGGAATTCTAATCTCCTCAGCCATTCTTCAAGAAGCAATCTGGCCAACATCCAACAAATTCTTCCCATAAAGTAGTCTTAACCACAGGAATAAAGATTTTTGTTTTTAGTACGTGTCAAGACAATTTTTTTAAAGGTTTTATAACAAAGGTTTCGTTATATAGATATAGACCATATATCAATGTTATACATATAAAATACCGAAGTTGTCCTAAATGAAGAAAGTAAAATGTATTATCTGTAAGATTTCATAGTTATTTTCCTTTAGAAGCTCACAGCCATTGGTCCATCACAATTACTAGTAAGCTTCATCTCACCAGCAAACACCCACTTAAATGAATAAATCCAAGTTACACATGGTACATTAAAAAAAATGGCAAAAAAAAAATAGCCCATTAGCTCACGTGGACTTCTAAGTCCTTTACAGAACGTGCCACACAAGAGCTTGTATAATAGTAGATGCTGGCCATTGAAACAGTATATCTGAAGGAAGGGAGAGAGATTTGAGAAAAACAAGTAACGTGCAAACAGATAAATCATATTTGACACTTTTGTCTTCACTATGCTGGTCACTGTATGCCCTAAGGAAACAGATGACTCTACACAGGAGCTTTAGACATCTGAAGAATCGATTTTAAGAAAAACAAACAGTGTATTGGTAGCCTGGGAAGTGTTAATAAAAACGGCTGTCTAAAAGAATAAAAGAAAATACTAAAAGTGCCTAAAAAATTGAAAGTGCTGTTAGAAATGTGATATATTTGGTGTGAGAGGTGAAGTAAGACTATTGACGGGTCACAAGTACTATCAGCTTGAGTTTTCTACTGTATGTAGACAAAACTAGAAGAATAGAGACTGATGTGGATCAACAAAATGTATTTCACAGATCACATAATTAACCTCTATGAGCAGGTCCAGTATTACAGAAGGCATTTATGCACACAGATCCCAGTACAATTAGTTTATTTCGATTTTCTTTTAGCCATGGAGAAGATAAGGTTGATTGTGAAAGGGGTCAAACAAGGTTATCAGAATTGACCATCTAATGCAGATGGTGTCCCTGGTCCAATTGGATCAGAGTTTCGCAACCTGTGACACATGTGTTCTATAGTGCTCATCTGTAACAGGAGTACAAGAGAAACAGTTTCATTACAAAAATGAAAACTGTTTAGCGTGAAACCGTTTTAATGATACTTGCTAGGGGAACCGTTGAGAGTTGGGTACTGGATTGGCGTAAGGTTGATAAACACTAAATAAGGTGATGCAATAAAAGATGGTGAAGCGATTACTGGGTCCATAGAAAATCCATTAAAGACCACACTGAACATTCCACAGACCTCTTTGTCTATTATGACCACACTCAGGAGCAATTAGACTTTCCACAAAGATATATGTATGCAGTATGTTAGCCATATTGATCTTCGTTATTATTTAAAAATGCGTATATGCATCTCCTTTTCCCATTGCTGTCAGTAAGTATTAATTTATTTCAATGCACCCAACCCCACTGCAATGACTGGATAGAGTAACCAACACTGTTTGACATGTTTTTTTTCTGTCCCTGAAAAAAGCATCAGGATTAACCTACTTTATAATAAATTTTATAAAAACAATTCATAATTAATGTTTGTTTATATTGAAGTGATTAATGGGGGTAGATTCGCTAAACAAAACAGTGAAGGGTTCTTAAAAAAAAAAAAAAAAGAAAAAAGGCTAATTTAAATAATAAAATAAGCTGCGTCTTACATCTTAGGACTGTGTTTAAGAATTTGGGACAGCTGGCAATCATACAATAACCTTCAAATATTTCCAGGGGAAAAGCTGTTTGTGGCCATATAAAATTTTATAAAAGGAACCTAAATTACTTTAATAAAGGACAAAGATACCGCAGAAAAATCATTTAAGCCACCTCCTAAGTAATATTTTAATAGATTTAATATGTGCTGCTCCAAGCCAATGAATTATGACTTTAAAACCTATTAAAATATGTTGTTTTTTTCCCCCCGAGCTGAGGGGAGAGAGATTTAAATCCAGTGAATTTTAATATTTCAGCCTGAGCTGCGGGAGGTATAGAAAGTCCAAATGAACTATTCCATCAGCAGCATTCAAGCATGAACATTTTAATCAGTTTTACTTCCTTGGAGTTCTCGAACACAGTTTACGCTGTCATTCTGAAAGCACTTAACACAGAGAGTGTGAAAAACCACCAAGGCTTGTTATTGCCTTTACAATTGATGGCAAATCATTTTTGCAGACTTCCTATCATTAAAATGTCACTGCTAAAAATGGAGGTTGAGCATTTCAGGTGCTAAAATGCCTTATTTTACGTATTTCTTTCTTCCAGCAGGACAGCGTATACCTGTTCAGAACAAAGGTTTTCTCCCCTTTAGTGTTGAATACAAAAAAGAAATATAGGAAATCCCTGTCGTTTAATTGGGAGATATAGGTCAAAATATGACTCCTCTACTGTTGCAAGCCTTGCGGCGTGAGTGGAATTTCTATTTCCCACTGTGCAGCCTAGCAAGCTGGCCTTTCCATTCAATGGACGTCCACAAGAGGGGTACGGCTCGAAAATAAGTCACCTTCAAACATCTCGTAATTAAGAATAACAAATGGACAGCATACATTATCTAGAAAACGATTCACCGGTTTGCAGGCTGTACGGAATAATAGAGTTTGTTAATACCCTTCTGTTACAGGAATGCAAAGCATGAGCAGATGACAGATAACAGGTAGCGAGCAGGCTTGACAGGTATTGTTTGACTTCATCGCTTCTACGTGTAGAGCTCACGTAATTGGCCATACTTAAAGGAGACGTGAAACATATAAGCTGCATACAAGACATTACATTTTTACCAAAAGCCGTTTTCCTCATAATAATAGTCACTTATCTGTATTTTCTGAATGCTTACTCTATTACAGAGTGTAATGAGGAACATGTTTATGTCTCCCTTTCATGCATGTGCCATTATCTTAACACATGAGAGAGATATGGCGAGTGACACTCTGGAATAGAAGTGGCGTGAGGTACATAAAGACATATACAGGCACACTCAAGGCACTGACAGGTAGTTTACAGCTCAGCGTACTACCATTCATCTGTCGCTGACCCGAGACTTTCACTTCTTGGAGAAAAAAAAAAAGTGACATCATCAAAATGTGTTGTCTTCAACAGGATTCACTACCCTGATGTCTCATAACCATTATGACTTAATTCACCAAATGAAAACAAATTCTATATATTTGAGGTCATCTGTAATAGAGCAGTGACAGTCTACCTTTATGAAAAGAAAAACATACATAGATGCACACTTAAAGGCTCCTTTAATGCTGAAACAAGAACCTAAAAGAACAAAAAGTAGTGGATCACTAGAAAATGTAGGCCATCATCAATACATACTCACAAGTGTAGTGTGTGTGACACTGGCACGGAAAGATATGCTTCAGTAGGTGCTGTGAAGTGTAATAATTAGCTTGCAAGCGGAGCACCACCTCCCAGCTCCGCAGCATTGGTGCACTCTTGCAGAACTGCTGCTGTCTAACCAGCCATGGACAACCATTGTCGAGGCCAGCATTACAGGGTCGCACACACACACACACACTGACAAACAGAAAACAAGCGGTACACGCCTCTTATGCGCCATCCGTCCCCATTAACTTCAACAAAAGCAACTGATATTTCTGGAACTAATGAGCAACGTCACTAGTTCATGTCTCATTGATTGAAGTCTTTTCTGTTACAAGTTTTAAGTATATGTGCATGTACTGATTGAGGCTTGGGCCTATAAAATTATATAATAATAGCGATTAATAAAAAAAAAAAAAAAAAGATATTCGCTATTACTGATGTTGGAGAGAATAAGTTATGCATAAAGTGAATAAGAAAGAAAAAAATTATGGCTATTAACATAATTATTTAAAAGGTATTTCAAAAGCAAATGTATTGAGTTTTTTATATTTTAAAGTATTATGTTTTCCAAGGAATGCCCAAAATAGCTTAATACTGAAAGCATTAGCATTTTTGTTTTGTTTTCAAGCCATTGCTTTTTTTCTGCCTTTTTCTCATTAAAACTAAATGTTTCAGTGTGCTTACCACAAGGTTTGTGATTTCTAAACCTAGAGCAATAAAATGGCCTCCAAAAATAGGCCAATAGACATGAACTGTAGAAAGCATGCTTAAATATGCAAAGAAGTCCTGTATCACAAAATGGAAGACAACAGCAAATAAAGTGACAGCGATTTCCATTTAATATGGTATTTGTTGTACAGGTATGCAAGACTGATGAGACACTGATGGAAAAAAAAAAACATAAAAAAATAAGGGCCTGTAACTTTAAATAAAATCACTTTTGGTGGACAATCTCACAAGGCTATAACATGTCTAAAAATGGCAATTTTACTTTAAAAGTGCTTTAAAATATTTCAAGTATTCAATGCATAAGAGACAGAGGTTAATTTTATTTAACAGTTGGGGGTTGAAATTATTTCTAAAGCTTCTATGCAGACACAAAAGAGATAGATAAATTAATTTGACTTAGAAAATAGTGAATCCACCACTAGCTAAACAAAGAAAAAAAGTTCTTTGTTTTTCCCCTATTCTGGTCAAAAAATGCCATTATTAAAAGGATGAAGAAATCGCACGGATTTCAGTGAGAAAGATAATCACACGTCCCTTATTCTACATCAGTGTTAGGCATAATGAGAGGGGAAGAATATAAAAAATAAGAATATTGTTGGAAACTGTAACATAGCTAATAAAAGTTACAATAAATAAAACCCTAACCATTCAAAGTTACAGTGTCAGGTGTGCCACTGCTCTTATTCAGTCTTAATTTATTTGTATAGTACTGCCCATTTAGACAGCATTTGATAACAGTACATAATCAAAGAAAAATTAAATTTGTCTAAAAACAAAATCAATATGTAATGAGTGGCCTAGCCATGTTCTAAGACTTGAATGCAGTTCAAATGCTCAAAAATACATTAGATGTGAACATTTGACTCTATGGCTATACCCACCATTATTTTTCTCTCTGTTGAAACATCCAGAAATTACAGGAGGTCTCAGATAGCAATCAAAGTCTTTTATATATATATATTCCCCCAAGAAAATCAAGCCGTGTTCATGTGACCGAAATGGCAGAAAACCCAGATTATTATAAGCTAAAGAGTTGATGGGAGTTGACTAGTGAGCATGAAGGGAGAAGAAGACAAATCCGTACATGAGGATTTAAATGGGATAACAATTAAGTGTACACTGGCTTTGGCAAGTTCATATCACAGTGGGGAATCAAGGTGGACCAAATAATGATAGTCACCAGATGCATCCATTTTTTGTTTTGTTTTGGAAGGTACTAGAAAACTAAAACTAAAACATGAAAATGTGGTACACCAATTCAGATCTAGGACAAGAGGTAAACATGATACAAAATTAACTGGTGATATACAACGACACAACTTATTTTCAGTCCATAAAATAAGCCAAGACATTACACAGTTGGAAAAATGAGTATTTTATCATTTGGCCCACAACAAAAATATACATACAAACATAACCATAACAAAAGCATCACTATCCAAGATCTATCTCTATAATGTAAGAAGAGGGATGTCAGAAATGGTTATTCTCCTTGACAATCTTAAATTGCTGCGCCCCTTGAAAACCAGATTTAAGGATGTTCGGTACCTAGATGAAATGGACAAAACTGCATTACTAGTTTCCTTAATGAAGAACAAGAATAAACACCTACAGAGTTTCAGGAATAATACTGAATTTAATCATGTAGCAGTTTAGAGAATATTGAATTGAGCATTCCCTTATCTTAGCAAAGCTCAGGTTAGCAGCAGATCCTACATAATAAATTAATTGATCTACCAGAGCCTCTCTTTCCACTCGCTTCCCCTACTGGGATTCCAAAGTAAGATCCAAAGCAAGAGGAGGAATCATCATACAATTTTATAGGATCATTAAATATACTGCAGAATGCAAAAAGTTACTGATAAAATGTAGTATCATTCCACTTAAGTCCATGGATTTTTTTTCTTTTTGAATTAATTGCTGATAAATTTGGGTTTACATTTGTTGAATATAAAGGCACTGGAACAATGCTGTTTGTTACAGTAACAAAAAAAAATAAATCACGTTTCAGGAAAAACATTCTCTTTTTTTCAGACTACGCACAGTCTGCAAACAATTTGCTGTTTAAGTTCTGCAGCATGAGAATCAGCAGTGCAGAACATACAATCTGTTCCAATAGCCGGTTGAAGGAAAAGGGGAAAAATGCATATCAATGAGTGTAAATTCTTACTCAAAGCACATATTTCCGCCTCATTTACATGATGGTGTCTATCTGTTTTATAAACAAAGCAAGGTTATATCTGGATTTTGCCAAATATATTTATTTCCTTGCCTCAACCAGTGACTTTGGAGCATCAGACATCAGTGTCACCTGAAGAACTTTAGATCTTTAGTTCCTTGAACCTGCAGACAAGCCTTTGGATCTTCTCTGAAGCAGCTCCCAGCACAGAACATGGAATAACGACCTTGAATGCTACTGGATTCTTGAAATAATGTCTGTGATATATCAGAATTTGGGGTGCATGAACCAAACCAGGAGCATTTAAACACTATCGTCACTATGCTTTATGATGGGCAAACCCTATTTAGCATCTCTTGTAAGAAGATCTGGTCCTCAATAATGCAGTTCAGATCTCAAGAGTATTAGCTTCATATTATTCAGGGCCATGTCAGACCTCAGTGCATGTTCATCCTCAATGCAGACCACTAAAGTCACTGCCACTGCCGCTTCCAGAATACTAAAGTAATACTTAGTAATAAGTAAACAGAAAGGGTGGGAAATGCCTCTTTTCACTCTCAGGCAAGGAAACGCAGCAAGCGTAATGCATGGCTGATCACGGCTTTTTCAGATTTATCTTTTTTTATTGGGGGACTTCACAGGAAATAAAAGGTTACTCTTTCTCCATTTATAACCCTTAATTGACTACCAGTATTCTCCTGCGGTCAAAGGGGCACAAAACAGAATAAGAAATAGCCCATTAAATGCAGGCCGCAATCAGAACATTGCACTTTACCTCCGCCAGCAAGGATCAGAGAGGGCTGGTTTCCTTGTTAAAAGACAGAGGCATAATTGTAGCAATATCTTCACTTCAGATTGATTATTCTGCGACCCTTATCCACATCTTCACTCAGCAATTTGAATTTTAATGAAAGTAAATGGAATAATTAGCATTTCAAAGTGTGTTTGATACACTGAATAAAAGAGGAAAAGACTTTTATGTATAATCTATACACAAAAGAAAAAGCATTTGGGAGGGGGGGGCCAAATAAGAAAAGTACAGTTGTAGTGCCTTCATTAGAATAACTTAGCGGCCAACACCAGCTGTATAATTATAGATGTGAATAAAGTGTTATTAAACCATGATTTCTCACCTCTGCATTGTGATGAGAAACAGACAATATTTCATTGTCTCTCTCGCGGGTTGCAAATGTAAACAAAGACTGCCCAGATCCGCCGACCGACAGAACGCGTTAATAATACAGCTAACTTGTCTAGTGCTAACACACGGGATCCGTTCTGTTTTCTGGTTTATTTTATTTTCCTCTTACAACAAGATAGGAGAAGGGTGGGAAAGGCATAAACCAATCCATTAGTGTTTGTCTGGCTTTATTTAACTTGTGTGAGAAGATAGCAGCCTTTGTCAGGTCATGATGTCACTCGCTAAGTTACACAGGATGCACTTTTTAGTTTGACTCAACACACTGATCAATAGATGTAAAGGGCAAACAACAGATCACCTTGTTATTGTTGGCGCGGACTTCATTTCTAGTAAATTCACCAGCCGCAAAGTTACAAGAAATTAAAAGAACAGCTAAACTTTCAGGGTGAATGTAAAGACACTTAGTTATTTTTAAAATGTGCTAAACACTTTAAAAAAATAAAAAAAAAGTAATTTTAATTCTGCACTTTGATTGATAGAGGACAGCTGATATAACGTGGAAGCAAGAAGACTCTAAGACGATTTAGGTTAGGTTATTGGTTATATCCCCTAAATGAATATCCATGTCTCAATTGTGGATACTTCATTTAACAGCCATACCAGTTTCAATTAGCAAAGAACAGCAATTGTGCAATCAATACCACTATGTTTTCACATTTCTAGGTTATCACTATGAATGATTATTTAGAACAGAAAGAAAACATACCCCAATGATTGCGTTCAATTCTGCCATTGTCACTTGTTTGGCACGTTCCACCGCCTGTACTACTTGCTGTTGGTGCTAAGAAGAAAAATACAGAACAATTGAAAAACACATTCCTTTGAGCTGTGGTGCCTACGTTGTCAAACTGTATCGTATCTGCCGTTGGAAGCCTCAACTCCCATCGTATCCAGTCAGCACTCGATGGGAGTTGCGCACCAACAATGGCGAGAGAAATTCTGGCCTGAGCAAGCAGTTTCTGTAAACATGCCAAAGTCAGAGTGCAGAATTTAAACATGCACGGTTTTCTTTAGCAGCTTATTAATGCATTTTCAAGACTGAGCACAATTTCATATGCGGGTTTGGAGGGGGTGATGCTGATAAATGACCCTTTTAAGGATTTCCTTACAACAACCTCGATTTTTTTTTTCTCCCTTAGCTCCGAGCCAAAAGTAAACATTTTTTAGCTGTTGGAACTACTGCATTATATACATATGCACGCTGCGTCGGAATAAACCGTTCAGAGCATACACATCTCTTGCGTGACCTCATGAAATGGCACGGATGAAAGTGGTTTACCACAGATCAGCAGGGAAGAGGGAAAATGGTTTAATTGCCTTTAAAATGTATCGCATCGTATATTTTGCCATTTAACTTTAGTGACTTTTTTTTTAACCCTTAATTTTAAATTTCAGGCATAACATACACACGGAGGTTACAATAATACCTCATTAAACAGATTCCTAATACACACAAGGCAGCGAATATCATGTACTATCTTACTATTATAGTGAGCATTCAAATATTGATTTTTCTGTTAAAACAGAAACTATCCAGACAGGTAAACAACAATTTTTAGGCAAGTTGTTTGTGTTAAAATTAAAACAGAAAATGCAGCATTCTTCTGTCATACTGAATAGATCATTTTCTAATCACCAGGCTATCCACTTCGCAAGCAAATCAGAGTTGGAAGCATCGGGAATGAAATATTGGTTAATGAGGCAGAATTAAAGTCAGTATGGGCCAATTAGGAAAATGATGTTACAATCTGTTCAACAAAATGATAAAAGAAGGCAATCAGAATATCGCCAAATAATCTATATATATATATATATATATATATATATATATATATATATATATATATATATATATATATATATATATATATATATATAAACACACACACACCACACATACACAGAGTGTAAAGTACATATATGTCTCTGTGTTTATTGTGTGATCCTATTTCTGTGGTTTTCCACATAGATTTCAAGAAAGTCTTAGATTCAGGAGTTAAACTCCTGGAAAACATACAGCAAATAAATCAAATAGCCACTCTGGCACTAAGATGACAAAGTTTTTTTTTTCCAGGACACACATACACTTACTTTTTGCTGCGCTGCAGTATATGGGTTGTAGAATTGAGTTACTGAATCACTTCTATGAGTTTATATATACCACACATATAGTTTTCCTTGAAAAAGTGGACTATGTGGTCACTCTAGCTGACACACTGACCTAGACTTTTGATGAAAGTGAAGGCCACACACACTAAAGACCAAGATATAAAATAACTGCTGAAGTGTCATATCTCATACTCATAGCAAAGAGTGCATTGCTTCCACAATTAAACCAATGCGGTTGACAAGAAGGAAAACTTCCATGTGTGTACTTTTAGGTTTGCTATTTTTATGCTTGTTTACTCCTATGTTAGATGATTGATACCTATTAAATTCATTTAATATAGTTACTATCTAAAGAAGTAACAATAATTCTTACACGTCAAGTGCAGGAATGAAACTAAAGTATATGATTTCATAAGAAACCATTCTTATGCAAGTGACTGATGTGGTAATATGAAAATCTTACTCAACAGCATATAGTTTAGAAGGTAAGTAGCATAGTGTCTTCTTCATGTTACAACACACATATTCCCTCCTGTCTGCGTATATGCTGGGTGTTTAATTCAGCATGTATTTCTTAGTTTTCATGATCTAAAACATACATCTAAAATAAAACTATATATACAATTAAATCACGTATAATGTGTTTTCTATTGATTTCAGCGTTGCATTATTGTAGGCCCGATTCCACAAACCCTAGTTGGAGTTTAAACAGGCAATGACAAACAATGCATTTCAAACCACCCTTAACGCCAAATAAAGATTAGACGTCATTGAACTGAGCCCAAGATCTATTAAATGAAATCACAGTGTGCAATTATTTGCAGGCTTTCTGAAATTCATAGGGTACAGTAAAATGGCTCATTCCTAAAATTGTGTTGGAAAACAGAAACAAAGCTTTTTGGCATTTGTAAGTGCTACCTGCATAATTTGCTAAACAAAAGTTACAAAAATGTTTAACAAGGACTTTAGACAATAAAGATTTCATAACTAGGACTAGGATATCATTTATGTTCCAAGGATACAAAACAGTGGATTTTCTAACAAACTATTAATTAAAAACCTGTAGGAAGCCAAAGGTCAGATTCCAACCGCTCAGTTTCCTGGACCAGAATTAAACTGAGAATCCCTGGCTTATATTTTTTATAGATTGGCGTGTTGAATCTTTAGATTGAGGAGAACTAATGTACACTTGTAAATTCTGGGTCTATATGATCCCCATAAATGACCTTCTTGTACAATGGCATGCTCTTTTCTCATAGTTTTCAATTTCTCATTTTGAGTTTTTTGTTTTATTTTTGTGAAAATACACACACACACATTACATAATATATATATTATATACACACACACACGACAAAAACCTCAATAGTCAAGTGATTTCATGCACATATGACTAAGACCAAAAATTATGAAATTTACACTAAATTCCACCTCCAGTATTTAGACAAGTGGAACTGGCAGAAATTTCATTAAATAACTTATTTGCCTATTTCTGCCAGAAACTTAACCACAATTATTACATTATACTTATTACAATCTCAACACTGGACTGGTCCATCCAGATCTCAGGCGTTCATACTGCACAATCAACCTCTGCCAAAATTAACATTTCTTTTTATAAAGCGGGATAGGCCAAAGATTTAATATTATAATATTTTTTGTGTGTTTAAGAACCAGTTGGCCACAATCTTCATTTGCTTTATTTACTTTCAGAAGCACTTCCATTTGACATGCCTAACCACACTTCTGCCAACGTTTAATGCCTATCATCAAGAGAACAGAACAGTTCTCTGCCAATTCTGGCAATTTTTCAATCTACTCTATTAAATGCCATTCTGATAAACACTCATAATTCTGAGCAACAGTGAGCGTGCATGACAGGAAAAACAGCAGCATCACGCTCAGGGCATTATGACATTTTCCACTGTATAAGTGCATTTAAATTATTTTGTTCTGAATTTTAATAAGATGCCATGGTGGAAATGAAAAAAATGAAATATAAGCATTATGAGATCAGGTAGCGAGATAAATAAGGGAAAGGGTGTGTGTGTGTGGGGGGGGGGGGTAGAAGGCTTATTTTCTTTCCTTATGCTTTTATGTGATATATATAGTATCACTTAACTAAGCTTCCTCAAACTTATCTTACCTCTTGGGACAAAAAAGGAATGACTTGAGCGCATATTGCATTCAGCCTCTTGACGATCTCTGCCTATAGAAAAAATAAATAAAAGCGTTTCATTAGAGAAAACATTTGTCCAACAAGAAATAGAAGGAATGTATTAAAATGCGATAGATCGAGTCCTAAAAGCAAGGAATACAAGAGAATGTTAAGTTGTGGCGCAACCACAGATCTGCAGTAAGTGGGTGGCTTGCGTCCAAACCGTTCAGCTCAGCACTATGTTAATAAGGCTAGTTCTCAAAAAGTTTTTGTGTCGATGAAAGCTTAGCCAAAATTTCCATTCACGATTTGCATTTTTTTTGTTTCCAACGTCTTTAGAGCTAGATCTGTAGACCACTGAAACCTTTCAGAAGATGCCAAGTCAGCCTTGAAATCTGACAGCGACTCATTAATGCGTACATCCGCGTGGCATTTGACACCATCTAACGAGTTAACTGCTCAAGTATGTATAGCTTATCTTACACATAGCTAGCAGATTGCACAGACGGAATGATGCACACACAAACAAAATACAACCCAGCACTCACTGAAAGGACGTTGCGATAACAAGCAGAAGATTCGTAGAAGTGATATGGTTAATTGGTGGCTTTCTAAAGGAAAAGGTTCACCATTTTTTTTTTTAGAATGTGTAAAGGTCATGCATGATCCAGTCAAAATGAGCCTATGGTGCTTATTTAGCAAAGCAAGTATTAGAAGGTCATATGTGGCTTCACTCCCTGATTTCATTATACATTATGAAGGAACAACCGTGGTGTGCCTCTCCTACAGAAAGGGTTGAGCCTTCCCAGCATAATGCATAACTGATGAGCAGAGATTTCTTGAACGTCCCATCACTTAGAGCCTCCAGGTTAAAAACGATTAGCTGGATTAAAGCCACAATGTGATAGGTGTTTTGACGGTTGCACCTCAGTGTAAAAAAATGTACATATTTCAAAACTATGCACGCTGAGCCGGTCCGCATGTTGTTAATCAATGTTAATGAGAACTTGGCTGTGCACACCATTTGAGACTGCGGTATCATAATAAGGGTTAAAAACGTCCTGTGCCTTAAAATAATAATGAACTCTCAAACAAGTGTTAATCTGTGTAGTTGAACAATTGCCAAATCTACAAGTCCCATACAAGCTACCTGCAGCTGTACAGCGTCAAAACCCACGTTCACCTGCTAAACTGAGATAATACTTTGACAGCTGCTATGCAATGAGCCTGCGCAGGTGTGCCAGCACAAACACTGTACCTACACATAGAAATATATCCATACTTTGGAGAATTCCCTTCAATTAATAAAACGAGAAAATACAAAGCGTACGCAAAAGATCAATCTTATTTTATTGCTAAATCCTTAAAAAAAGAATGTGTCTTGTGTATTAGGACAATGCAGGAGCTTGCGGAGCTTTGACCCTTGCAGGCCCTGTATAATGTACAGGTAATGCGGGGAGATTTCCTTGATATATGAATTATCAAGTAGCTCTACAGATGGTAGCACAAAACAGTGGGGTCAGAGGCCATGGTCGACACACTATATAAATTACGGGCTCGTGCACACCGCCCTCAGTGTGGAAATGACACTGAATTAAGCGAGATGTGCCCTATGGCCCTGTTAGTGAGGCACAAAGGCAAACATCTATAGCTGGCAAGAGTGAGCCTATACACGTGTATTTAAGTCCTCCATGTACCTAAATTAGAGGCTGCTGGCTACTGGAGAGAGGTTGGGGCTGCTTCTCTGCTAAATCAGCATTTTCTCAATATTAATCTAAGCGCTATCCCCCCCCCCCAACCACCTCCCTGCCCATTTGACAGTCTCTGTTGCCTTGGAAACAAAGCCCCTGGCATGGATCATCAGACCTGCCTTTGTTGTCCCATGAGACCAAGCTTTTGAAAGGCTTTTTCACAGGTCTAGATACTGGGGCTTCGGTTAGGGCCCAGTAACGCTATGGAAACACGTTCCTAATGGTCTATGTTTTGAAACGGAGTCCGAACTAATGGCGCAGAGCCCAAACTCTTTTTCCAGCATAGCCATTAAAGGATGCAGGTTATTGCTGTTGTCACCATTGATATTTGTCATTGTAATGTAATTAGGGCCCTAAAATGATGCATTACAGCCCTTGGCACAACTTCTATTAAAATCCTTTCTTCTGCTCACTGAACTGCGACCTGCTTTCTGATGAATAACAGACAGACAGCTTTAGGGAGCGGGAGAAGATTCATCAGATATACATGTACTTTCCCTTTCATACTAAACCTCAATACAAAATTAGAAACAAACAAAAAAAAAAAATGAATACAAGACGGAAGGAGGGGACACAAATTGTTCTTTGGAATTTTTATTCAACCTCTTGAAATTCTGATTGCGTCCGATAAATCTTGCTTGACAACACATTTGTAGCCTGTAAACCACGGGATTCTAATCTGCTATCCATCAGTCGATGCCAGCCCTCTAACTTCCAATCAAATTAGTAGGTTATGTGGGTCACGCATCCCTGAACACATACATTCATGAAGATCATGTTTATCCCACTACAGATTTCAAAAAGCTATTAGGCTCGCTACACGTTATAATACTATTCAATGCATTAAGAACCTTCCATATCAACAGCTGCTAAATTATTACCGGTAGAAGCAGTTTGGCTTTGTGAAATCGAAAATCTCTCGCAATATAATAAAAAAAAGCAGATGTCACCTATTATTCCCTTCAGCCACAAATGCAAAATAACAAAAATATATAATAAAAAAAAAAAAAGGCTTTTAAACTCATACACCGAAACATCAAAAGGCTGCATTATGCATGTATTCGGCTATCATAACTCCATAGTTAAAATATAATTCATAAAACAAGCAAAAAGGGACTTGTTATTGTCAACCGTTCAATCAATACATCATTCCTGCTTAGAAAATGCACATCACTGCTCAGTGGCAGGTCTGCTAAGGAGGACAAGAGTGGGTGGTGGTGACGTATTAAAGTCAATATAAGAAAATGGCAATGCTGTTACATATACCTCTGAAGCCATCCGGACCTTATCCTTACACCATCGCATTTGACAAAAGGATAATAGCAGCACAGGTCAAATCAATAATGACTGTCTTGATCGCAGATGAAATGTCCGTGTTTGCTAACCACCGACAAGCTGGAAAATACTCTAGCGTACACATGGGTACATTATAGACACAGTCACGGCACTCACTATACTGCAATAATGTCACCCCAAGGAACAAAAACGCACATTTTGCATGTCTATTGTTTGTTGGTTACCGTATAACATTTACTTTGTTACTGGTAAAGACCTTTAGCAAAGGTGTTAAGTTACAGATGCGCTTATTTACGTCAGCGGTAATGTTTTTCCCATATGTCATGATGAATGATCTAACACCAGTCCACGCTGAAGGGCAGATCAGTTGAACTTAAAACTTTCTAATCTGACAGCTTGTTGGAGTGCTTGAGCAAACTGATTAAACCAAGAGTGTTCAAGTGCTTTTGCCTTTGTTTACTTATGAGTCAATCAATGTCCAAGGAAAGAAAAAAAAACATATACCTTTAATCGTGCAAGATTAACATACCATAAAGTCGATAAGCTGAAGTAAACTGTACACGTAAGCCAAGCCGCTTTTGCCAACGCATAGATGAACAGTTATTTACAAGTCATAAAGTTCAGTTAAAAATTAAATAAAATCAACATTTATCACAATGTCATAAAATTACAATATGTTTCACAAGGTCAGCAATTTGCTTAAACAAACAGTCTGATAACCAGGAGGCAAAAGATCAAAATGCCTTGAAATATAATAATGTGATATACAAAAAAAAAATGATTAAAAGGTTATTGATATTTGTGAACGGAACAGTAGCCAAAGTGGAGTACGATTTTTTGTGCATTTGTCAATAAATTAATTTATAATATGCTGTGACCATGCAACATTTTTGAGAACAAAACAATAAATGTACCAGCCAGGATGAAAGCACCAGGAAGGGAATGTAACAAAAATATACTTTAGCTTATATATTGTAAAAGCGTATCTGGAATACTTGAGAAAACAAACATGAATGCACGCACCTACAATAAATAAAGATTAAAAAAAACATAATTAAAAGTATTTGCTCCGTTAAAAACATCAAGTTTGTTACCGGTTGTAGACCTGGGTACAGGCTTTTCAGATTCTTATTTTTCGGCTAAAGATTACCATCTTTATTATCATAGGAATTTCCTTGACATTATGGTTACCATCCTTTAATTAGCTCCAAAGGTTAAGAATGATTAGGAGGGTGATACATTACATTAACAGGTTTGAGAACTTGATTGTTCAAGTGCCAGACATGTTAATGCAAGGTCAAATAATCTGGATGGTTAAATATGGAGAAATATGGCCAATTATCTCATAGCTACTTCAGATTAAAAGGGGAAAATGTAAGAACTAAACATATTTTGGGCATATTTAAATCTGCAATGTCAATGTTTAATTTCCACACAAAGGTGTAGGTCTGACACAGCACATTTTCTTCCTAGCACCATAAGTCCTCTGTGATGAGCGCCCCCTTTAGAAGGATGCATAATGGGGTACAGATATTATGGAGGTTATACTAGATAGGCACAGACCTACATAGTGGAATTAATAATCTGGTTAAAAAGATGGCCTGTGACTTCCCTATCTGGCTATCTATCCATAGTAAAGTGGCATGGAATAATGTTTAGTCCCCCTGGACCTGTCAGCCTAGGCAGGAATACATCACTGCATGTAAAAGGTAGGACATTTATTTATTATATACATGCCCCATTATTTTTTTTCCCCTTTGCCCTGACAGGCATTATTGACCTTGAATCCCTCTTTGGTGTAGAAGATTGAACCCTCTGCCAACCACAGCAATAAATCCCTCTGGATGCCAAAGTCAACCTAGCCGTTCAGAAGACAAATTGGCTTGATTTGTGTGCTGCACCAAGAGATGTGCTGGTCCTGGATGTAGACTGGGATACAATCTGGCCACAATGTCTACCATTATTCTCTCAAAACACAACAGCATGTATGGGATACTGAAACATGCCAGCAAAAACAGAACCAATGCTAGTTATTTAAACAAGTACCTAAGAACTATAGGGTTTGTGCGTTTTGTATAAAAAGTCATTCTGGTGCAAAGTTTTGGAAGGTCTTGTGACTGGTAAATGGGAACCTTCTATTGGTTACTATGGTGGTAAAATTGATTTTCAAACTTTGCACCGGAATCATACTTTACACAAAACCTGCAGTTTATCTTCAACAACCCTTAAGAAGTCAGCTGTACGGAAATCTGCTGGTACAGTAAATGGTACATACAACCCCTGGAGCACCAGAGATGGTGGCCAAAACATTGTGCAACATACCATTCTGGTAATGAAAGTGTTTAAATAAAGCATTATGCTCCATTAATTCCTTCAGTATCAGATTTGCCTGCAGTGTAATGAAGAATCTAATAGAAAAGTACAGGAACACGCAGAGTCTGTCACATTTAGATTTATGCATTCTCCACCTATGCAAGACATCTGAAGGTCCCTCTGGCGATGCAGTAATCACAGCTAGAGAATGGCTTTTATACTTTCTCCCCTCTCACCATGTTGTCGATAACAAGGAACAATAAAAATACTCTCACACTATACATGAAAACTACGAGCGTGCCCACTTCCTCCAAGAAGAAAAAAACCCAACAGATTTTAGCCTTGAAAGATATAAATTCCAGATAAGAACAATAATGTGTACGGTAGCAGATTCCTTATTCATTTACCCCAAAGGGACATAGAATCGCATTAAAGAATGCTATTATGGCAGCTGGCTGCACTGAAATAAATATTCTTAAGATGACATATACCGGTATATATATATATATATATATATATATATATATATTTATATATACACATAAAGGTTTTTTGTACACATAAAAAGGGAAGACGTACGTACTTATATAAACTGATAACTTGTGCCAAAATAGCTTATCCCATAATTAGTGTCTGCAATGGATGGTATGAAGATATTAAGACATGTTGATGATTAATCTTTTGGAAATTTGTATTAAGAAAAGTTGGCCTAACGATAAGAGACTATTACTTAAAGGATGGATAAGGCCAATTAAATAAAACTTGTGATATTCCATATCCTGCACTTGTCATTTATCAAAAGACTTAGATATGGCATATTTCTTTTTAAAAAAAAAAAAGTATTTTTTTATTTTTTATTTTTTTATTTTTTTTTTAACAGGAACAGAAACCAAGCTCTGAAGACACAACATGTTTTGCTTGGTTGCTGAAGACTGCAAAACCACATTTCTGCGCAGTTTAATGGATGTGGCATAAAGCCACTGAGTAATACTTTGGTTTACCAAAATGCAGTAAACAGTAATGTCTGGGTCTCTTAAAAGTGTTCCTGCCATATTTTCTCAAAGCCCGTAAGGACGCAAGAAAAAAAAGCGACTGCAGATACTCTGCAGAAATTCTGGTAAGTCGCTTCTTTTTTAGAAAGCACAATATATGATTTTTGACAATATTATAGCTTATAGCGTGACAATTACAGACAGATTACAGCTATTATGTTTACCTAAGAAAGTTGCCAGCATATCAATGACCGAGCTGTAGAGTTGGTGAACTACTCATTTACAATCTTGTTTCAAGATAATCACTACTTGCTATTTGCACTTGCGCGGCGATCAAACTGCCAGGAAAAAAAAATGGGAGTTCCTTAACCAACCTGCTAATTTTGTGGGTTGATTTTCTTCACGCAAAAAATATAATTTAAATTAATATACGATGACAGACATGTGTCTGTGGTTGTCTTGTCTGATATTTCATACCGTTTGGTATAGGAGTGGTAGTTTATAGTCAACTGATCTTGACTATGTATTGTAAGCGTTCTTGCGTTAACAGCGCAGATAAAGAATTACCACAATTTAAAGGGGAAAAAAACACTTATATGCGAAAAAGAAACACTTGTCTCAAAGGACTCTATACAGAAACAAATGGATCATTATAACATTAAATGATGCTAACAGGATGCATAAATCACCAACTGCAGAGCTAAATACTTACGTAAATGAACAGACCATTTGTGACCAAATGGCTTCAAATAGGATCCTTGTAATCGTAGAAAAACACTACTCGCCCTTAAAAGGGTCACATCGTTTAACATTACAAAATTCTAAATCAAAACTACTTATAGCTTGTGCCGCAGAGTGGCACGGCCAGCATCATGTAATCAATTTCCGGCCTTTAACTTCTCTCTTATCTTCTCCCACCATTATAAAGGCTGCCTAAACCAATCAACAACAATCAGCAACTTACAAAATGGGGAGATACGATGAGACGGAATAAACATGGGAATCATGAGACAAGGAAAACAAGACAACTTCCAAAAGGTAATCCATCCTTCTAATCCATGTATATTTCTTATTTGTTTCAGTAAATAGTTACATACAAGTCGATGGGGCTACTTTAAAGAGCATCTAACCCATACAAGTCATTATCCCCTCATACAGGTGACTCTTAATAAATATACCGTATTTGCTCGATTATAAGACGACCCTGATTATAAGACGAACCCCCAAAATCTAAATATTAATTTAGGAAAAAAACAAAAAGCCTGAATATAAGACTACCCTATAGGAAAAAAAGTTTTACTAGTAAATATTAATTCATGTAAACAATTTTTTGATATTTAATAAAAGCTATGATTGAGAAAAATATATATTTTTTTATTTCCTTTTATTTGCCAACCTGCCCCCCCCTAGTTATGCACATCTGCCCCCAGGGTTGCCACTCTGCCCCCAGAAATGCCTTATACCCCCTATGTATATGTATAGTGGCATATAGGGGGTTAAAAGGCATATAATGGGGCAGAGTGGCATATAGGGGGTTAAAAGGCATTTCTGGAGATATATATATATAACTTCTAACAGCAATCACACTCCTATCAAGCCAAGGCAGCCAGTACATGCTGGAACCTGGGGATGAAAGGAGTGTGAGTACAGCCTCCCTATGCCATGCTACCACCACCACCCCCCTTACACATCCATGCTATCACACACTCATTCACAAACATTTAAATACTCATTCATTCCATGTATCACACATACTTCACACATTAATCACAAAAACCCTCCCCCATCCCCTTACCTGAACTGCAGATCTCTCACTCCAAGACTTCTGCAGAGGCCCGGCTGTGCGAGCAACTTCTCTGGCCCCGCCCCCAGAGGAAGGAGGGGGGAGGCAGAGTTATGTGACACTCTTCTAGCTTCCTGTTCTCCTGCCGCTGGTAGAAGAGAAGCTGCTCGCGACCAAAGCACCGGTAAGCAGCCTGGCCCCAGCGGAGGTCTGATTAGAAGACGACCTCGATTATTAGACGAGGGGTATTTTTCAGAGCATTTGCTCTGAAAAAAACCTCGTCTTATAATCGAGCAAATACGGTATTTTAAATATCATAATCGGTCCATTTTATTTAAAAATCAAAATACACCTTCCCATCCCAAAGCTAAAATGTAGTTGATCTCAATAGTATGGATATGAAAGGCCGACGAAAACACAAATTTAACTAACCTTTTGCATTTTTGACAGCATGACAGATTTCTTTTTAAAAACTGACCACAGCCAACAGCAGCAGTTTTCATTTCTCCAATTTTCCAGGAAATACTGATCTGAACTTTTCAGAACCGCTAACAGAAGTGAAACCCTCACTTCTGTACACTCCCTTCCAACATAGATTATAGAACGTTGCAGGGTGTTAACCAAAGGTAAGTAAGAGAGAGACACATCGGCAAATACAGTAAAACAAATTGGGCTTCCGACGGACCACCCGCTAAGCACCTTCAATTAATCACAACAAGAGAGACAACTGCAGACGTGGATATAGTAAGCCTGCCACTTCTATGACAAAACATTAGTTTTCCCAACAATGTAGTTAGAAGCAAATGGCCTCTTGGTAACTAGTTTCAAAAGGAGCGAACAGCTAATAAAACAGCGAGAAAAAGAATAGCTGAAACAATCCAAACTAATTAGAGACACAGGTGCAGCTCGGAAATATCCCCGTAAGCAGTATACGTCCCTTCATCACAGTCACAAAGCCAAAACATCGGTACGCTGCGGCCAACAGTTTAAAGATTAAATAAGAAGAGCGTTCTTTCCAGCGTGGCAGATACAGAGAACGCGTAACTTCATGGGTGCAGCTGCACAGAAGCTGGCGAAACCAGGCAGGGGTTACCGAGCTGCTTCACACAAAATCCGAACAGAAATTGGCCCTGTTTCCCCATGGTTTCTAAACATGTCTATGTAATTATTAATTAATTAGCATCGCAAGGCATTGGAGAAAATGCTAAGGAGAAGGTGAAAATAAACATGCGATATAGGCGTGTAATTCAGGCAACATATATATAATAAAAGGTCTGGGGTCGAATTTATATAAAGGGATTCATCTAGAAGCCCAATGTATTAATAATTTCCCCCCCAAAAAAAATTAAATGTGTGGGGTACAGTTTTAAAAAAAAATGTGGTGTAAATTACGATTCAGCGCACACAGTGCCTCAACATGGTTTAAATCTTTCATGCTCGGCGAGTCCCAGCTATTCTAAAGAAGAAAAAAAAAAATACAGATCGCAAAAAAAAATAAAAATACCCTGTCTAATTAAAAACAGCTTCTTCCACAGCCACGGCTTTGATTTTGCTTATTTACACATTAACTTCAGCCTCCTTTCGGAAAAATCCAGTCCATTCACTGTAACACGCAGGGCCTTTTATCTGCCCTGGACAGCATTTTCTCCAGCAGATGAAGTAGATGGCGATTGATTTGCTGTCGAGCATGGTAAATTAATAGCAACAAATTGCTGAGGGCCCATCTCGCCGCTCCACCATGCTCCGGCAGTTCTGCTTTATTTGCTCCATGATGGGCAGCAGTCAGACCTCTTCAAGTCAATTTCTTCTTAACAACCTGCAATACTTTTCAATGGTGAAAATAGAGCCATTCCTTGTAAGTCAAAAATCAATATCCTATTGCCCTTAGAAAATGCTAAACAAGCAGTATTGGCAATCCACTTGGTACTAGAGGGTATCAGATATAATGCAAATCCATACCGCTTCCCTCCTTGAAGTTATTACAGTTTGCTAAAAGGATTCTAATGTCATTTATCATCATTTACCATCGACTGCTGCAGCTACGATTATGACATCCTATCAGGCAGCCGAGCCCTTTCATGTCTGCTCAATTAATATTTCAGCAGCACTTCAAAATGGCTGTTGCCCAATTCCAGCAATAAAATTTACATGGCAAGAATGCCAGATTCATTTCAGCCAACGCTGCTTCGATTAACTCCTTCGCTGCACTGAAAGGAACCATTAACCTGCCAACAGACAAAGGTTTTTGGTTTTTTTTACATTTCCAGCAAGTACATATAGCAGGGTAATCATATATCTTGCTTGGGGCCATAATATTGACGGTTTTAGGATTTTCTCCAATTTCGCTTTTGCTAAGGATTAAACTGGAAGCGTTGTGAGTCTACGGCCCTCGAGAGCCAGAGCCGGACGGAGTGGTTGCATTAAGTCCCTGACGCATTAACTGCCTCCTGTACTGACGCAAGTCGCATCCCTGTCATCAGATATCCTCCGATCACAAAGAAAAGAAATCAATTAAAAAATGTCCTATGTTTTTGTATTCTCCTCAACGTCGGTCAGATACCGGGAGTTTTCAGTTGTGTTTAATTCTGCTTTTTCAGCACCAAAAAATTATATATATATATATATATATATATATATATATATTTTTAATAAAAACCATCTTTCCACAGCCCCCACTTCATAGACCTTCCCGTCTCCTTGTAAATAAATAAAAATGTATTTTACATCTAGTCGAACACTATTTACTCATTTACCAAAATTTTAATTAATTATGTTCTCAAACATAATTGTTAAAAATTGGCAACATTACACAGGCTTAATTAAGATTAAATCCAATTTACTAAATGTAGTTTAATTGGTACTAATTGCATTAGCTTTCCTTTCAGAATGACAAATTCCCCATAGGTTTCGCTCTAATAGTCTTCTATCAAAATCAACGCTGGAAGACTGATGATGAACATCAAAACAAAAGGGGAGGGCCGGGGCTGGAAACATCGACCCCACATAGTTAAACGCGCTCTACGTGTTTATCCTTTCATCAATTTGCCAAGTCACAGAGCTCTGCCTCGATCACAGCCTTCATTTTCTCTTCCAATGAAATAATATCCCAGAAAAAAAAAAAAAAAAAAAGTCATATTTAGAACGGGCCAAGAAAAACAAGTCGAGAAAAAAAAAAAAAAGTGAAATAACAAGAATGTTTAACACCGCGGGTGCCAAAGACCAGCGCAATGACCGCAGTGAGAAGGTCGTCACAATAAAGGATACATTTACATTATTATTTTTTTTTTTTTTTATTATTAGAACGGGCCAACAATTTACGCAGCGCTTAATACAATACATTTATTCAAGGGGTACGACGAAACTAGGATTGACAGACTAAGACAAACCGATATATTAGGTAAAGAGGACCCTGCTTGCAAGCTTACACCCCCCCAAACCCCTTAAATTAATTTGGTGCTCCTAAAAGGTCTCTGGATCTCTCTGTTCCTGAACCCCAAGAGGCAGGAGACTAATAAACCTATCCGATCTGGAGCACTCTGTCCAATTACGCCGCAGGGCAACTTCACAGAAATAGAACCTGTTTTCTATTACAAGGGTATCGAGTAAGTACATCTGGATGAGAGCCCGAGAAGAGCCAAGGCCGTCTGTCTAGTGGATGAAAACAAAGACAGATATTACACCCCCCCCCTTACTTTTTCCTCCCCCCCTTCCTGGTCTGGTGAAAGGAGGAGGAAGCAGAGATTAGAAGAAAATATAGTAAGTAGGTGATTTTTGCAAAGGCTGTCTGTAGTTCTTAATGCAATAAACAGCCTGCAGGATTTTGTGTAAGATTGCATTTAGGAAGCCTGTATAAAGATCAATTCTGGAGTAGAAGGGGGATTACGTGGCTTCTTGTCTAAGCTTTAAAAACCAAGAGAATCCGAGAGCAATTGGGAAGCGGGTGGGGGGGGCGGATATGACAGCATAATCACGCTCGTAAAATTCCCTTGTGAAAAACAAATAAACGGAGCCCAATGAAAATGCGGGAATTATTAAAAAGCAATAAAAAAAAAAAAAAAAAAAAAAAACCGCACACGATTCTTCAGCATGACATTTACCACTAAATCTTAAATCATTAAACTCTTTAAACGCAACTAATTAATTTCCCAGCTGCAAAACGGTGACATACAAAACTCAAAGCCGACACCACAATTACAACAATAATTACTAAGCAGGTCTGATGCGGCGGTTCATCGGGGCCACAAGCAGACGACGAGGTCCGTAAGTGTGGCCGTGTTGTTTACACTACTAATTTGAACAAATAATAAATAAATGAATAAAACGACAGTAATGGAAAAATTATATTCTAATTAAGCATAATCCTCAGTAATCCTCCATTCCAATCATAATTACACATACAACTTCCCCATTTAAGTACAAATGGAGCCCTTAACATAATTGTTTGTGCAATGTTTGGAATTAAAATGTCATTTATCTCTAAAAATTTCTAATTAGCAAAAGACAACGCTTTGCTTTGATTTTTAACTCTTTGCAATTTGAGAAACCATTTATCGTACGACCCTACACGTGGGGAAAAGTACAGACTATTAATGGGTTTTATGAGCACCAAAAAAAAATAAAAAAATATATATATATACATACATATAATGACCATTGGGCAAGCAATGCATACCTGAAAACATATCGTAGTAGAACGATTGAAAAAAAAATAAAAAATAAATAAAGCAATACCACCTACATACTACCTAAGAAGAACCCCACCATATTCAATAGAAGATCAGCCCTTCCATAGTTTACAATTTATATATTCATCGATAGACAGACAGACAGACAGACAGACATATATCTTGGCGCATAAGACGATTTTGCATTAAACTTATTTAAGATGAAGCAAAGCAAATAGCCTGTCATACCTGTTTATGCATCTCAATGTTCAGACCATACGACATCTCGTAGTACTACAAAAAAAACAAAAAACATTATTGCATGTTTTTTTAAAAGAGAGAATGGTATAGAAGAACATATGGAGCACTCCATACTTAAATCTATTACGCTACATTAAACAATTCCACACGTGGCATGCAAAAATAAACAAAAACAAAAAAAAACAGAAAGAACGTCAGAGTAACAATTTGAATTTACGCTACGGTTTTCTTACCATGACATAATGTCGCTGCATCTCTGTCTTTTCACTGGCCAGTTTCTCACATTCCAGCTTTAAGCTAAAAGAATGAAGAAAAGATTATGCATCCCGGTGACTTTTACCACCAGGTACAGAACTCAACCACCAAGAAGAAGCAATTCGGTCTGGTTTGCCTATGATACGGCCGACCCGTCTCCCCCGTAGACATCCTGAACCAGGGGGTGCACTGGGTGCATTTAACTCTATTGGCTCAGTAATAAAATACCGTTCTTTTCCCCTTGCTCACATTCTCAGGTCCGTTAGCACCTTAAATCAGTGCCTTCCACTACATCGGAAAAGCTTAACAATTAACCATTAAAAAAAAAAAAAAGCACAACAACAAGTGTGCTTTTTACTTGGTTAACATATTCCCAAAAATATCATTTTTAATTAACGCTTTTCCAGAAGAATGTCTTTTTCTGGGAAACTGGAAATATCTGCAAGGGGCATTGTGTACATTAGGATAACTATCTAAATATATACAATATGTATATATTGCATAATACACAATACAATGAGACATGCTGTGTGTTTGTGTGTATACCGTCCGCCGGCTTCCGAGACACCTTTATTTATTCCCACAAAACGGAGATTCTCTCAACCAACACACCCCGATTTATTTAATCCTTTCGCTGATGCGATGGCATGTATTGCATGTTGTTCAAATGAAAGGGGATTAAAAACGTAATCCGGCATTATAAACAGAATCGCGACTAAGAGAGGGTTTTGATTGCAGTAACCCTTTTTGTGCCGGAGGTTCCCCGTCTGGTCGTCGGAGGTGCGTAAAGTCGTCGGATTCGGGTTAGCAAAGCCTTCCAGTAACGCATAAGTCAACCGTGTCTTGTTTTGTTCTGCTCAGCGGGATACCGATTGAACCCCTACTCTCGATATGCCAAGTGCTGCTTAATCATGACTTAAACTGTGCACCTCTGATCTTAACAGCAAAGAAGGTAATCCACACAGGTGAGGTCACCGCAAAGTAAACTTCAACGGTGCATTCATGCCATTGTCGTAACAGTTCAGCAGTTTATAAAAGCACATGCTTGTAATTGTAGATAATGGCTATTCTCCGCCACATATTTGGCTTTCTGGAGTGAAGGTGTTTTAACTCGCATTTCCTATAGGAAGAAGCCAAGCCCTTTCAACAGTTAACGCCTTATGTACACATACACACACACACAAAATAGACTGACAACAAGGGCTAAGCAAACACAAGGATCAGCTAAAGTAAACAGCATTACCTGTGGTACTGAGCTTGTAAAAACTGAAACTCCTCCTTAATCCGATCACACGATTCGGATATGGTGAATTTGAAGGGCTGAGCTGGCTGATGCGGAGCCTAAAACAATAAATATTAATTATGAAATGTATCAGTCTAAGCCGCCGCTTTGCCAAAACGGCATGGGTTCGCCCTATCAAAAAAAGAAGATGGTTATAATCCCCGCACAGAGCCAAAGTCCAAGAGGTCTAAAGAGTTTACACACAAACAAAAGCAGTGTTTCCCAATCATACAGTACAATAAACTCATAAAAGGCCATCTGTAACAAACAGGTGCTTTATTTTATTATTTTTTTTAATTTAAAAAAAAAATGTGGGTCGCAAATGGCATAACACAAAAAATACAGTAAAATAGAAATTAAAATATTTTCACAATAAAAAAAAAAAAAAAAAAAAAGGAGCAACGAAAAAAAATTAATGTAAAACTGCGCAGTGTAACCTCTTTTTTGGCTATCATGGCTTCCTTAGATGTGATCCCCCAGCTGTGTGGCTTAAAAAAAAAAAAAAAAAAAAAAAAAGCTAGCCGGCTTTTCCAGAAATAAAATAATTCTTACAGTGGGTACTCATTCCGACATCTAAACTGATGTGGAAAATAACAAAAGGGCTTTAAAAAAAAAAAAAAAAAAGGAATGAAACCAGTGTGCAATGTAAAGTGTACTGAAGAAAAAAAAAAAGGTACTAAGCCGCATAAATTTTTTTTTCCTCCTCCTTGTTTGTTTGTTTGAAAGAAACAGAGCCACAAAGCCGAGATTCATCTGGCACCAGTGCCTAGGGCTGGAGGATATAATGTCCCTATTGAGGATCAGTACTTTTGAGTCAGATGAAGAAGAAGAAAAAAAAAACAAGGCAGAGATGTTCTCGCTTCTCTTATTTCAGCCACTCTGCAGATTAATTTGGCTTTGTCTACGAGAAAATGGCTACAACACAAGCACATATTTTCCTTTAGTAAGGTCATTTGAGAGAAGAGATCAGACGGCGGGGCGGACAATCTCCTATCTGCTGGTAACTCCAGTGTCTACACAATAGTATATTTAAAGGATCAACGTTTTGTTCCAATTACAATTGAGCTAATGGCCGGAAACGCCAGGAGACCAAACTTGTTAGGACATCGCTGCAAAATCTTCGAAATGATTTTGTCCCTTAATTCTTATAATAATGTCTTCTCCGGTAATTCCCAATACAGAGGAGCCAAAAGCTGAGAACTTGGGTTGACTTGTTTGGATAGAGCTTACTGTATATCCTGCTTTTAGAGAACCAAAAAAAGCAAGCGATGGAGATGACATCCCACCTGTCCATTTAGATTAATTTTTTTTCCTTTTAATTGGACTTTCGCTGTAGAATTATGTTTAGGTTTAGAAGAACCTTTTTCTCTCTATCAAGCATCGGAATACTTCTACAATGAGGCCAAAAGGTTCCAACAGACAAATATTTGATGGGGGGGTTTTGTGCTATAATGGGCATATATGTTAAAATGGAAACGAAGCCACGGATAATAAGAGGTCACAGAGTGTTAAGGCACATGACAAAGTGAGAAAAGCCTCATAGTACAGTATGTGAGAGAGGGAAATCACATCATCCAAGATAAGCAAGGCAGTAAGAGGGGTGGGAGGGCAGAGCTGTCCAATATAAGCATTGGAGGGAAGAAAGAGGGGGGGTGAATTTCAATCACCAAATGTTACAGCTCACTCAATGAGGGGGAGTCTTCCCTGCTGAAATAATGGCTCATTCAGCTCCACCATCAACTGTCCCATTTATAACAACCGAGCCTCAGTCATCAATGACCTGGATTCCCCCCTCACTGCCACCACAACAATCTTTTTAATTATTATTATTTATTTTTTTTTACATAAGAAATGTTACATTGTTGCCTAGAAAACAAACAGTTTCCTTCTTATCTCTACTAAAGAGACTAAAGACCCCTAAACAAGGAAGGGGATGGGATTTAAAGGCAACTCCAGATGGGGGACAGGGCAGGAGCTTAGTACGAGGGGAGGGATCAGGAATGCTGGGCGAAGAGAGGGGACAGAGTATCGCACGCTAAGCCATGACAGGATGGAACAAAGGAACACATCGCACCAAATCATGGAGGTCCACCATCACACTACACTGTGAGCTCTGTACACACACACACGAGGGGGGGGGATTAACCCTTTGAAGGACAAGAGGGTTATTCTGCATAGCCCTTCCGGGTTCCAAACGGCTACTTTGTTAATAGCGAGCTCGTGCAACTGCACCCCTTGGCTGCCGGAGGTTCGCTAACGCCTAACGCAGTGAAAGGGTTAAGTGGAAGGGTAAAGAGGAGGAAGGGAGATCACACAGCGCTCGCACACCCTCACCCCTCCCATCAGCACGTATTGTCAGTGTACTCACCGGGTGCCTGGTTTGGGGATACATCTTGCTCAGGTCTCGAATCATCCAAGCCGCTTGTTAGGTACCTCTTCCCAAGAGCACTAAGGTTCATTTACTAATTGCAGAAACCCACGTGAGATGAGAGGGGGGTATTCCCCCGGTGACCAGGGTAAAGGAGGAAAAAGGAGGTGGAGAGAAGCAGGGGGTGGGAAGAGTTTGAGCTTGTGATCCAGCTAATAACGCTGCTGCCCCCGGGGGTCCCTCTGTTAATAGTAATGCTAATGATGCTGCTGCTCAGCCCGAGGGTATCTCCGATCCCGAAACCGCAACCTTCCACATTCCACGGACACGAAGATCGCGTTCAAATGTTACGATCGAACTCTCATTGTCTTCAAGCAGAGATGCTCCGTGACACCCTCCACCTCTAGGCTCCCACTTGTCACCCCTTTTTGAACTGTCAAAAAAAAGAAACCTGAAGAAATTATAACAAATCGAGGAAGGTCTTGATCCCCACGATCACGGTAACATAAAAAGTAAAGCCAATAAAAATATATTCAATCGGGATAGATAATAAAAATACACCTAGGCTTCCGTAGAACAAAACAACAACTTTCTGATGAGTCTGATTAAAGGAACGAGGACCCGCTTAACGACTCGACTCTTCGATCTCTCTTTTTCCGTTGTAACAATAAGTTGCTCCCCGGAAGATCTGAATTCTTCCTCTCCAATCTCAAGGATTTCAGATCACTCGTTGTTGTCTTGCCTGCTCCCTTCAATCCTTAAATCCCATCGCTTAATGTTTTCTTTCTTTTATTGCCTTCCCCTTTTCTTTACCGTTTTCTTCTTCTTCCTCTCACTCAGCGAAGAAAAACCCTTCAATCGCTTGATTCTTTTACTTCTTTTTTTCCTTTAAAACGATCGAAAGCCATACACTTTGATGAGGAACAGAGGTGGAAACGAACAAGCGACGGAAGGAAGAGGGAGAAAAAAAAATCACAACCAAAAGCTACCGCTCTCAGCAGCTCCAACAACACGCTCTGTGTAGGTGACTTCTATGACCAAATTTAGCAGCAGCAAATCATTAACATTCTGATACATATTCACAACATTAAAGCGAAATTACAAAGCCCTGCTGGGATATGTAGTCCATTTATTGGTATTGCGACTGCTCTTGCTTAGGACGCAGAACATATCAAAAGACTACCGTTCCCAGAAGCCAGTAGTAAGCTAGAGGCCGCCCAAGGACGCCATGGATGGTGGCCAGGTTGACCAATAGGAAGCATAGGAACGTTAATCGCCACTCTCCTATGACTGCCTATCATTTCCCTACTGGCCAATAAGAGGATAGAAACGAACCCCCTTGTCACTGGCTCATCCCCACGTGGGGTCAAGACGTATCCGATTCATCCTTCTCCTCTTTGTCCTCCTAAGCTCAGCCAATGGGAGCACAAGTTATCTTGGAACCCCGCCTTGGGCGGTGTGATAAGGAGGGGGGTGAATGGGCTGGAGTCTCTCTTAACGAGCTCTCGAACAGGGGAAACATTTGTCCGGCTGTCAATCAAAGTAACGTGGGTCTCATTGCTAGCTGCTAGTCTGTGGATGAGTCGCTGCTGCTCTGTGTGGCAATCTGTGGTGAAAACAAGCATGGAGGCATGAGGAGCTGAGAGAAGGCGGAGGAGGGGGGGGGGGTTCCTCTTTGTAGTCGTACATTACCACACGTCCCCCTCCCCTCCTCTCGCTCCCATGTCCTATGTTAGCTATCAGCCACATCAAGGAATGCTGGCTAATTAGGGTACAATGTCTCCTTAAAGAGACAAGGCTACTAGGCCTTGTGGACCGTGCTGAAAACTCCACGTTCAGCGAAGGCAGAGAGGAAGGATCCGGCGTAACCTACTTCCCTTTGCTCATACCAATTTTACGCACCACTGGAGCTGGCATAATTTTCATGTGAAAAAAAGAGGGGGTGGAGGGAGAAGCTGTGCTGTGCTATTTACAGACCCAACATGCTGCATGGATGACTGACTCCTTTCCTTACTTCAAATGCATGGCTCTGCATGTTTTGCAGTGGCGCTGTATGCTATGCTATGCTAAGGCTCAGCGTGTGCTACGAGCACCGGCATATTAATCTCAGGCACTGCCGGAGGGCAGACGCAGGGCAGCGCCCTCACTGCGGCACACCAGGATATGACATTGTGTCACACCCTTAACGTGCCTGGGGCCATCCGTTACATGATGTCATATTTCTGCGCTCCACGTCTTAAAGGAGCATGTCGCCATGTAAGGCACTTTGTGGAGGCTGGAGGGCACAACCCTCCATGGCTTAATGGGCAGGTTGCGAGATACCAGAGATGTCCCTTGTAACCAGCCCATTGAGCAGCGGAGGGAAGGTCACCAAAGGAATTCTGCCCCCCCCCCCCCCCAGGCCTGCTGGCCTAGGCCAGAATATGAGCCTGGGGGCCAGTACGTGCAATTGGCGCTGAGCATTTGACTTCAATGGACGTTTACTGATGGGCCGATAGGATCAAAGAGTTTGACACACCCTAATAGGCTGTTGGCAACAAGGCTGTTCAGCCAATGTGATGGTGTTTGCTGGAATTTCTTTAAACCCTGTTTTACTTATATCTATGAAATTAGCATTAATGACCTTTTTAGTGTATTTTCTGTTGGAGCCACATCGCTTTGTTGCTGAGAATTGCTAGAATTCCTAGTTGTGCATCAAAGGGGAACTCCCGCAATGTGTGTAAGATTTGTTCTAAAAAGTGGCATAAAGAGAAATACATTTTAAAGTTACTATGTTTCATGGCCGTGCTGCCCGATCTGTGAGCCATCCGCATGGCAGTGATTGTGTCATAGACGACGTGTAGATGCGGATGCTGTGAATGGGAGGATCTATTCACTAAAGGAAGAGTCTCCATGAGAGTTGTGTGTTTTTATTCTCACTGGACTCATTATTCAAAAGGCACAATACTGGCATGATTCTGACCCTGTATAATACATCATTCAGCGCGTAAGGGGACTTTCAATAGCTCACTGTTTTACGTACACATGGCCCGCCAAGCTCTTCCTGCAGCAGAAACTCGAACTGGAATTCCAACACAACTCCTGCTTTTAGTGACCTTAACACCTTAGTGTCTGAAGTCCGCCTAAGAAAGGCAATGCATAGCTATAGTGAACACTGAGTTCACTGCTTGTAAATCACTTCGGGAGATATGGGAACCATGGACACCCAAGCTAAACTTTCTTGTTTCTTTTTTCTTACTAGCTCCCCCCACTCACAAAAACCACAGATAAACATAGGCCATTTGTATTCATTCGACAAAGCAACAACATAGGCAATTAGTTATGTGATATAGAAATGAGTACTTAGTCTTATATTTGATCATTTGGCCTGCACATTTTTGGTAATTCTCGCCTTTTGAGGTGCAAAACCTTGCTACACTACAGAAAAGCGTAATCTTCATAGGTTACCCCAATCGCCGGCACTTGTGTTATGGAAATGTGATATTAGTGTATGGTGCCAACGTTCTGGGCTTGTGTTACTGTCCTTTGCATGTTCTTAGCAACGGGGTAGTGTTTATGCAAGCATTCATAATAAATGTAAATTAGTGTAATGTGACTTGTAAATGGTCAAACCGGCAAATGAGAAATAAGTCTATGTGGCTGAAAAGGATGTGTGGTGCAATTGCCTGCTTTAGCCCTTATCACATTTGTGGCAGCCATTAACTTGCATAAGCAAAGAGCCATTTTACATGGCTGCTTGCATTCATCTGAGACCAGATTAAAAAAATCTCAATAGTTTGGGTGCACTGTGTAAAAAAAAATAATAATAATTTAACATCCTATATATACTGTTCGATAGGTGTAATTTGCCTTTGTCTTAAAATGCACCCTGTAAAAATATCTTGAATTCTAAAAATAATTTTTTTATTCAAGTATTATCTCTGCATATTTATGACTTTGTTTTGTCACTTGATGGATCTTAATAGGGCCTGCTACACCCTGCCTTAAATCGTAAATCTATATCTCTTTAAGCTTCCTGTTTATAGTTGCGTTTTTTTATATGGCAAGAGACAGATTAGTTCTACCCATGTGACTTTAATACAGACTCAAACTCGAACAGGCAGGGCTGGAGAACCCATTAGATACCAGCCTTTGCTTACGTTGTCTGTCAACCTGCAGCTCCTCCAGAAGTCTATGCTTTTAATTTTATTTTAGGACGGTTGTTTATTTTCGTAAATCCACAGCCCTGAGTTTTGCTATTCTTATATCCACAGTACAAAATGGTTACAATGGTTCAGTGCCCTGCTGCCTTTTACTTAATATAAAGCTATGTGACATGAAGGTATGATGATCCCCTGATTAAATGTTATGTCATAGTTACAAAAAAGTACAAATTCACGCAAACGTGATAAATTACTTGTGTATTTCTTACATACTATAGGGTACCACTTTATATATGCTGGTCAGCAACATGAGAAATGTGTACCGTCTAAAAAAAAACAAACAAAAAAAAAAACATGCTGTGGTCACCCTATCCATGTTCATCTGATACGCTAAAGTTAATGCCCCTCTTAGTCAACATAAGTGGGGAAGGAGGGGCATTTTAGGTCAGTGGCAGATGTTATGCATTCATTTGTCTTATGTTCACATTGACTCAACATTTAAAAGACCATCAAGATTTATTTCATGATCAACCTTTCATTTCAAAAATATCCTACATTCAGAGCATGTTAAAGATACAAACCACAATGTTTTTCCCATAAATAAGAATTCTACTTCCCCATTATTGTACATCTAGTTTTTCTTCGCTACCTTGAACTTTATTCTGTAGTGATTCTTGCAGACTGGATGTATAAAAGGTTAAGTGTACCCAGTTTCCAAACTCAAACAAGCCAGACTGGCTCCCACTCATATGACCCCTCTACCATTTAATGGGCCCACGGTCGGTGTCGATTTCACAGCTCACATAACTATTCTTTCATCCTCATTTAGTAAATTCTGTTAAAGTTTTTTAACTCTGGTTAATTTCATTAGTACAGGGTAGAATATTATCGTATTCCACAACGGTGATCTATGTAGGTCATTTACAATGCATTCTAGCCTATGGCTAACACATTGGATGTCCATGTGAGTTCTGCTAGCTAATAATCCACGCTAAAAGCATTGCACAATTAACCACTCTTTATTTTGTGGTACTGCTTGAGGTTCATGTCAAGCAAAAATAAACTTGTGCCTAGTTCGAGGCTTTAATCCCAGAACAGAAACAGCTGTGCTGTGAAGAGAGACCTCATAAATACACAGGATTATCACCTACTGTATAACTTAAGTCATCAAATGAACCCTGTATCTTTGTATCATGTATTTAATAAAACCTAAAAACTTGCCTTGCTTGACCCTTCAAATATCCTGCAAACACACAGTTTAGTGAAAATACACATGGGCCTCCTCAAGATGCATTTCTGCTTTAAGATATTTAAGATAAATGTAACTCAAAAAGTACTTTATCATGACATACCTTAGTAGTCTGTATGTGCCCGTTAGTATTATTAGTAATTCTCTAGTACCAAACAGCATTATATAAAATGAATAGTCTTAACAAGGTATTGGGCGTTTTTACTGTGAATATTATGGCATTTAGGTTTTTTGATTGTTTTCTCTTATACCCATGCTGTGGTAGCGTGTTAATAATCTTCATTTATTGTAAAATTGCTGGCTCTTTTACAATGTCTAGCCCTCCATTTTAGCTAAAGACGGTTGAGCTTTAGCGTTATTCGTGCAAAAATAGATCTCTTGAGGCCCTATTTGTAATCATAAAAATAATCAAAATATGCTGTCTATAATTACTTCAATTTAAAACAAAAAGAATAAACTACCTTTTATGCATTATGGTACATTTAGAAAGGGCTTCTAGTGATTCTGGCAAAGCCAGAGTTAAACATGTAGTTACATGAAGCTTGTAATTAAAAGAAAGCCCTGATGGATTGAGTCAGAAGTATGATCTGATTGTAAGAAAACAACCATCCATTTAAACTGTTTTATTGGTTATTTCACAATTTAAAACCTGCTTAAAAAGCTTTTTAAATTGAGATTAGGAGTTTTCATAATACCCCGTTGCCTCTCTATTGTTGATTGTCATTTGATTTATTTTTGTGTCTTGCAGATGTAAATTAAAATTACTTTTAATCCCTTCTAACCACACACGCATAGACGCCACCTTTTCACCACCCCCTTCATTCTAGTTTCTGCTTTTTGTTTCCCCTCATGGTTGTGCTAATGAGATCTTGTTTCTCTAAGTGGCAGATAAGCAATTATTTGGCTCTCTTCTCATGACCTCTTAACACCAACAAGGAAAGTGACCAGGGCAGACCTTAGTTTGCTTCAAGGCCAGTTGGGAGCTAATCTCTTAATTGATGAATGTGGTCTTTAGTCACCCTACACATTAGCAACTATTTAAATATTACATTTTAGTTTGTTTTAATAAAAGATACAATCACACATGACTTATATACATTAGTACTTACATTTATTTTTTAAAAATGCTCACCTTTGGCAGAAGTTGCAGTATAACACCTCCTTCGTGGTTCATTGTTTCGCTTGTCAAGGCATTTGGTTTTTAAATAAATGTTAAGGAAAGGGTTGCTTTTAATATAAGTAAGGGTATTTAAACATTTTATGCAGATATAAAAAAGTCAAATAGCTCTTTAAATGTGGCTGCTCCGATAGTGTTTTTCTTATACATATATATATAATCTGTAAACATAATTACATACATTTTATTGTACTGGATTGCAGGGGACCGTAAAGAAAATATTGGCAAATCTGACAAATGTATATTAAATGTTATTATCTATTATATCTATTTCAATGAGGTTTGTCATTTTAGTGTGGATTTGTTGGTTTGTACATAGATTTGACTGTGATGGTTTTACGTCATTTTTAGGTAATGTAAGATATGTTTTAGCCTTACAAATTATATATTAGGAAATATTTTATGCTATCCTTTGAATACTTAAAGGGACACTCCAGTCATCATATGCACTTTAACCTCTTAAGGACTAAGGGTGTTTTTGCTTTTTTTTTTTCTTCTTCAAACACTTAAGGACTTTTTAGTACTTTTGCTATCTTGTTTTCAAGTGTAACTTCCTATTCATTCAGTTTGACCACACAAATTATATATATGTTTAATTTTCTTTTGGATAAGTAAGACTTATTTCAGAAACTATAAAAAATTATGCAGTGCAGATGGAAAAAAAATGGAATGTACATCCACTTTTATTTTTTTGCCTATTTTTCTGAATGTTGGAACTAAATCTAAGGATCTGCAGTAGGATAAGTCCTGCTAACCCTCCCTCTCCCAATGCTATGTGTATAAAAAAAAAAATGTTACTGTACAAAGACTGATGATCACTGTGTAACAGAGAGATAAGCCAACAATTCAAATTATTATTTAAAAAAAATACTCAGTCCAGCTTTCTTATCATTTTTTATTTACATAGTCCCACCAATTTATGTAGCACTTTTTGCAATCGCATATATATTCAAAGGATGTAAAAATTGTAAAAGTGAAATTTGAAGGTTTGGCGTAAGTAAGCAGCACAAACAAGGTCTTGTAAGTGATGCAAGGAAGAGGTAATAAGTGAGGGAGAAAGCCTTAGCCCATATAAAGGATCGAGTAGGGTGACTATTTTCTTATGAGGACAGAAATGTATGGAGAAGTTGTATCATTGAGGGCTTTGTGCAATAGGAATTCTTGATGTAATAGGGAGCGGGGAAGCAGAAGAAGAGCATCGTGTAAGGAAGATAAGCCTAACAGCAGCATTTTGGAGTGATTGCAGGGGAGACTTAGGAGTTGAGACTTAGTTGAATCTCCATCCAGAGATAACCAGAAACGTGTTGCAATAGTTGAAGAGGGAGGAGATGAAGAGGAGGGTAATGAACCAAGGTTTTTGTGGGTTCTCGGTTGAGGAATTGACGTATGTTCGAGGTGTTTTTTAGGTGCGATCTGTAGGATCTATTGAGTGATTGAATATGAGGGATGAAGAACACTTTCGAGGAGAGATTTAAAGAGAGGTTTGAGCCAAAGATGACTGACTTCAGGCCTGGTTAGTAGGGAGAGATAGTCATTTTAATAGAATTCAAGTATTGAGGTGGAGATGGAAGGAGGGAAGATAATAAGATCAATTTTAGATTAGGTTTCAAGTAGCGTTGGGACATCCAGGAATAAATAGCAGGCAAGCAGTGGGTAATATAGGACATGAGAGAAGGATGGAGATTAGGGGAAGATAAGTAGATTTTAGTATCATCTCCAGATAGACGAAGTGAAATGAGTTGATTAGTTTCCAAGAAATGAACTTTAAAGAGAGAAAGGGGTTCTTTGCCTCTCCCTGCTTCACAATCACTTTGAAGCAGAGAGAGGCAGTAAACTGCCAAAGACAATGTTGATAGGTGAAGTGCCTCCTATTGGCTGCTGCAGGTCTGCCTGAGTCTCCAGGCAGCTAGCAGCAGCAACAGTCCTGCCACCAATCGTGGCTTAGTGAAAGTAGTAGAGGGCATTAAGTCCTTAAATCTTAAAGGCCAGTTTTGCAGGCAGGGCCGAGCCTAGGGTCCCTAACGCCTGGGTGTAAAAACATTTTTGGTCCCCCCAGCTGGGTGTGGCAATATTGTAATTCTGCTCCACCTCTTTAGGTCCACTGACTTCACCATGTAACATGTCACTCGCTTCCCACTGTGCCACCTTTGTCCCAAAACAGCTTGTCAGTGCCATTTTGGGCCCAAACGGGTTGTCAGTCATATATTTGCCCCCCAAACAGAATTACACAAAATGTGGCGGTGACATCTGGTGCTCTGACTTTAAAGAAACCACTGAGCAAGAAGGGAAAAGCTGTAGCTAGCCCTTTTTATGCCAGAGGCAAGAACAGAAAATTGTGCCCCAAATAGCAAGGAAATTCCTGATATCAGAACTGCAGAGAGTTAAAGAAAATAATAGAATCCCCACACACAAAAATCCAGTGATTTATTCACATTTTGACCCTGAAGATGGTACAGCATAACTCCTATCAATGTATACTGAGCCTGATGGTCGTACAGTAGAACTCCCATTAATATATATATACTGAGCCTGACAGTGTTATACCACAACTTCCATCACCACAACGGTACAACGCCTATCATTATGTAGTGATCCAGACACTGAGGGCGGTACATTGTATCTCTTATCATTAAAGCAAGATAGATGCAGACGGTGCTACAGCATACCTCCCAATATCACATCAGTATATTTATATCACTTTTTAATTATATGTCCTGGGCCATTGGTGCAAGCTTAGTCTTTTACACAAATTAGTTGTAGGCAATCATGTCCAGTAATTATACATTATTAAGGGCCAGTTTAATATATAAAAGGACCAGCTAGAAGAAACTATGAAAGGTTGCCCCATCAGGATGCACAATTAAGAATATGAACATTGATTAATCACAGATCAACAAATAAACTACCAAAATGTGATCAAGGGAAAAGTGCACATTAGTATTCAGTGGGTGGTGACAGGGAGCAGAGGAGATAGAGGGCCTCCGAAGGGTTGCTCAAAACTTTCATGAGCGCCCCTATCTCTCTCTTCTGCTCACTGCCACCTGGGACCATGCACCCTCCACGGTGCAGCCCTGGTTACAGGGACCTAATATTATGTCCTTTGTCTGTAAGGGGTTAATGCATATGATAGTTGGGTGCAATTTTCCCTCTAATTTTTCTTGGGTGATGTGCGCAGAAAATTTCTGTTGTGCAAAATTTTTCACAGAGCCAAAATTTTGTGCGCACAATATGCTTCTACAGTCCATATAAAGTTGGTGGAGCTGAAAAAAAAAATCACATTGCAAGGGGGTGGAGCTATATATTTCCAACCCTTTTGACTCCATGGTCTATTCTAAAGGTGAAATTCTCACCGCAAAAATTAATTATGAGCGAATCATGAGCGGGGGCTCCGGGCTGCATAAAGGATCCATATATATATATATATATATATATATATATATATATATATATATATATATATATATATATATATATATATATATATATAATTATTTTTTTTTTATTGGGAAAAACTGCATACCATTGACAGGGGTACAGCATAACACCTATCACTATATACTGAGGCACACATTGACTGGGGTACAGCATATCACTATATACTGAGGCACACATTGACTGGGGTACAGCATAACACCTATCACTATATACTGAGGCAGACATTGACGGTGGTACAGCATAACGGCTATCACTATATACTGAGGCACACATTGACTGGGGTACAGCATAACACCTATCACTATATACTGAGGCAGACATTGACGGTGGTACAGCATAACGCCTATCACTATATACTGAGGCACACATTGACTGGGGTACAGCATAACACCTATCACTATATACTGAGGCAGACATTGACTGGGGTACAGCATAACACCTATCACTATATACTGAGGCAGACATTGACGGTGGTACAGCATAACACCTGTCACTATATACTGAGGCACACATTGACTGGGGTACAGCATAACACCTATCACTATATACTGAGGCACAGCACAACACCTATCACTATACATTGAGCCAGACATTGCCAATAATGTAGCATAACCCCTATCACTATATACTAAGCCAAACATTGATGTGGTGTAGGCCTACTGCTTCAGTGTCTGGCTTAGTATATAGGGATGCACCGAAATGAAAATTCTGGACCGAAAATTCAGCAATCACTTTATTAAAAGTAACACACCAAAATTGGACAAAAACCCCCCAACAACAATTGTTTTTATATATATATATATATATATATATATATTACACATATATACCGTATTGGCTCGAATATAGGCCGCACTTCCCCCCCCCCACTTTAAGTCTTTAAAGTGGGGGTGCGGCCTATATTCGGGGTCTAGCGCCCGACGCCCGGGACATGCAGTTCCGGTTGCCGGGCAGGCAGCAGGGTTAGGATACAGCGGTGCAGGGAACCCGTATCCTACTCTCTGATACGCTCAGACAGCCGCCCCTGCCAGCACTTCCCATGCAATACGCATATAATAACAGGGTTAGGATACAGCGGTGCAGGGGACCCATATCCTACTCTCTGATACGCTCAGACAGCCTCCCCTGCCAGCACTTCCCACCCAATACGCGTATACAACTTCCGGTGCCGGCACATCCGCTGAGTCCCGGCACCGGAAGTTGTATACGCGTTGTGACGGCCCCGGGTTAATCGGTACCGTCTGTAATAATTATTGTTTGTGATACCTGCATTTCCCAGTATATGTTGTGATTATGGTGTGTGCTTTTGTTCCCCTTGTTTGCTACCCTGTCCAGGTGCCACATGTCCTGCCCCTCCCTCCTTACACAGACTACAGTAGAGACCCCCTACTGGGCTGAGGGCTAATGCTCAGTCATATGCAAAGGAGGGCAGGATGTAATTCCCTTGTGTCTATTGGACGCAATTCCCTTGTGTCTATTGGACGCAATTCCCTTGTGTGTCTATTGGACGTAACTCAATCCCTTGTACTGTTTAAATGGCCCTGTGTTCCCAAATAAAGGGAGTTCCTGTTTTACCTCACTACGAGTCCTGTCTTGTTATTGAGGTAAGCCTCGGTGCTGCCCTTATTAGGGCGGTAGGGTGCTGTATTGCTATACTTCGGTATACTACAGTACGGCCGAGGTTCCTGAAGAGCTGTGTTCTCTGCTATGATCGCGTATTGTCCTTTTCAGGACGATAGCCACCCTGTGTAGCTCAGTTTCGGCTAGCCACAGACAGCGAAGGGGTTAGTCTCTGGTGCCCCGGTGGCCATGGGGCGAAGGAAGCAACGTTCGGCGGGCGTACCCAGTCGGGGTACAGGTCGGTCCCGTCACATTGGTGGCAGCGGTGGGATGCTTCCTCAGTACAGAGACAGCCCAACCGCTACTGGGACTAACAGGCTTGCTGACCACGGAGGTACAGCCACATCGGCGGCAGCTATGGCAGAAGAACTGAGCCGGTGTCGGGAACAGGCAACGAAGAAGTTCCGCAACAGATTACAGAGGAGGATGGCATTCTACGGAGCCACTCCATCTGCAGAAACAGTTTGTAGGACGGTAATGGAAATGGATCGGCAGTTCAAGGTGGACCTGGATCTACAGAGGAATGCGTCACGAGGAGCTGATGAGTATAAGTGGGAAGCTCCGTTATGGGACTTTGAGACTCGAGTTAAGGTCGCCCTGACGATACAGGGAGGGCCGATTCCAGAGGAAGTACGGCTGGAATGGAGAGCCCTGATTCGGCTAGAGCTGTGGGAAGATGCCATGGAAAACTGGTACAACTGCAGAAGCGAGAACCTGCCTACCCCAGAACAACGCTTCGGGGAGCTGTTTAAGCTGCAGCGTCGCCGGATGAGATGGCAGCCCACCGAGGAGGAAGTAGCCACACTGGAGAAGTTGGTGGCGAAGGAGCTCGAGCTCGGGGACCTATACCGAGCATTATATTGGGCTGCAGCCCAGCAGGAGTGGGGGTCCGGAAATCACTATTCTCCGGAAGGTGAGGACCTCTATGTCCCTGGCTTAGATTGGGAAGCTTTTGAAGCAGAAGACGACTTTGGTAGTTCGGAGAGCTATAGGTTCTGGGACCTGTACAAGGACCGCGAGGAAATGCTGCCGCTTTCCCAAGAACTGACCCTGGCAGCTGACTTAGAAGGGCTAGTCTACAGGGAATGGTGCCTGGAGATGGAATACTTAGGGCTGCTGGAAGGCGGCCTTTCCATGACACGGGAGTCGACAGATCCTGCAGTTCCAGCTGAAGCACTGACAACAGGGCAGAGGGACGCTGTTCTCTGCCCAGCACCATGCACCCTTCTTCTCCGGCTGAAATGCTGGCAGCGGGGCAGAGTGCCGCTGGCCTCTGCCTGCCCCACGGTGAAGGGTCCCCGCCTGCTAGCAGGGACCCACCAGGGCAGAGCAACGCGATCCTCTGCCCAGCACCGCAAAATGCCAGACCGGCAGAAGAGCCGGCCACAGGGCAGAGTGCTTTTGGCCTCTGCTCATCCCCCAGCACGGTGTCCCGGCCGGCTAACGAGGACCAACCAGCAGAAGCGCTGGCACCTGTAGAGAGCATCGCTGACATCTGTCCTGCATCAGCAATCCTCGCTCAGGCTGAAGCACCGGCAATAGGGCAGAATGCTGCTGGTGTCTACCTGTCCCACAGCGAAGGGTCCCCACCTGCTAGCAGGGACCCACCATCGGAAGAGCTGGCGACAGGGCAGAAAGTTGCTGACCTCTGCCCTGCCCCGCCTACATCCCCATCATCTGGATTTCCCCAACAGCCGTCACCAATCATGGGAGGAAGGGCAACTGGCGTTCCTCCCCAGCGGCTGGCAGATATCCCGGGAGATGCGGCAGCCGGCCCATCTCCCCAGCTGCAGAAGGAGCACCACGGAGGGGGTGCAGGCGGCATTCTTCCCCAGAGGCTGAGTGAGGACCCGGGAGATGGCGCAGCTGGTCAGTCTCCCCAGCAGCAGCTCACAGACCCGGGAGCGGAGGAACCGGTCCTCGCTCCCCAGCTGCTGATCCCAATGATGGGAGCTGAAGGTATCGTCCCTCCTCCCCAGCGGCTGGCAGATATCCCGGGAGATGCGGCAGCAGGCCCATCTCCCCAGCGGCAGAAGGAGCACCAGGGAGGGGGTGCAGGCGGCATTCCTCCCCAGCGGCTGAGTGAGGACCCGGGAGATGGCGCAGCTGGTCAGTCTCCCCAGCGGCAGCTCACAGACCCGGGAGCGGAGGAACCGGTCCTCGCTCCCCAGCGGCTGATCCCAATGATTGGAGCTGGGGGTATTGTCCCTCCTCCCCAGCGGCTGGTAGATATCCCGGGAGATGCGGCAGCCGGCCCATCTCCCCAGCGGCAGAAGGAGCACCAGGGAGGGGGTGCAGGCGGCATTCTTCCCCAGCGGCTGAGTGAGGACCCGGGAGATGGCGCAGCTGGTCAGTCTCCCCAGCAGCAGCTCACAGACCCGGGAGCGGAGGAACCGGTCCTCGCTCCCCAGCGGCTGATCCCAATGATGGGAGCTGAAGGTATCGTCCCTCCTCCCCAGCGGCTGGCAGATATCCCGGGAGATGCGGCAGCCGGCCCATCTCCCCAGCGGCAGAAGGAGAGCCAGGGAGGGGGTGCAGGCGGCATTCCTCCCCAGCGGCTGAGTGAGGACCCGGGAGATGGCGCAGCTGGTCAGTCTCCCCAGCGGCAGCCCACTATCCCGGGAGCAGAGGAACCTGCCCTCCCTCCTCAGCAGCAGATGATAGCAAGGGACACCGTTCCCTCCCCCCAGCTGCAGGCCGGACCCGAAGATCCCTTAGCCCCAGCAGAAGCGCTGGCAACAGGGCAGAGCACCTCTGGCCTCTGCACAGCACCTACAACAGGGATCCAGGGAGATAAGGCAGTCGGCTCATCTCCCCAGCGGCAGAGGGAGCAACAGGGAGGGGGTGCAGGCGGCATCCCTCCCCAGAGGCTGGGTACCCTCCAGGGAGAAGGGGCAGTCGGCACTTCTCTCCAGCGAATGGTATACGCACCGGGAGAGGCAGACGTTGGCCGGGTAAGCGCTACCTTTGTAGGAGCAATCGAGCTAGGGGACTGTCACAGAGGCCTCCATGCCATGGGTTTCTGGAGGGGCCTGAGTGCCAGCCTTCTCCCTACAGACTATGGGCCCGGGTGCAGAGCGCCACACTCCAAAGACTGGGGAGCAGAGACAACCTAATGCCCACCTATCTTTCCCGGACAGCCCCAAGCCGACCCGTTAGGGGTCTAGCCGGGTCTGCCGGACTATGGGGGGGGGGGATGTGACGGCCCCGGGTTAATCGGTACCGTCTGTAATAATTATTGTTTGTGATACCTGCATTTCCCAGTATATGTTGTGATTATGGTGTGTGCTTTTGTTCCCCTTGTTTGCTACCCTGTCCAGGTGCCACATGTCCTGCCCCTCCCTCCTTACACAGACTACAGTAGAGACCCCCTACTGGGCTGAGGGCTAATGCTCAGTCATATGCAAAGGAGGGCAGGATGTAATTCCCTTGTGTCTATTGGACGCAATTCCCTTGTGTCTATTGGACGCAATTCCCTTGTGTGTCTATTGGACGTAACTCAATCCCTTGTACTGTTTAAATGCCCCTGTGTTCCCAAATAAAGGGAGTTCCTGTTTTACCTCACTACGAGTCCTGTCTTGTTATTGAGGTAAGCCTCGGTGCTGCCCTTATTAGGGCGGTAGGGTGCTGTATTGCTATACTTCGGTATACTACAGTACGGCCGAGGTTCCTGAAGAGCTGTGTTCTCTGCTATGATCGCGTATTGTCCTTTTCAGGACGATAGCCACCCTGTGTAGCTCAGTTTCGGCTAGCCACAGACAGCGAAGGGGTTAGTCTCTGGTGCCCCGGTGGCCATGGGGCGAAGGAAGCAACGTTCGGCGGGCGTACCCAGTCGGGGTACAGGTCGGTCCCGTCACACGCGTATTGCGTAGATGTCCCCCGCCGGCCCCGCAAGACACCCGGGAGTCTGCTCTGGTAAGTCGGGGGGGGCAGAGTGGCAGCATATCTCGGGGGGGAGGAGGAGGAGGAGGAGGATAGTGGCAGCATATCTCGGGGGGGAGGACAGTGGCAGCATATCTCGGGGGGGAGAGAGTGGCAGCATATCTCGGGTGGGGGAGAGTGGCAGCATATCTCGGGGGGGGGAGACAGAGTGGCAGCATGTCTATTAAAAAAAAAATTTCTTTAAAAAAGCACCAAACTTTTAGGGTGCGGCCTATACACGGGGCGGCCTATACACGGGGCGGCCTATATCCGAGCCAATACGGTATATACACACACACACATATATATATATATATATATATATATATATATATATATATATATATATATATATATATATATATATATACACAAAGTCCAATATATAAACACATATATATATATATATACATATATATACATATATAAATAATTGCTAACAGCAATCACACTCCTATCATGCCCAGGCAGCCAGTACATGCTGGAACCTGGGCATCATATTAATGTGATTACAGCCTCCCTATGCCATGCTATTCCCCCCCCTTACACATCCATGCTATCACACACATACACTCATTCACAAACATTCATCATAAACTACAGCATAACACCCATCACTCTCACACACTTACTAATCCACTCTCACTTAATGTTTTCCTACCTTTCCTCTGTTAGTTACTTTTCCTCATCCTCTTCATTCTTCCTCCTGACTCTTCTTCTTCTTCTGTGTCCTGTCCTTCCGGTGCAGTAAAGAAGGTGGGCGTGGCTTCAGTGCTGTGTGCCGGGATCTGACATCAAATCCCGACACACAGCATCAGTTGCCGCGCGCATAGCAAGGGAGCAGGATATTAACAGACCTCCTGCTCCCTTGATTGATTTTAAGCCGGTTGGGGTGAGATTTTTGATCTCCCCAACCACTGAGCTTGCTCCTCCAGCGGCGGACATTAATGTCCGTATCTGGAGGAGTGCCAGCGTCACCCTGGACGGACTCCCCGCCCCCCCCAGCTCCCCGTTAGGTACTGTGCGCACAATGTTAGAACGTGTGCGCTCCCTCCAAAAGTTATGTGCGCGCGCACAAGCGCACAGCTTAGAGGGAACACCGGTTGAGTGGTCCCTTTAAATTTTGTCCCGACTTGCAATTTTGTAGAATCTTACCCCTTATATATTCTATGCAGGAGCACTTTCTTCCCACTGTATTTGACAGATGTAGAAAATGCATACTTGTACTTTAACCTCTTGGTGACAAATGGCAGGTGCATCATGAAAATGCTGTGTGTCTGGCACATCATGGTTTTAATCAGGTTTGGAAAGCAATCAGAGATATTCTCCCAAATATGGTTGCTGTAATGCCTCGATATCGAGGAATTCAGCAACACGAGAACTGCTGCAGAGGCCTGAATGATTGTTCTCTGCAATGACAATGTGCCCCATGTGCACTATGGGGGCAGACTCCTACTTTAAAAGAGGTTAGGAAACGATTGTTGTGGATCAGTGCTTTGATACTAAGGCATTCAGAGACAACAAAAACCCACACCAGGACTGTGGTCCACAAGCCTCATAGCAAGGGATGTGTTGCCTCTCACAAGATGGCGGCACCCACTAAAAAATATATGAGTTCCCAGGAGGGTCTCCCCTTGCAGGTTAAATAGAAATTATAAAAATGTAGTAACGTGTAAAATTAGTATTTCGTTGATGTCATCAAAAATGCCAACAAAATGCAAATTTATTTTTTTTATAAATATGATTTAAAGGTTTAAATTGAATAGGCCAGCTTCAAAGATGTCCCAAATAACACGTGGGCGCACACGGACCTGATCTCAAAATTACAAGTGTGGCATTTTAGCTCCAGCAAACCCACACATGGGTGGTGTCACTGTAGTCAGGAGATATTGCTGAACACATGTGTTGTTGTTTGGCAGTGACATATACCAGGTGCTGTAAATTTATACATAAAGTACAATGTGGGTGGAAAAAAACCACCAAAAAATACTACCACAAACATTGACAAAGGCTAGTGATAGAATTAGTGTCTAGTTTTTGCTTACATAGGTTTGATTGGGTTAATTGAATTGGCTGAAAGATGTACCAAGTTGGGCGGAGTATCACTAGATTTGAAAAAATTGGTTTTGCTGCTTGCTACTGATACTTCTTGCCTGATAGCTGGCAAAACAAAGCAAAAAAAAACACAATAACATTGGGTATTTCTAAACTCAGGATAAATATTAGAATCTATGTAGCAGGTTTTTCATTAATATTTGTAGATGAGTGAAAGCGTTTTCAAATAAAAGTAGAAAAAAACAAAACGTTTTCCCCATATTTCACCATATTTTTTATAGTAAATTATGATAATTTGTGTGAGTTCACTAAATGACACAGAAGAACATTGCAGCTAAACAGCAACACAGCAAAAATGTTAAAATAGCCATTTTCACAAAGTGTACAAAAAATTAAACAAAAATCAGCTCTGTCTTTAAGGAGTTAAACACTGCCTGAGACACTGGAATGTATACACTCAGGTAGTAAATAAAATTGTTGTACAGCAGCGCTCATAAGTTTACAGATTTTACCCAGAAGGCTGTATTGTACATTGAAGGGTACTGTAACATGCTGGTAACTGTCATTGCACAATTTTATGGTAAGTTTGTTATTCTGTCGCATTTCTGTATCTAGTTATAAATTAAATGTACCACCTAGATTATGTGATATATGCAAAATCTAAATTTGGTTAATAATTCCCCTAAGATCTTTTAGGGTTTATAGTGCTTCCCTGAATGCTAATATTGTATAGCAATAGAGGAATATAGTAACATATGGAGACCACTAAACAAATAAACTACGGTCAAAAATATTGTCATTCTTGTCATGAGTTTTATAACAGTAACTTGCGCATCAGCTGTCAAGGCTGTTAATTAAAAAACAAAATGTAAAGGTGAAAAAAAGGAATGATACATTTCTTCCTCTTTAATGCTGAATTGATTGATTAATGAAAGTACAGTACAAATATAGTACAGTAGGCTCTGGCTTCTCATATCATACAGCTAAATTCACAATTAAGCCGTCCTCGTTTATATTTAATTAACGAGCAAAAGGCAAATTTTCAACAAAGCATTATTAAAAAATAAAAAAATACTTAGAATAATAATTAAAAAAAAATGTAATCTGGGGAGTGTCTTCTAATTTAATACCTCAATCCATTTTCTTTTAAATTATGTATCGTTCCAACCAGTTCTGCAGAATAATGAGCACTTTGCCATGTTTGTTTTGAAACAACGCAGTGTGTAGATAATATGCCTTTATTGTTTTTACAGACACAATGTTAATGTTGACATTGTTATATTGTGCGAAGGAAAGGAAGAGCCAACTTATTTTGTGTCTGTGCTGCTAGCTTTTCAGGCGTGGTGCGGAGGGTCACAGGTGTAGGTTAGCTCTAGTTGACAGGACAAGTATCTTCTGTCAACAGCCTCTTTCACAAACCTTTTTTCTGCTTACAACAGTGTCCTATCAGGCCTCCTTTTGAGTGTTATTAAATCCTTTCAGTGCCACAGTGCCTATCTGGCATTTTAGATTGGTCTAACACGATCTCCCTAAAATCAATCAACGCTGCTTTAGAACGTTTAAGTCATTACAGTCATTCCAATTATTTCCCTGCTATTTAAATGAGACTTCCATGCCTATGGATTCCCAGAATCTTCCCCGTAACCCATTTGGTACAGCGGTACTACATGAACTGCTGGAACTTATGCTGATGGTGACTAATTTTAGTTTAGGGAGTTTAGGGAGTGGATGCACTTAAGGTATTTTAATACCCTTGGCCATGACACATCTTTACCTAGAAATTTGTCTATTTTTACATTTGATAAAATCTGTAAAAGCCTAGCAGAAATAATTATTTGGACAGTCCACTATATCCTGGTGCCCTTCCCCATCAAATGATCCTGCTTCTGTCTTAAGTCTTACAATACCCATTTTTGCTTTTTTTTCACTAATATACTTAAAGAATGTTGTCACCCTTCTTACTGACTTGGCTATCCTTTCTTCCTCTCTAGCTTTTGTTTGTCTAATTTGTTTAGCCTGCTTCTGTTTGCTTTTCAATTTTCCTCTTTCACTATCCAACTGAGTCTGTGTGTGTTTCCTGTATGCTGTTTTTTGGAATATCCGTCAGTTCTCTTTCGTTTACTATTACTGACATGCCTGACACTGTCTCAGTTGCTTCCATTGATGCTGCACTTGCTGTAAATTCCATCCTAGCTGAAGTCTTGACATTTCCATCTTTATGAAATCTGCCATAAGTGTTTACTAGGGCAGAGAAAGAAGATTGTGGTTAGACTTGGGCACCAGGGGGGTCTTCGTGTTTGTCTTCGTGCTCGTCTTCGGCAAAAAAAAAATCTTCGTATTCTGCGAATATTGGTTGATGCCAGAGGAGGTCCCTGCAGGCGACCAATAGGCTCACTCACACTGCTCTTTAGCCCCTGACGGCGAACCTACGGATTTCCGCTTCTGCCAACTCCTGCGATAAGGTAGGTTAGATTGGGAAGGGAGCAGGGAGATTAGTAGACGAAGACGATCACAAAGATTCTTCATGTTGTGTGTCTTCGTCTACGTTTTACCGCCGCTATCTTCTCTTCTTCATGTCTTCGGAACGAACACGAAAACGCACTCTTCGTGTTCGTTTTCATGTACGCCCGAAGACGAATGCACAAGTCAAATTGTGGTAAGTGTTGAAGGGTAACTGTAAAACTGGGCAACAGAATTGGGACACCACATGTATGATTTGGGAGGGGGCACACTTAGGGCAAGTAGAGCATATGAACAAAAGTTAGTGTATGGCAGGTATGGGTTAATGAATGGTGTTTGAGTAAGTTGGTGCTAGAGCAATTTTGCTTATGTGTGCATATTAGTTACAGATGGGCCTTGAAGAAATACTGCATCAGGGCACCACTAACCCTAGGCTCGCCCCTGTTGACAGGTCTATCTTTTCTTGCCGTGTGAAACACTGTGCTTCTGCCATTTTAGATTGCTGACCTATCACGGCACAAGGGAGCCATTAGAGTTCAATAGTGAACCTTCAATGCATATGTGTGCGTGCATGCATGTGTGATATGGCAGTACTAGGTGAGGTTTTTCAGGGAGAGAAAGAGGATTAGTGAAGAAAGCACTTTGTGCCTCATTGATTCATGGGAAAAAGTCTGCATTGTTGCCCCTTTACCTCCATCCTTTTATGTAGTCAGGAGCTATGTGATTAATCCTCTGCATTCTTTGGTATGATAAACAAATCAAGAGGAGAGCTCTCACATTATTCTTTCTTCTGAAGTTTTAAGCTCACAAAAGTAACACAGAAACATTTAAAAAACAGGTTTTTGGCTTATATGGCAGCAACCTATTGGTACTTGCTCTAATGTCTCATGTTTCTGGCCAAAATTGTGAACAAAACATTACACAATTAATCTATAAAATCCAAATGAGGCACAACCTAGATGTAGATTTAATCAATTAAATTTGATATGCTAAGAGAAAACATAATTTGTTATTATAACATAATTTTGTTCTAGAAACATAATTTGACGGCAGGTAAAAACCATTTATCACATCTAGTCTACCCCTTTTCCCTAAAGTAAAGTTTCAGGATAGCTTTATGCCTATCCAGTGTATGTTTAAATGTGATGGGGGGTATTTCCATTTGTAACCCACACCTTTAGTGATGTAACCCCCTAAAGTAGAGGACTGTACATATAAGATGAGCAAACTGAGCATGGCTCTGTGTAAGAACTAGATGCTACTGGAGCAGTGGAATTTTTTCAGCAATTAGAGTGGGGTCACAAGATCAGTTAACATAAGTTCCTTTAACAAGTTTTGAGGGATGGTGGAGGCAGGCCCAGTTTTGCTATATATATATGTTTGACAGCCTGTTTTCAGGACAAGTTAAGTTATTCATAAATGCCTAGTTTAGCACATCATACAATGTAACAAGATATATAAAAAAATGCAACAATAAAAAAACAACTATTTCAGTATATATGCAAAACCAAATAATAAAAGGAAGGAAAATAAATTATTTTTCTTAAAAGCCCGACTCCCTGTTGAATATTTGGGATATCTGCACTTTTACATAGATGCAGAGTGCAGACGCCGCCCCCTAGATGTCAGTTCATAGCATATTGCAGTCTTGGTATATGAAAATATAATTTTGGCATAAAACATACATTTCCCTCAAATATTGCAAACATTTTTTATGTGAGATGCTCTTGTGGCTTATGGTTATAGTGATATTCATCATGCTGAGTTGTCACGAAGAGTTCAAGTGTTTGATATTTTTATAAAAGGTTATGTGGTGTGTTAATTTTGTTTCCTTTGTGTTTTTTTTAAAGTGTATATAGAGGAGGGTATTTATTTCTTTAAAAATTCTGATCCCTACTTCTGGGGAGAGATTAGAGGATTTGTACTGCATTCTAACAAGTTAATTTAGCTGTGGCCAAGCATATTTCCCCCCACAATGAAGGATGGACCTGTTACTACAGACACAGGATTCATGCAGAGATTTCATGTGTATTTTATTTTAGTTAGGGAGCAGCTAAAAGATAGCTGTCCCTAACCTGATCAGCAATATTTCCCCCTGTGTGACAGCCCCTTGTCATCTGAAAGCTTATGGGACACTAATGTGTTTCTGTAAGCTGTCAAACTTTATCACTGCATGTGCTGCCAGTCATTTCAGAAATAAGCAGCACCAGTTCATATAGAAACTGGGTTTTTACAAATCAAATATTTGGAGAAAATAGGTGGTAGTCACTTGAGCTCCTTGTTGCCAACGTACCATTGTTGGCTGTGAAAGACTTAAAGGAACTCAGGTTGAGGTTAAATATATTCCAATTCCCTTCTTGCTGACGTTATACTGCAACCATCACTATTTTTTTGTTGCTTTAACATAAAGATATTAGAATAGAATAGATTTACAGCTGACATAGGTGTAGCACTAGAGGCACATGAGCAACCTGCTGGAACACTGCAGATAGAGATAGGTAAGCACATAGCTTCCAACATACCTAGCTTTTGTGGAATAGTCCAAATTTTCTGGCATTGTCCTGAGTAGCTGGCCCATTGTCCTGCTTTCACACTATTCAGGTAAGGCGGGTGAGTGATAACACCTTAAGTCACTCCCCCATCCAGGGCCTGCGCCACCTATAGGCAAAATAGGCCTAGGGCGCCTACTTGGAGGAGGTGCCGGCAGCTGCGAACCGCAGTGGCAAAAGGGGAGGGGCTTGTGGGGGTGCAGCCAGGGGGCTTCAAAATTATGTTTTGCCTAGGGTGGCAAAAATCCTTGCACCAGCCCTGCCCCATCGATTGCTGCCTCTTGTGACACCCCCAACACACACATCCCAATCTGGATAGAGTGTAACTTCCTGAAGGATTCTAATGTAGTCTTTCTATGAAATCTCATCTATGGCTATGCCATTAAGAGATTAAATCTACAAGATATAAAAAAGGGAACCAATCAAACAGTGTTATCACAAAATGTTTTTAATCCTGCTATGAAGAACAAAGACGATCCCATAGGTTGAAAATAAATTCATACTATAGAAAAAGGATCATATATGTATTGTACCTGTCCGTTCGTTAGGTAGACTGGAAACCTACGATGGGTAAACAGCTACATTAAAATGTATTTCCAAAATCGGTAAAATGCCCTCTAACTATCCAAAGAAAAAAATCAACTGTTCCACAATTCTGGTTTGGAAACTTGTTCTGGCATTTAAATGATTTTGCTCCTTCCTGAAAGTAGTAATCTCTTAAAGCGGAGGATTTTAGCTGCAGTCCCTGGAGACACATAACTGTGCACTTTTGCAGGATATCCTCACTTAAGCACAGAGTGATCTGTCAAAATGACTTAGCCATAAACTAATTCACCTATACTTATAAGGATATCCTGAACACCTGCACTGCTGTGAGGCTGCGGAGAGAGGGGTAAAAAAGTTAGTTCTGAAAACTGATTGGGAAACCACCTGTTATAAAATGGACCTATTGCATTGCCAATTCTTACATTGTAGTACTCATCATAAACCTATACATTGGTGCTGACAAATTAACGTAGCCAATATAACGTATTTCCCCAAGTATAAGAGGCTCCCATGTATAAGACGCACCTTAATTTTGGGGCCTGAAATTAAAAAAATATATAAATTACATAAAGTTATTGTACTGGCTGCCTGGGCATGATATGAGTGTGATTGATGTTAGCTGCTAGCAATTGTTAGCAATCACACTCCTATTATGCTCAGACAGCCAGTACATGCACATCATTTTCAGCCTCCCTGTGCCCCTACACATGGATCCATGCTATCACACACACACACATATATATTCATTAATTTACTCCCTCACCCTTACCTGAACTGCAGATCTGCTGGTGCCGCTCGCAGACTTCCTTGGGGGCCGCTGTTTCCCTCTACGTTGCTCGAACAGGAACGGACTCCACTGGGTTCCTGTGTCGCTGTGACGGATCAAGAGATGCTGCTGAACAACACAGAGATAAGCAGCAGGTCCCCTTTCCAGTAAAAAAAGACGCACCCAGTTTTTAGACACCAATTTTTTGTAAAAAAAGGTGAGTCTTATGCATGGGGAAATACGGTATATGTATTTTAATTATTCAATTATTATTGTTTTGATCACTTGAATTCACTTATGTCCCTTTAAATAGTAACACATTTCCTCAGATGTCCATTAAAAAATAATGTCCGGCTACTAGAGAATTAAGACAACATGTTCTTTTAACTTTGATATATGTAGATTAACCTACACTATACGACCAAATGTATGTGGACCCTCTTTCTAATTAGGTGTTTCATCCACACCCATGGCTAACAGATGTATACAATCAAGCACATAGCCAGCCATCTCCCTAGACAAACATTGACAGTAGAATGGGTCGTACTGAAGAGATAAAATGCCACCTTTCCCAGAAGTAAGTTTGTGAAATTTCTAACCTGTTAGATCTGCCCTGGCCCACTGTAAGTGCTATTTTTTGAAGTGGAAGTGTCTAGGAGTAACAACAGGTGAGCCATGAAGGGATAGACTAGTCACACTCAAAGAGCGCTACCTCCCAGTGCTGAAGAGCGTAACGTGTGAAAATCACCTGTCCTCTGTAGCATCACCCACTACAGAGTTCCGAACAGCCTCTGGAATGAAAAATCAGCACAAGCACTGTGTGTTAAGAAGTTCATGAAATGGGTTTCAAATAGACTTGTGCATTCGGATTTGTACAAATTGCGAATTTTCAGAATTTTGGTAAATTTGGCTATTCGTATGAACCTCCGAAAACGAAGCCAGAACCCCCAGAAATCAGACGAAAACGAAGCAAAAAGCTCAGAATTTGTGTCAGATATTCGTGGGTCTATATTTACTCACACACTCTCTCTCTCACACTTTTATTCTAGTTCATTCTCTCACGCTTTCTTAATGTTTCCCTACCTTTTCTGCTGACCACTTTAGCTTTCGCATCTTCTTCTGCATCCGGATCTTCTTCTTCTATCTTCTCACTTCTCTTCTAACTTCAATCCTTAATCTTCTTTGTTCGACGGCATCTCTGTGAACATAACCGAGCAACTACTGCCAAAATGGTGGTGCTGCAGTGACGTCCTTGATCCTCCAGTCGGGGCAGAGGACGTCACTGCAAGCCAACCACTGAGCTTGCAGTGACTTCCTCTTCTCCGATTGGAGGATCGTGGAGATGACATCACCGCATGCCCCCCCCCTCTCCTGATTGGAGCATTGGGGAGGACGTCACCGGAGTGGACATCACCGCAGTAGGAAAACATTTATAGAGTGTGAGAGAGAGGTTGAACGAGAATGAGAGTGAATGTGGGCACTGGGCAACAAATATCGTTTCAAAATTAAAAATGCCCCCACATTTTTGGCTGAACTAAGTGGGCAGGGAATGAAAATAATTGCCCGAAAATGAATGGGCCAAAAACGGAAAAATTGGTCCAAATTGTTTTTTGGCCCATTTGTTCATGACTACTTTCCACTGACTGAGCAGCTGCGCACAAGTCCAAGATCTCTATAATGCCAAGTGTCACCTGGGGTGGTATAAAGCTCACCACCACTGGACTATAGAGTGGCAGAAACATGTTCTCTGGAGTGATAAATTATGTGTCGCTATATGGAAGTCTAATGTATGAATATGAGTTTGGCATATGTCAGGAGAATGTTACCTACCGGAATGCATAGTGCCCACTGTAAAGTTTGGTGGAGGTCAGGATTGTTTTGTAGAGTTTGGGCTAGGCTCCTTACTTGGTGAAGGGCATTGTTATTGCTATAGCATACAAAGAAATTTTAGATAATTTTATGCTTCCATCTTTGTAGCAATGGTTTGGGGAAGGCACTTTGCTGTTCCAGCATGTCTTTGCACACTACATTGTCGTGGCTTAGTATGTCATGGGCATCCCTCACAATGTTGTTGAAGCACCCTATGGCAAAGTATCTGCTCTTTTGTTGTCTTTGATGCAATAAACCATTTCTGTTCTTTTTAAAAGTGTGTTTTGGTTAAGTTATTTCAAGCTAGTTTATTGAAGGTATTTTCCTCAGCTTACATTTACTTAAAAATACAATTTGTCATAAATATTGCTGTTCTTTGGTCCTATGGCCCTAGACCTTTCTGTATATACAGAATTGTATTTTATGCTCAAGGAGAAAAATATAAGGTGTTTTCTCACTATATATTGTAGCACCTTATTGCATAGTGACTGATTTTATCTTACATTTTATCAATAACAAGCCATCTAGACTTTGTCAGAGTTAAATGATTTATACACAGATCTGTCCATGATTAAATTGCCACAAGTAGCAAATAAAAAGTGTTACCTGCGACAGTGATTTGGCATTAATTTGATGTTTAGCCTTAAGCTCTTGCTTCAGGGAATATTTAGATTAGTGTGTAATTAGAATCTGTATTTAATTCCTTTTATTTATTAAATACGGCATTGATTTTAACCTGAACAAACTTATGCTAAGTAAAGATACGTTTATGTTGAAACAAAATCCAGTGAACTATGTTTTTTTGAAAGTACATTTCCCCCCAGTAATCAATCATAAATTGGCTTGGACAAGTCAATACCTGCTTACCGTATTTGCTCGATTATAAGACAAGGTTTTTTTCAGAGCAAAACAGGGGAGTCAGAAGCACCGGTAAGTTGGGGGGCAGGGGAGTGTTAAATGTGGGGCATAAGGCATTTCTGGAGGCAGAGTGTTCTGTGAAATGCCTTTTAACCCCCTTAATGCCACTCTGCCTCCAGAAATGCCTTTTTAACCCTCTATACGCCACTCTGCCTTCTGAATGCCTTAAACCTCCCCATATGCCACGCTTCCCCATAATATGCCTTTTAACCCTCTAAATGCCAGAGTGGCATATAGGGGTATAAGGCATTTCTGGAGGCAGAGTGGCACATAGGGGGTCAAAAGGCATATCATGGGGCACAGTGGCATATAGGGTTAAAAGGAATATCATGAGGCACAGTGGCATATAGGGTTAAAAGGCATATCATGGGGCACAGTGGCATATAGGGGGTATAAGGCATTTCTGGGGTAGATGTGCATAACTGGGGGGCAAGTTGGAAAATAGAAGGAAATAAAACCAAAATATTTTTCTCAATCATAGCTTTTATTAAAAAAAAAATAGTTTAGATTAATTAACATTTACTGGAAAACCTTTTTTCTTATAGGGTCGTCTTATATTCAGGTTTTTTCTTTTTTTCCTAAATTAATATTCAGATTTTATCCTACCATACTGTTATAGCCTTTTGTTAATGTCCGTAGACAAAACATTGGATAAGTAGTAACTATAATTTTTTTGTATGTTTCAAGTGAGTGCTTGTGCCCTGGACACCTCTTTGACATAGCAACATCACTCCTGTTGTTGGAAATATATCAAACTGTGTCCGTATTTGTCTCAATACACATAAACTTCTAATGTCAGCTAAAACATACTGCTATGTAACCTACTGATAATACAAATATGCCAAATACAGGGAAATCATGGTGGAATTTTCCTTTTATGTATGGTGATAGCTTAAATGGGGAATGTTTGTGTAAATAAATTATATTTTGTTCTGTTTACTCAAGGAAAGGGTCACCTTTGGTATGACTTCAACAAAATGTACATTCGATTTCTATTTCTAACAGGAAATATTCAGGGCAACTGTTATAGTCAGAGAATTAATCTTTAAATGGACAGAAAGTATTGATGGTATTATTGTTATTATTATTATTATTGCAATACCTATAAATATAATCCACGCAATGTCCAGCAACGAAGGAACACAGGGGCAAATCCAAAAGAGTAGTCGGAGTCACGGTCCAGAGGTCAAGGCAGGTAGCAGACAGCAGTATCGGGTAACAAAGCCAAAGGTCAAAATCGAAGGAGTCAGTATAAAGCAGCTAGGTAGCAATAGACCAGTGGCGACTCTAGAAACAATATATAGGGGGGCACACAAGATACCACAGTCAAACTGGGGGGGCATTAATAATTTCCACCATTAAATCATACCCCTGAAAAAACACACACATATATATATATGTATATATTGCCAAAAGTAATGTGCTATGGAATGATACTTTTGTTATTGGCCAATACAATACTTGATCATTCAACATGGGAAGCCTGAAGCCACAATTTAGTACGACTAATCCTTGAAATCCTTTAAACAACACAATACCTTAACTTTTGCACTAAATGATTTCAGGGCCTAATATTAGATCCTGCTGCTGATATGTATATATATATTAGCCCCTGCTGCCCATATATATTAATATTAGCCCCAGTTGCCAATATATATATATTAATATTAGTACCTGCTGCCGATATATATATAAATATATATATAAATAGTATATCCTGCTGTCGATAGCAGGTATAGATCAACACATTAACACACAAACCAGCTTTGCATGTATAGATCAATTGAAATTCACTTGTGATCTCAGCACTGAAGGTATATATCAAATAAACTGAATCAGACATACAAATCCTGTATTTGCAGGTATACAATAATAATATATGAAATGTAGCATTGCAGGTATAGATCAAATAAATACATGGAAGCAGCATTGCAGGTATTAATCAACTGAACAAGACATACAAACCCTGTATTTGCAGGTATACATAAATAATATATGGAAACATAGCATAGCAGATATGGATCTACAGAAGAACACACAAACCCAGCTTTGCAGGTACAGATCAATTGGAATTCACATAAAAACACGGCATTAAAGGTATATTTAAAACCCCTAAATTACAGGGATAGATCACCGGTTGCACACCCCAACCACGCTGCCCACATAGAACCTGGCCAGCACCCAGATAACACACAAGATTTGCCATCTTTGTCCCATATACACCCTGCCTGTGCCATCTCGGTCCCCAAGGCTCAAACATCCTGCTAGTGCCATCTTTGCCCTTACACAATTATACATCTATGATACACACAAACACATTAACTCACGCTCTCCCTCATTCTGACAAATCATCCACATATTAACTCATGCTCTCCCTCATTCAGACAAATCATCCACATATTAACTCATGCTCTCCCTCATTCAGACAGTTCATCCACATATTAACTCATGCTCTCCCTCATTCAAACAACTCATCCACATATTAACTCATGCTCTCCCTCATTCAGACAAATCATCCACATATTAACGCATGCTCTCCCTCATTCAGACAATTCATCCATTTTAAGAAACTACACCCCTTGGAGCTTCAAATGAGGGGCTACATGTATTTCTAGGACAAAAGTTGAGTGCACAAATAATGATGGAATATGTCGCTTTGGCTAGAAAATATGTTTTTTCTAACCATAGCGACATGTTCATTTTTGTCTTGCGCACTCCAGGTTTGTACTAGAAACACATGCAGCCCCTCATTTGATGCACCAAGGGATGTCGTTTTTGCAAATGTGTACTTTTTGTGCCATAATTTAACTTCCTACGTGAGCAGTAATGCCACGTCAAGGCTTTAACCCTAATTACTGACCATTCACACGCCTTTCATATCTCCATTCACTCGCAGAAGCACACTCCATTCTTTCCCGTTACAATCCCAAAGAAATGATGGTAAAGGGAGAAAAAAAAAAAATCACTTTTACAGCAAAAATAAGTTTTGCAGTAAAAATGCAAGGCGCTCCAGGGATGAGATGGTTACTCACGTACCGCACGGGCTAAATGGCTGATTTTAATAATATTTGCAGTTCATCAGGATTTCAAAAATTGCCTCCCTCTACCGTTGGCTAAATTTAACCCCATGATCAAAGGCATAATAGGATTTAAAATTAGTATCGGCCATTTTTAAAAAGGGAATGTAACTTTTTATAGCTATATGATCACTGTGGTAACATTGGCTACCACAGTGATCATTTAGCTAGAATACTTAAACTTTTTTTTTTTTTTTAAAGTTAAACTACTTTATGTTTAAATAATTTAATTTGGGGGTCTCTAGGCAATTTTGATCTTTTTTATCTGCCTTTAGAGACCCCCAAATCCATTTTTTTTACATTTTTATTTTTTTAACGTAATATTTGTTATTCTTTTTTTACAATCTATATACCTTGGAAAGGTGAGGCGATTACCTTTCCAACGGTATATGTTGGGGGTATGTAGCTGCTTAGATGCCTGAGATACAGGCATCTAAGCAGCATGCCCCCATACCTCTTTAACTGACAATTGTCAGTTGTTAATAAAGTTGCGCCGTGACGTCATCGCGTCATTGCGTGAGACGGCACCGGGCGGATTGGGTGGCCCCAGTGATGCCCTTCAGTTTGAGGGGCAGATCGCCAGGGTAGGTGGTGATGGAGGGCCACAGACCTCCATCAAGGTAAGGTAGTGCTACTGACGGCAAGGTGCCGTCGTTAGCATCTGACTGGGACTGTCCTGGGTGGTTACAAATTCGGCAGGGGGGCAACAGGGGGGGCAAGGAATAACCTAGGGGGCGCAATTGCCCCCCCTTGCCCCCCTGTAGCGACGGCACTGCAATAGACAGTACTTCATGGTACTCAGCTTAACTAAGAAGCACTGGGAGAGAGGTCTGTGGGGTTTATATAGGGGCAGTGATAGAGTAGTCCACCCCCTATCACCTTATCCCCTCCCACCTAAAGCACCCGATCCCCTCCCTCCAGATACACCTGAGGGGATGGGGACATGGAAGTTTCCACCTCACCCCCTTCCCTCTGGTGTCCTACCACGAGGGTGGCCACACCCCCTGGGGCTAAGCCACGTTCCCTCCTCGTCGGGAGTGCGGGCGCGTGCGAGGCACACCGTGCGCGCTGACCGCGAGGTCGGGGTCGCGGTGTCACCGGGAGACACGTGGGCAGGATTAGAACTCCTGCCCGACAGTTCCCGCGACGAGGGATCCCTGACTCTTCGTCCGGAGGCTGGCCGACGGGAACCGCGTTCCGGGGTGGCGGACCCAGTGGTGAGGTACGTGGTCCCCGTTGGGCCTGACACACGTGTAGTATTAGGATATAATAATTTGTTCAAGGAATTCTTGTGACTTCTCTTGGAATCATGAATGGACTTCCCCATTTTTGTAAGAATGTTTAACTTAATGTGTCTGTTTCAACCTTAATAATTATAGTGACATTTTAATCATATAGGTTCAGTGAAGGTGTACATTAGTGCAAAAATACTTTACATTGATAGTAGATGATATTTAGTTGGAAGTAGTAGATGTACTGCTAGGGCACACTACTATACTCGCCAACCAACCAAACTGGTTGTAGATCAACTTGTGCTCTGGATAAAGACACCCTATCAATTTGCTTTCAGAAGAGATAACACCAGGAAACATTATCTTTGGAACTAATAAGTAAATCTGGGTTATTGATTTATTAATCTTCCAATTTATTAATCCACCTCTGTGTTATTGATAAGTATGTGTTTTTTAATAGTCTTAACAGAGACCCTAATGAATGAAGATGTTGATGAAGGAATACATATAAATTTTGCACAGCTGAAACCAAATTCCAAGAAGATTAGATTTTATGTAAATATTTGACTTTGTTAAAGAGCACCACAACATTTCCTTATCACGTTACATGGTTTCCTCTAATTAATCTTGATATATTGAGAAGTAACAGTTGGCTGAAATAGATTGTTGGTTTGTTTGAAAGAAGTACCGGTAATATGGGTTTACCTTGTTACATAATTGAAGAGATATGGCTTGAGGAGAGGGAATGGCTTCCATTATTCCTTTACACACTCAATAATGTAGTTAGCAGGGTGAAACTTTTATATTCATGTATGTTGTGTGCTGATCTGTAAGACTTTTTTTCTTAGTTAGCTTTAAAGACTGGCCTAATAGGCACAGGGCCATCTTTAACATTGATCGGACCATAGGAAGGCATTTGCTTGGACCCCCTTGCTCTCCCTAGCGTACAGTCATGCCCTCCACCCCAACGGCAAAAAAAAACAAAAGTACTTGTCGCACTGACTCTTTAGATTAGGAGGAGACTGTCTTAGTCAGTGTGGTCTTCCCTCTTTCACACCACAGACGCATAGCAGAGGAGGAGTACAATACTATGCCAACTGCACAGTAAATAATTGGTCTGCTTAGTGACTAGTAATGGTCGTGTAAGTTGTGATCAGGGATGGCCTTAGGTGTTCAGGTGCCCTGTGAGCAGGGCCGGCCCAAAACATAGTGCCGCCTGGGGCGAAGTTTGAAATGCTGCCCCCTCGCCGACGCCACTGCTCATTATCTACCCTTCCTCGCCCTACCTTCTCATTATCTACCCTATCTCCCCCCCCTTTGTACTTCACTTACCTTCCAGCAGTCCCTGCTCTGCCGCGGTGCACGCTGCTTCGCTGCTGAGCGTCGGAAATGACGTCATATTCCGGCGCTCAGCATTACAAGCCGGCACCGAGACCGAGCTAGAGGGCTCGCAGAGGAGAGACAGGGGCGCCAAAGCAGGTACTGAAAACTTGATAAGCGAAAACCACTCGGCGTTCCTCTCTCCTCCGCTTCAAAAAAAAAAAAAAAAGGCGCTTGGGGCGGCAAAGTGCAGCCTCTTCAAAAGTGCCGCCTGGGGCAATTGCCCCACTCTGCTCCATGGCAGGGCTGGCCCTGCCTGTGAGCCCCACCCATCAACACCCCCAGAGTGCCTTTGTTCTCTCCTGCGCACCGCCACATGTCTTATTTCCCCCTCCGTGTAGTTCAGGTGTAGACCAAATAAACAACATACGGAAACACAGCATTGCAGGTATAGATCAGCTGAATAAGACAAACAAACCCTGTATTTTCAGTTATAGATTAAATAAGTAATACATGGAAATATTTGAAGGTATAGATCAACTAAATAATATATGAAAAACCCCAAGTTGCAGGCATGGATCACAGGTCACAAACCCCATAGGCCAGCCCTGACACCTAGATTCAATATACAAGACTTGTCCAGCACCAAAATAGCGCACATGGGACTTGCCCCAGCACCAGATTGCATCCATAAAATGTATGCAAAAATGACTTCTGTCTAGGGGCGCTTAAAACCGCGGTCTCGAATAGTTCATATACCGATGTAGAAAAAGGAAAAAGAAAAACTATATAGTGTAGTACAATAAAAACAATTTAACTCCGGCACTGAATTTCAATGAATGCACTCACAATGTGGATAAACCTTTAGCGCGTATATCACAACCACTCCTCTGTGTGTATATGGATTCCTTGGCTCCACGTATATGCAAGAGAAGAAAATCTAATAGGGTGATACCATTACCCTCAATATGTGTGTTGTGTGGTAGTGCACTCACATTTAGTCGAAGTATATCAAGCTCATCTGATTTGTCGTCCTGCAGTGGAGTCAATCCTTTAATGAGGTTCCTAGGAGGTCGTGCTGGTTTCCACCAAACGAAGTTTTCTTCAATACTCCGGTATAAGTGTGAATAAAGTGCAAGTGCTTATAATAAATAGTGGGTGTTCATTGGATATGTGCCGCAGATAAATCCAAAAAGCGGGATGAAATGAATAAATAAATAATTTAATGTGGGACTGAGCCCTTACCGCACACTGGTCGGTAACTATACCATATAGGTGTTTACAGAGATATGCTAAAAAAGTACTTAAACAATGGTAAAAAAGAAAAATTTAAATATATCTAAAAAAAAGTAAAAGAAGCAAATCGAGTCCAAAATATACAATCCTCAACGCGTTTCGCCGTTTGGAGGCTTCCTCAGGAGGTATAATTGTGGCCGAGTCATGTTCTTCCTTTTTATGTCCCCCCGATTGCATCGTCTGTGTTCTTTTCGTTCCGTTTGTCTATTGCCGTTACGTCATCACGTATTCATTCTGCCGCGTGCGTGCATGCTGTATGTCCCATTTGCGTGTGTATTTTCTTGCTCCGTTTCTTCCTTCCCATACAGTATATCGGGTATGTGTTTCTTCTTGAGTCTACATACAGTGAGGGATTACATATCCCAGGAAAAAAAATAAAAGATTAAATATGTCGATATGTTTATTTTGTTTAAAAACTCGGAGGGACGGATTTCAAGGGGGTTCTTCATATGTATAGCAAGATCGGCTGGTAGAAAAAAGTGGGGAGATCCAGGGATAAAGGGTCTAAAAATTATGGGGAGATCCAGGGATAAAGTTAGTTCACGAGAATCAAACGAAATTGTTCAAAGCTGGAAGACTTTAACCTTAAGGCTGAAGAGCTAACTAAAAAAAAAAAAAAAAAAAAAAAAAAAAAAAAAAAAATTTAGAGAAAAAAATTATCCTGCCGAGAGGTTACAAAGCAGCCTTCGACAGGTACAACAGTTAGACAGAAATCAACTGTTAGAGGGAAATAAACAGGACACAACCGCAAAAGATAAAGACTTTAGTTTTTCTTTCTTCACAAAATATAATTCACAAGCACATAAGATAAAAAAGATTATGGGAAACCATTGGCACATATTAAAAAACGACTGCGTCTTAGGGAAGTTACTCCCAGACAAGCCACAAATTATTTACAAAAAAGCGGACACTTTAAAAACTATACTAGCACCGAGCGTACTCCCTAAGAACACCAAACCACAAAATAGGGGCAATTTCTTAAGCACAAAACCTAAAGGCTTTTTCACATGTGGCCATTGCAAAATGTGTACATATTTACCTAAAAAAACGGAGAGCTTTATAGGCAATAACACAGGGAATACATATAATATCAAACATTTTATAAATTGCAACTCCAAAAATGTGGTATACCTTTTAGAATGCCCATGTGGGCTACAATACGTCGGAAGGACCATTAGACCACTAAAGGAACGTATTTTGGAACATATGGGTAACATAAGGAACCAAAACATTAAACACAGTGTACCCAAACACTGTAATTCTTGTCCACGCTTCTCCATAGAGACATTAAAAATCATGGGTATAGATTGGGTGCCTCCGAATTGGAGAGGGGGCAACAATATAGAATATCTATCGAAAAAAGAAACCGAATGGATTTTCAAATTAAAGACATACAAAAAGGGCGGTCTGAATTTAGAAATAGACATTGTGTCTTTCTTGTAGGAACATTAACATTGTGTCTTTCTTGTAGGAACATTAACTTCTTGTAGGAACATTAACATTAACTACGTCCCCACTTTCATCATTGGATTCTATGTTAAGATGTTTGCGCATAAATAATTAACTCTATGGACAAATCACCAGAATACATGATAAGACACGATCAAGATTTAAAGAATTCATTCTAACGAAATAGGTTTACTCTACACAATTGAGAAAAACTCAGTAATATATAATCACAAACTATAATAATAATGAAAAAACCGCACATACACAAAAATGAAATTAGAAATACACAGACCTTCATTTATGCATTACAATATAAGATTATAGACAAATAAACAAATAAAAAATATATAGAAATATTAACAGATGATGAAACATTCACTCACTTGGGCACTGCACTTGATGATGATATTTACTTTTTTTTTTTTTTTTTTTTTTTTTTTTTTTTTTTTTGTACATTTTTCATATATAAAAAGATATTACCTTCTTATGGGCTTATGAAACTCACATATATCGTGAGTCCCATTCCATATTTTATGTATATTTTATTACCTCCATCCATTTCTTTTCTTTATAAGTCTCTACTTATAATATTGGATTGATTTATGTGAATAGTACAAACTAAACTATGCTGATCACCTAAATAGTATATTATATATCCTATATCCCTTTATCCCTGGATCTCCCCATAATTTTTAGACCCTTTATCCCTGGATCTCCCCACTTTTTTCTACCAGCCGATCTTGCTATACATATGAAGAACCCCCTTGAAATCCGTCCCTCCGAGTTTTTAAACAAAATAAACATATCGACATATTTAATCTTTTATTTTTTTTCCTGGGATATGTAATCCCTCACTGTATGTAGACTCAAGAAGAAACACATACCCGATATACTGTATGGGAAGGAAGAAACGGAGCAAGAAAATACACACGCAAATGGGACATACAGCATGCACGCACGCGGCAGAATGAATACGTGATGACGTAACGGCAATAGACAAACGGAACGAAAAGAACACAGACGATGCAATCGGGGGGACATAAAAAGGAAGAACATGACTCGGCCACAATTATACCTCCTGAGGAAGCCTCCAAACGGCGAAACGCGTTGAGGATTGTATATTTTGGACTCGATTTGCTTCTTTTACTTTTTTTTAGATATATTTAAATTTTTCTTTTTTACCATTGTTTAAGTACTTTTTTAGCATATCTCTGTAAACACCTATATGGTATAGTTACCGACCAGTGTGCGGTAAGGGCTCAGTCCCACATTAAATTATTTATTTATTCATTTCATCCCGCTTTTTGGATTTATCTGCGGCACATATCCAATGAACACCCACTATTTATTATAAGCACTTGCACTTTATTCACACTTATACCGGAGTATTGAAGAAAACTTCGTTTGGTGGAAACCAGCACGACCTCCTAGGAACCTCATTAAAGGATTGACTCCACTGCAGGACGACAAATCAGATGAGCTTGATATACTTCGACTAAATGTGAGTGCACTACCACACAACACACATATTGAGGGTAATGGTATCACCCTATTAGATTTTCTTCTCTTGCATATACGTGGAGCCAAGGAATCCATATACACACAGAGGAGTGGTTGTGATATACGCGCTAAAGGTTTATCCACATTGTGAGTGCATTCATTGAAATTCAGTGCCGGAGTTAAATTGTTTTTATTGTACTACACTATATAGTTTTTCTTTTTCCTTTTTCTACATCGGTATATGAACTATTCGAGACCGCGGTTTTAAGCGCCCCTAGACAGAAGTCATTTTTGCATTTCCTTTTCCAACATTCCGTGGAGAGTGTTTTGTAGGGCTGCTGCTATAGACCCGTCCGCAAGAAAGGAAAGTATTTCGGTTTTGTTACTTTTTTGATATTGGGTTTCACTCTTTTACTTTCTATCCATAAAATGTACCCAGCACCCAGATTGCATCCACAAGGTTTACTCAAGCACCCAGATTACACACTACACATAGACACATAATTTACCCAGGTTATACCCACAGTGGTCTCCTCTCAGAGTTTTAGGCCTCCTACCAGTCAGCACTCCACTCAGCCTGGCTGTTTTGCAACATGTCCAAAGAACATGTCTTTGGAGTCTGAACACCAGGAAGTCATACGTGCGGGGAGTGGGAGAGGCTGTATGACTGCCCAGGGAAAAATGGATGGCGGGAGATCTTTTGATCTGAACAGCAGGCACCTCTTGCTGAGCCACAGAGAAGGGGCACTGGTCTCAATCCTCTCAGGTGTTGTTGCTATGGATGCCATCTTTTTCTTAAAAAAAATATCGGCTATAGTTGTGGGTCAGAAAGGGTGGGGCAACAAAAGGGACAGAGGCGCTCAATGTTACATGACCCTATGAGATTAAGCTTCATGCGCCTCGGTACAGGTACTCCCTGAAAGTGGTACACCACAGACAGCAGTACAGTATGACTCCTATCATTATATTGTGATTTAGACACTGATGGTGGTACAGCATGACTCTAACCACTGTATATTGTGGCAGACATTGACAGTGGTACAGCATAACTCCCATCACTATATACTGAGCCAGGCACTGATTGTGGTATGCCATAACTCCCATCACTATACACTGAGCCAGACACTAATTGTGGTAAAGCATAACTCCCATCACTATATATGAATCAGACATTGACGGTTGTATAGCATAACTTCCATAACTATATACTGATCAAGGCACTGATTGTGGTATAGCATAACACCCATTTCCCATAATTTTGTTTGCATGTTGTTGCTTTCTTAACTCTCTCACTGTTTTACTCATTTTGTCACACTCTCACTCACTCTCTCTTGATGTTTCACTTTCTTGCCAACCACTTCACGTCCCTGTCTTCTTTTTCATATTTCCGCTCCTTCTCTTGCCTCTTCTTCTTCTGTCCTTCTTTGTTAGTGTTAAGCCATCACATGCACATAATACACAACCATCATACCCTACGTCTATCACATCCAGTTACCATGCCTCATACCCATCTTCTATTCCCCTTTATTTCACATGGGTTTCAAGATAAAAAACATGGGTTTACCTCAGGAAGATCATGCCAAACTAATCTTATTGATTTCTTTGATTGGGTGACTAAAGTAATTGATCAAGGTGGTGCAGTAGACATTGCGTATCTGGATTTCAGTAAGGCCTTTGACACTCACATAGAAGACTTATAAATAAACTGTCATTTTTGAGTTTAGATCCCAAAGTTGTTGAATAGATTAGGGAGTGGCTGAGTAACAGAAAACAGAGGGTTGTAGTAAATGGGGTATATTCAGAGCAAGGTCTTGTTACCAGTGGGGTATCTCAGGGATCTGTACTTGGACCCATTCTCTTTAATACTTTAATTAGTGATATTGCAGAAGGTCTTGATGGAAAGGTATGTCTTTTTGCTGACAACACACAAATTTGCAACAGAGTTGTGTTCCTGGAGGGAACCCAAGGGCAGAGTATAGAATATTTGATACTGTCCTAACCTCAACGTGCTAGGAAATGGATTTAGGGGTAATTATTTCTGAGGTAGACAATGCAATACAGCAGCAGGAAATGCTAGCAGAATGCTAGATTGTATAGTTAGAGGTATTAGCAGTAGAAAGAGGGTGCTCATGCCATTGTACAGATCACTGGTGAGACCGCACTCGGAGTATCGTGTACAGTACTGGAGACCGTATCTCCAGAAGGATATAGATATGTTGGAGAAAGTTCAGAAAAGGGCTACTAAAATGGTTTATGGATTACAACATAAATTTTACCAGGACAGGTTAAAGGATCTTAACATCAGACATGACAGGGGGGATATGATAGAAACATTTGAATACTTAAAGGGAATCAACAAGATAAAGGAAGAAATACTACCACAACAAGGGGACATAGTCATAAGCTAGAGGGGCAAAGGTTTAAAGGTAACATCAGGAAATATTACTTTACGGAAAGGGTAGTGGACGTGTGGAATAGCCTTCCAGCAGAAGTGGTAGATGTTAATACAGGAAAGACATTTAAGCAACCAAGGGATAGGCATAAGGCCAAGCTAGATATAGGATAAGGCCAGGTACTGAGGAAAGTACTCGGGTTGGGCAGACTGGATGGGCCAAATGGTTCCAGAGGATAGGGGCAGCCTTTGAGAAATCTTGTCAGCGTGCATGAGAGCTAGAAATCAAAGGAGAGGATAGAAGGAGGTCATTGGATGAGCGGAGAGACCGGTGAGGAGTGTATTTAGAGATGGGTGAGGAAATGTACGTAGGGGAACTGTGGTGAAGGGATTTGAAAGCAGTAGCGAACCTAGCGGGGGGCGGGGGGGCGGTCCGCAATGGGTGCCGCTCATCAGGGGGGTGCCAACTTGCCGGCACCCGGCACCCCTCCAGAGACGGACAGTAATGTCCGCCGCTGGAGGAGCAGGCTCGCAAGGGAGCGGTATCTGAGGTTTTTAACAGACCCCTGGCTCCCTTGAGTGATTTTAAGCCAGTTCAAGGATCTCCCTTGAACCCGGCTTAAAATCACTCAAGAGAGCCAGAGGTCTGTTAAAGACCTCCGATACCGCTTCCTTGTGATCCGCAAGGGTTTTGTTGTCAGATCCCGGCGCACAACACTGAAGCCACACCCACCGCCGTCCGTTCCCTCTGAACCGGAAGAAGAACTGAAGAAGAGGAGCGAAGAGGAGGAAAAGGAGCTGTAAGGAGAAAAGAGGAAAGGTAGGAAAGCATTCAGTGAGAGTGACAGTGGATTGGTATGTGTGTGGATTGGTATATGTGTGGATTGGTATATGTGTGGATTGGTATATGTGTGGATTAGAATATATTTGTGGATTGGTGTATGTGTGGACTGGTGTATGTGTGGACTGGTGTATGTGTGGACTGGTGTATGTGTGGACTGGTGTATGTGTGGACTGGTGTATGTGTGGACTGGTGTATGTGTGGACTGGTGTATGTGTGGACTGGTGTATGTGTGGACTGATTTATGTGTGGACTGGTGTATGTGTGGACTGGTGTATGTGTGGATTGGTAAGTGTGTGAGGGTGATGGGTGTTATGCTGTACCATTTCCAATGTATTTTTCATTATATAATTATGCTCTAAAGTACATCATAACTCCCATCACTCTATACTGTTCCATACAGTGGCAGAGCTGGGAGACAGAGGTCTTGCACCCCCACCGCAGGACTCCTGAAAGGTAAGTGAACTTCAAAGAGGGAGAGGGTAGATAGTTAGGAGGGGGTAGATAGGGAGAAGGGAGTGAGAAGGGGTAGATAGGGCAATCATACTTCTAGCATGCCAAGTCTGCGAGTACATCCTGGAATCTGGGTATGCCTGGGCATTATAGGAATGTGATTGCTGTTTTATATATATATATATATATATATATATTAATATTGTTATTTAATTGTTTTGTCCTATTTTGGTGTGTTACTTACTTTAAATAAAAGTGTTAGATTTTTTTATGGTGTGGGGGGGTCATATTCGGTTTCGGCCAGGTAAATGCTGCATTTTCGGTTTCAGACCAGAATTCGTTTCGGTGCATCCCTAAGCCAGACAATGAAGTGGTAGGCCTACACCACATCAATGTTTGGCTTAGTATATAGTGATAGGAGTTATGCTGCACTATTGTTAATGTCTGGCTCAATGTATAGTGATAGGGATTACGCTGTACAACCGTCAATGTCTGCCTCAGTATATAGTGATAGGTGTTATGCTGTACCACCGTCAATGTCTGCCTCAGTATATAATGATAACAGTAATGCTGTACCACCTTCAGTGTCTGCGCCGGTATATAACGGTAGAAGCTATGCAGTTTTAAAGTGTGTCTGTGGGGGGGTGCCACATATAGGATCCGCCCCAGGTGCCAAATACTCTAGGTACGCCCCTGTTTGAAAGTAAGAGTCAGGATTTTGAAATGAATCCTGAAGCGCACAGGCAGCCAGTGAAGAGACTGACAGAGGGGAAAGGTGTTAGTGAAGCGATGGTAGAGGAAGATATGTCTGGCAGCAGCATGGTGGATTGTAGAGGGGTGAGACGGTTGAGAGGGAGACCAGCTAAGACAGAATTATAATAATCAAGGCGGGAGATAATAAGGGCATGGCATGCTGTGCTAGGAAGGGACGGATGTGGGCAATGTTTTTAAGATGAAGAGGGCAGTTTTTAGAGATGGACTAAATGTGGGGGGTTAACGAAAGGGTGACACCAAGACAGCGGGCATGAGGAGACGGGGAGATGATAGCACCATTAACATTGAGGGAGACTGATGGGGGAATCTTAGCGTTGGAGGGAGGGAAGATGAGATACAGTTTTGGAGAGACTGAGTTTCAGGAAACGTGCAGACATCCAGGTAGAGGCAGAGGCGAGACAGTTACTTACACAAACTAAGACAGAGGGATAGAGATCAGGAGAGGATAGATAGATCTTGTTGTCGGCGGCATACAGTTGGTATTGAAAGCCAAAGGATGAGATTAGTTTGCCAAGTGTGGAAGTGTAAAGAGAGAACAGAAGGAGTCCTAGGACTGAGCCTTGGGTTACCCTGACTGAGAGGGGAGCGGAAGTGTTACTGTAGACAGAGACGCTGAAGGTACGATCAGAGAGATTGGAAGTGAACCAAAAGAGAACAGTGTCACAGAGACCAAAAGCATGAACAGTTTGAAGGTGAAGAGGGTGGTCCACAGTGTCAAAAGCAGCAGAAAGGTCCAGTAGGATTAGCATGGAGTAGTGGCCCTTGGATTTAGCAGTGAGTAGGTAATTTGTAACTTTAGTAAGGGCTGTCTCAGTAGAGTGTCGAGGGTGAAAACCAGATTGAAGAGGGTCAAGTAGGGAGTTGGAATCAAGAAACTTAGTTAATTGGGTATAAACAAGAGGAAGTAGAGAGATGGGACGGTAATTGGACAGATTAGTCGTGTCAAGGGAGGGCTTTTTCAAGATTTGAGTAATGGTAGCATGCTTATAGGAGGATGGGACAGATCCATTAGTGAATGAGAGGTTGAAGATATGAGCTAGAGTAGGGACAAGAGTAGATAAAAGACACTGGGTGAGATGGGAAGTGGGCATGTGGTTGGACTAGAGGAAAGAAGAAGCAGTGACAGCAGAGAATGTATGTAATGTAGTGAAGGGAGAAGAGGTCAGTGGGTAGGAGGGCGCATAGTCAGAGGGAGGATCAGGGCAGGGTGGTTACTGTGCAGATATGTCATATTGATATGTTTCGATTTTATTATTGAAATATGTGGCAAAGTCAGAGGCATTAAGGTTAGTGGAAGGGGTAGTAGGAATAGGTCAAAGAAGGGAATTGAAAGTGCTAGAGTCATTTAGGGTTATGAGACAGGGAGGTGAAGAAGGTTTCTTTAGCAAGGTTGAGAGCAGAGTAGCAGGAACGTAGCATAAATTTCAGTTCATGTTAAGCCAGTGCCTAGCCTGGCTTAACATGAACTGAAATTTATGCTATGTTCCTGCTTGTGTTTTATTTTTCTTAACATCACATTTGTGCCCATTAAAATTTCTGAATGTGCAGGATTTTTATGTTTCTAATGTGCCTGCCATTATCCTGTCTCCTTCAGGCCATAAATATTACAATCTTTTCTGATAAGTTTTATGATGCACACCAGGCATAATTTGATGAGTTGTTTGACAATTTAAGATAAAAATTATACATTTTTCAAATGTAAGTTTTATAACAGAAAATACCATTAAATGCATTCTACAGATTCTCCTTGATTCTCCTTAAATTAGTTCCAAGGAAAAGATTCATTACTGCCTGGAAAATAATGCTCCAGTTAGTTTGTGGCGAAAACGGATGATTCATATATCACTTTCAAAGGAAATTTACAGAAGAGTCACTAATTTATTACAATGAGCTGATACACACTTGTGTAATTTCATATCTAATAGCAAATCTCCTTTCCAATTAGTTTTAGGATGTTTTTTGATCTAGATGCTACTAAATGATCGGATTGATACTGGTACCATACATACCAGTATATTTACAGTATGTGCATGTGTATATAAATTAGATGTGTGCAAATGGGCCAAAAATGATTTGGACATATTTTTTGGTTTGTTTTGGGCCCATTTGTTTTCGGGCAAAATCTGGGGAATTTTTAAATGTGGAAACTAAATGTCCACATTCACTCTCACTCATAATCTTATGGTTTCTGAATGCTTTCCCTACCTTCACCCCTTCCGTGTCTCTTCTTTAGGATCCTCTTCATCTTCTTGTTCTTCTCTCTTCATCTGCATCTCCATGAACAAGACCTCCCAGTGAACTTCTGCAAAAATGGTAACACCCTCCAAACAGGGAGAAGTTAGTGGAAGCGGTTATGTCCTTGGAGAGAAGAAAGAAGAAAGAAGAACAGGATGCTAGAGAAGAAACTGAGCTGCGAGACACAAAATTAAGAGGGAGTGAATGGGCCCACAAAATTTGTTAAATTAGCAACTTGTATGAATCCTAATGCATGAGTCTAATATATATGTATACTATATGGACAAAAGTATTGAGACCCCCTGACCATTACACCAACAGGGACTTTTATGACGTTGCATTCTAAATACATAGACATTAAAATGTAGTTGGTCACCCCGTTGCGGCTATAACAGCTACCGCTCTTCTGGGAAGGCATTCCTCAAGCTTTTGGAATGTTTCTGTGGGGAAGTTTACCCATTCATCCAGTAGAGCATATGTGAGGCCAGGCACTGATGTTGGATGAAAAGGCTTGGCTCCCAATCTCTATTCCAGCTTACCCTAAAGGTGTTTCATGGAGTTGAGATCAGGGCTCTGTAAGGGCGAGTTAAGTTCTACACCAAACTCATCCATCCATGTTTTTTTTGGACCTTACTTTGTGCACTGGGGCACCGTCCTGCTAGAATAGAAGAGGGGCTACCCCAAACTGTGGCCAAAAAGTTGGAAGCATCACATTGTCCAAAATGTCATGGTATGCTAAAGCATTAAGATTTCCCATCATTGGAAGTAAGGGGTCTAGCCCAACCCCTGCAAAATAGCCCCATAACATTGTCCCTCCTCCACCAAACTTTAAGGTTTGCAGAATGAAGTCAGGCAGGTAACGTTCTCCTGCCAAATCCAGAGCCGCCTATCAGACTGCCAAAGCGCAATTCGTCACTTCACAGAACACATTTCCACTGCTCTAGAATCCAGTGGCAGCGTGCTTTAGACCACTTGATCCAATGCTTGCAATTGAACTTGGTGATGTGAGGCTTGCATGCAGCTGCTTGGTCATGGAAACTCATTCCATGAAGCTCCCACCACACAGTTTTCGTGCAGATATTCAAGCCAGTGGGTGTTTGAAACCCTTCAGCTATGGAATGAGCAGAGCTTTTCCTAAACACTTCCACTTTCCAATAATACCACTTACAATTGACCATGGAATATCTAGCAGGGATAAAATTTGGGTCTGACTGAAACACCTGAATTCAATAAATAAGTGGTGCGTCTCAATACTTTTGTCCATGTAATGTGTGTGTATTTGTACGTATGTATATACAGTTTATTATCACTTAATTCTCAAAACCATTTTCCCATTTACTTATTCACAAGTGGATTGTACCACAGCATGCTATTATGCAGAGATATTGTCACATACCTGGCTGCCGGTGACTCTGGGTCCTCGGACCGGCAGCCGCCGAGGAGAAGAGGGAGACCTCCCACCGTGCCGCGGCAGCAGCAACCACCGCAGAGAAGAGGGAGACCCCCGCCTTACCGCAGCAGCTGCAACCGCCGCGGAAAAGAGGGAGACCTCCCGCCTCGGCACAGCAGCCTCAGCCGCCGCGGAAAAGAGGGAGACCTCCCGCCTTACCGCAGCAGCCGCAACCGCCGAGGAGGAGAGGGAGACCTCCCGCCTCTGCGAGACAGCCTCCGCCGCCGCGAGGAAGGGGAAGGCCTCGCAACTGCACACGTCAGCCGTCCACTGCTGGAGCCAGGTTCGGTCCTGCTGCGTGCACGCGGTCCTCTGCACGCCATCTAGTGGCGCCAGCCGGGACTACCGCTCCTTTTAGGATTTTACGATCTCGCCAATCCCAAGATGGCCGCGAACCGGAAGTGACGTAACGGCACTTTGAATTTTTGGCGGGAATTCGTTAATTGATGCCTGGACTTCCTCTGCCTATTTAAGAACCTCAGAAACCTTCCAGCTTTGCCTTCTGATGGTTGTACCTATCTTGCATAGTGTCTTCTCAGTACGTGTTCCTGTTGATTTCCCGTTACAGACCCGGCTTGTTCATGTTTCCGATTTCCTGGCGTTTGACTCTGGCTTTCCTCACAACGATCCTGACTTCTGGCTTCCTGACCTTGGCTTGCTCATTGGCTATTCTGTACTGGACTTTGGTGTTCTGTCTATTGAACTTGCATACGCTGCTCTACCTGATTACAGGTTCTACTTTACACTGTGCGTGACAGATATTGGAAAAACTCACAAAAACATTTATAAAAATGCATCACATTTTGTCCTGTACTTAATCCCATGATATTGATACGGCTTTGTATGTTTCAAACCGCCAGAAGAAACATGAAACATGTCAGATTGATTAGGAAAGAACCTCTCAAGGAAAAAGCAGTCACCACATGTTTGACACTTTTATATATTATATTTAAAAAATTAAATAAGTACAAAATGTTCAACTGTAGTACATAGGTGGTTTTGATTATTTTTGTACATTTCTTCATGTTTCATGTATAATTCGATTTACTTAAGCATTTGCCAAGGAGATACAGACAGGAGTGGGTGCTTGTGACCTGCACAGGATAAGTAAAAAGATGGACTTAAAGAAATACTGCGCAGAGGAGACAAAGAGAGGGATACTTACCAGTGATTTTTGGAAAGAAGCAGAGTTTGCAGATTGTATGGACTGGTACAAGTCAATACATGAAGAATGTCGTATAATCCAGAAACCTTATTGCTTCATCAACAATATGTTGAATATGAACCCCCAGGGGACAAAAGAAAGATGCATTTCACGCCAATCATTTTCTGATGCATTTCACGCCAATCATTTTCTGATGCATTTCACGCCAATCTGGTATTAGCCTACGCAAGCGATTATCAAAATCCCCTCCATCCACTAAAATAACCACAACCCGATTACATGGACACTGCTTACAAAGGCCATCATGATACAAAGAAATAATTATCATAAATTGCAGGGCATTTAAGAAGAGCATAGACTACTTGTACAAGCATGTGTTAATACTATTGTCAATTTTAATGTTATTGATATTTTTAACCCTCCCCTTTTGTAATAGCACACTGCTGGTGCTTTATAAAAGAATATAATGCAATGTAACTATAGGCAGATGCAAAATGAAGAATAATAGTACCCCATTCTAGCATTGTTATTGTATTTAAGAATGTCATTTTCTTTTGAGGATCATTTAATTATAGCTGCTGAACCTTTCAAATGCAGTGTGGGAAGTTCTATAGTGGTTATAGCTGTAAACAGATTAAATCTATATGAGATGAGCATTTGCACTTTATTCTATTCTGCACAAATCTGATTTTACATTGCTGCTCTAGTGTTCATAAGTATATTTAATATCATTTCCTGTTGGAAAAACACCCAATTTTCAATGTACCCAAAAATGTTTTCTTCAAACTTTATTGTAATCACAGTAATAAACACAGACTACTTAAATATATGTGTGACGTTGTAAAAAAGGAAAACAATAAAAATAGCACCTATGGAATCAAAATCATGCCAAATCATGTACCAAGTTTATGTCTTCAGTACAATGCTGTTATTTCCTTTGGATTCAAGAACCTCACCCAATTCATTTAAGCTTTTTCAATTTTTAGACGTATCTTCAAGCTGCTGTAAAAATAGTTTTGAAGTGATCAGGTTCAGTATCTCACAAAAGTGCGTACACCTCTCACATATTGTAAATATTTTATTATATCTTTTCATGTGACAACACTGAAGACATGACACTCTGCTACAATATAAAGTAGTGAGTGCATAGCCCGTATAACAGTGTAAATTTGCTGTCCCCTCAAAATAACAACACACAGCCATTAACGTCTAAACCTTAGCAACAAAAGTGTCGGGGTCCACAACTAAGACCCCGACGAAGCAACTCACCTGAATAACCGGCACCCGCGAGGGCCAAGCACGACGCCGCCACTGCTGCTCCTGCTTCCGCTCCGTCGACAGTCTGTTCTGGGCGCCTTGTTATCCCATATACACAATGGGATAACAAGGAAATGCCACAATATCCCCTGGTCTGGGACAAACTCTTCAGGTCAGTCCAAAATGGGCTGGCCTTCTAGAGGTAGATAGTTGGTGGCCTCATGCAACGTGACATTACGTATAAGTAAGTAAAGTAAGTAAGTGATTAGTGTTCAACATCAGCCATTTATTTTCAAGAAATGCGCCCTTTCGGTTATTTTTTCCCCCTAGCAAATGTCAGCTATTATCCACTAGAAATCAGAAAAGATGTCTTGTAAATGGGATCTTATTAGAGACTATTAACAAAGACTTACTGAAACTGAAAAAAGTTACCTTAAAATAAAGAATGGTGTATTTAAAAATATTGTTGAAAGTGAAATAAAATAGAGCATCACGCTAAGAATAAGGGGCTTATCCAAAGCAGTTGGCAACTGTCCTGGCTACATCTCAAGTGAACAGTGTAATAAAGCAGAAACAAGCATACGTCTTTGATTATGATGCATAAACATTGGGTGTTCCAAGTAAAAACCTATAAAACTGTAATTCTGGCTCCTAGCTGCTGTTGTGTTTGAAATTTCATATTGCACTGCTGCACTGCTTCATAAAAAGAGTTACAGCGTTATAAGTATATAATAATGACAATTTTTATATATAAAAAAGCAATAATGTATATATTAGGCCTAAATACATAAATGAGAGCAGTTTCACTCATGCCATTGGAATACTTGCTATGGTTATACAAACAAGAACTATTTACACTGGTTCAATAATTCTTTCTAAACAGGAATCTCCCTAAAACTTTTCCATGCTCCATTACACACCTTCTGTAGCGGGCATTAAGCTAGACAAATGTACAGAGTACAATGAAATAAAAGCCTCAACAAACAACCAGAACAATGATGGTAAATGTGTTGTTGCACATTGCTCTTTGTTTAAACGACCGATATCAATGTTTAAAGCACATTTCCACAAGACATCTATGTTGACTCTAGCAAATGTATTCAAACAAAAATGAAGTAGAGAAACTTAACTCTATTGGTTAGTAAAATGCCAAAAAAAATCCCATCTGATCAAAACTGATTCACAAATGAATTGAATGGGCTATGTTTGGCAGCTCAGCAAGTTAGAAAGAACATTCAGTGTGTGGTTGTATATAAAACAAATATTTAACTTGCTTTGAAATAACTGACTACCTATTTAACATTTCTGTCTCTGTATACAGTCTGACAAGGAAAGGGGTGGAGAAAAATGATAAGAGTATATTGTTGTAATCTCTTAATTAACCGATACTTCCTGCAATCAAAACTGTGTTAACACGTGAGTTACTCAAATAAGATATCTGGCAAAAAAAGAAACAGAAAGCCATTAGCATGTTTAATAACAGCCGCTTTCACTGATCACCAATCCATTAACTCGGTGTTACATAAGTAGTCTGTGCGAATAGGTTTTACTTATCAGTAAATTCTATGTATTCTAGTCCAGCTGACTACACTGACATTTCAGTTCTTTAATACTAATGGGAAGTCAGTCATGCTATATCCAGCAACCAAGAGGGATGAACCAGGATTTCATGAAATCTTCAAAGGAGATTATCTAATGATAACTCCTTAACCCACTACACATCAACTATAGGGAGGTCCGAAGAGAGACGTTCCATAAGCATCTGTGTTGCCACTCTTCTAATATCCTTTATTTGAAATGTAGTAGTAAGTCGTAATTGAATAGAAGGGTCCAATGAGAGATTATTATTATTTATTGATTTATATAGCGGCATCATATTCCACAGTTTTGCACAATGGGTAAATGGCACATAACAAGTATAACATAATTTTCACTTAGGTTTACAAAAGGTAAAGAGGACCCTGCTCCAATGACCTGACATTCTAGGGTAGATTGAGTTATGGTATATTACACATGAGGTAAAAGTGCCATGGACCATCCAAGTGTAACCCTGTGTAAATACTAGCTCAATAAATAACAATATTGTTGGACTTAAGTACAGTTCTATTGCAGGAACAGGACTAAGAAAGGTGAACTAGACATAGGTTTACCTATCAATTTACAGGCATCGCTAAAGAAGTTGGAATTGAGGGACTTTTGAAGGACTGAAGGCAGGGGAGAGTAGGATAAGCCAAGTCAGGAAATTGCATTCTGTAGCATGAAACAGCCCTTTAGAAGAAGTAAGCATGTAAGTAGAAATTAGAGCAGTGGACAGACCAAGATCACCAAATAGGTGGAAAGACACTGAGATATTCAATGAGCATCTGTGTTTCTACTCTTCTAACATCCTTCGCATGGAATGGTATAATAAGATTCTGTAGATACAGGAATGTTTGAGTTTATATATTACAAATCACTTTAGAAGACGGGCAGTTTAAAGACTTACTTAAATGTAATCATACAGTAATCTCTGTCTCTGGTTTTAATGCCTATGATTACTATATAGTTTGTCTGTTTAATGTATCTTTTTTAGAGCCATGTTACCTGTTTTATGTTAAATTGTTTTACTGTGTCTGGAACTATGTCACTTACAACAAGGATACCATTTTGGTAATTTGCTACTGCAGTTTTTTTTAGCAAAGAACCCAACATCCCATGTAGTTTGTGCTTTAAAACTGACTAGCCTAAATTAGGTGTACAGTATTAGAAAAACAGGAGATATAGTCCAGACACAATGTTCTAGATGTTAGTCTTAAGACTTAGATGGATATTTCTGTGTGAAAACGACTTAGTGTTAAACTGGCCTACTTCCGTTCAAACTCACATATTTGTAAAGTTGACTCATATATAAGTCATGCCACTGAAGTGTAACATTATTTTCTTTTTCTTTTTATTGGGAGCTTTGATATCCCATTTTGTTATTCTTATTCCTATTTTTGTTTCACCTTCTGTTGCATCTATATTTAACCCCTTCGCGACCTTTGCCGGTTCAGGACCGTCATAACAAGAAGGTCACTAAATGACCTTTGACGGTCCTGAACCGTCAAAAAATTAAATAAGCTTAGAAAGTGATCAAGGATCACTTTCTTCGCTTAAACGGCCTTGCTGCAATGCCTCGATGTCGAGGCATTCAGCAAGGCCGAGATCGGCATCGGGGGCCATGTCTGGCCCCTCCCCGGGGCGTCAACAGCCGCCATACATTGCCTCCTAAACTTAAACGGTGTCGCTGGAATGCCTCGATCAGGAGGCATCCAGCGACACCAAACACTTACCTCTGGGTGGGCTGTGACCGCTCCGGAGAGCGGTCACAGCCGCCGCTGCCGGTGATCTTCGCCATCAAGCAAGATGGCGGCGGCCCGGGAAATAAAACAATAAAGACGAAAAAGTTCGCTAGAGGGTCTCCAGACCCTCTAGAGAACTGGCTCCACTTGCTGGTTGAATACAGGTACTGCATTCAACCATGCAAGTCAATGGAGCCCAGCTTTCTAATCACTATGTGATTAGTAAAATATTCAAAAAAAATAAAATAAATAAAAAATGGAAAAAAAAAATTTAAAAAAATGTGCTAACATTTAAAAATAATTATGCAGTGATGTCACTAGATGAACCATCCAGTACCAGCAAAATGTGTAAAAAAAAATATAAAAAAAGTATTAAAAAAATAAAATAAAAGAAAAAAAAAGTTTATTATTTTGAGCAAGTGCTAAAATTTCTCAAAAATCTCAACAAAGAGTTAAAATAAAAGCACTTCAAATACCCAAGGGGTGTCTAATATATAAAAAAATGGCTGATGGGGTAAATTGGAGTGGCCTAGCTCAAAGATAGGGCATAGGTACAGACTGACCAAAATGGAGAAAAAAAGCTCACTTCCCAAATGTGGCATTTTAAATCTGAAACAACCCGACAAACCCATGCATGTCGGGTATCACTGCACTCAGGAGATGTTGCTGAACACACATTGGGGGGTTGTTTGACAGTGGCATATACCAGGACCTGTATATCTATAACTAAAGTACAATTTGTGTGGAAAAAAAATAAAAAAAATTACTATTACAAAGTTTGACAAAGTGTAGTTCTATAATTGGTGCATGGAAAGGGTTAAAATAACAGCATTTGGAATACCCTGGGGTGTCTAGTTTTCAAAAATATATGGTTTGAATGGGTTAAATTGAGTTAACCGGCTTCAAAGATATTCCAAAGAGGAGAGGGAGGCACAATGACCAAATGACCACCTGAATTACGCATGCCCCAAAAGTAGCCTTTTACCAGCCAAACAATCTGACAAACCCATGCATGTGGGGTATCACTGTACTCAGGAGATGTTGCTGAACACATATTGGGGTGTTGTTTGACAGTGACATATACCAGCACCTGTATATCTATAACTAAAATACAATTTGTGTGGAAAAAATAATAAAAAAAATTACTATTACAAAGTTTGACAAAGTGTAGTTGTATAATTGGTGCATGTAAAGGGTTAAAATAACAGCATTTGGAATACCCTGGGGTGTCTAGTTTTCAAAAATATATGGTTTGAATGGGTTAAATTGAGTTAACCGGCTTCAAAGATGTTCCAAAGAGGAGATGGAGGCAGACTGACCGGATTTGTTAAAAAAGATTTGGAAATCATAAAACGCTGCTTGTACTTATTGCCCTATAACTTACAAAAAACAGCAAAAAAACATAAAAACATTGGGTATTTCTAAACTCAGGACAAGTAGTAGAATCTATTTAGCTAGTTTTTTTACTTGCTTTTTTAGGTGAGTAAAAGATTTTTCAAATAAAAGTCATAAAATGTGTTTTTTTTTCAATTTTGCACCATGTTTTTTTTATTTTTTTTATAGTAAATAAGATGATACGATCAAAATAATGGTATCTGAAAAAAACAATATATAACTTGTGTGGGTACACTAAATGGCTGAGGAGAAAATTACAGCTGAACACAAGTACCACAAAAGTGTCAAAACAGCCTCGGTCCCACAGGGTACAAAACGAAAAATGAGCCCGGTCCTTAAGGGGTTAAAGAAATACAAAGGATATTTGTAAACTAGCTAATGTAAACTGAATCAATTTTACAGTGTTAATTTGATTTGGATCATTCTAAGTCTCTAAACACAGGTCTGTCCCTACTATAGGCTGATAGGGAGGCAACAACACAAAGTTGTGCAGCAAGCCAATGCATGCTCGATGGAGACATAGTTTGCCTAGGATGTTAGAGACCCTATGTCTGGTGTCGGAGAGAATGGGGCTTCAGCATAGTATATAGTATATTCAAAGATGTCCCAAATAGGACATGGGTACAGACTGACCAGATGCCAACATGAAAAGAAAAAGAATGAGCACCTCCAAAATGCTGGAGTGTTGTTTTGAAGTGACATATACTAGGAGCTGTAAAATTATACCTGAAAAACAATTTCTGTGAAAATGTAAATTAGTACCACAAAGTTTGAGAAAGGCTGGTTGTAGAATTAGTGCATGTAAAGTCTTAAATACCACTATTTTAAATACTCTGGGGTATGTAGTTTCAAAAATATATGGTCCGATTCAGGTAAATTTAATTGGCCAGCTTCAAATAGAACATGGGGACAGAATTGCCAGATTTAAAAAAACACTACTTATTGCCCTATACGTTGAGAAACAAAGCAAAAAAAACCATAAAAACATTGGGTATTTCTAAACTCAGGACAAATTGTAGAATCTATTTCGCAAGTTTTTCATTAACTATTTTAGATGAGAAAAGATTTTTCAAATAAAAGTGAGGGGAAAAATGCCTTTTTACATTTTTCATTTTTTGGTCAAGTGTGTGTCAGGTTCTTCTCACACCTGTGGCAATTAAGGTTGCTGGAGCATTGTTTTCATAGCCCTGAATTATTGTGAATCCTGTTTGATTATGTTGTGTATTTCCTGGTTTTAAAGCCATGGTCTTAGACTCTGTATTCCAGTTTTTTGCCCTTTGCACCTTGTTTGATTGTGGTTATCCAGATTTTGTGCTTTGGCTTGGACTTTGATTATTCTTTGGATTATTCTTCAGTACTGTGCAATTGTTTCATCCGTGTATGACCTTGGTTAGCCTGACTCCAATCTCATCTGCCTCCATTATCACCTGCCTGTTCCCCGGTCAGTCTGCAGGTTGCCCTGTCCGTCTGCTCATTCCTCAGTCCGTCTGCTGCTGTCTGCCAATTCCCAAGTCTGTTGTCCTATTCCTGTAGATGGCGCCTAAGAAATAGCCTAAAGCTGCAGCAGACACTTGTCTGCAACCAAGCGCATCTACACCTGCATGCCCCATTCCGAGTTCTAAGCCTGAACCTGTCCCTGCACAGAGACTCCAGCCTAACCCAATACCCCTAGTCATGATACACTCTCCCTCCCTCAGTCTCTTAATACTTTATACAGCAAGAGCTTCCATGTCTCTGGTTCTCTATCTCCTTCTATGCAGCTTATCTTCTTATTTTCTTGTTCTCCTGGCTCTCCACCTAGGGAGGGATTCATAATCATTCAGAATACTGAATTAATTTATAAAGTAGGCAGTAGTCCTCATATAAATTGATCTACCATAATCAATAGCTATCTGAGTCACAATAGCACCAATAGAGCACCAGTAAACCTTAATATGAAAATAAACTCACATAGATGAAAAACAATATACACAAGGGGAGTGGAATAGCAAACATACAGTATCTATACTATAATACAAGGGTGCATAAAATTAGATACTAGAAACAAGTAATTATAGGAATGGGGAGAAGTTCTTATCCTGAGTAGGTCCCCTAGGTAATAGTGAATCCAATGTATATATCGAAAAATGCTTCAGTTTTTTCCCCAATTATGTCTCACGGTTAATTCCCATAATAGAGGGTGAGATTTGTTCAATCCCAATTTTGTAAGTACTTTAGTAAGTAAACAGCATGGTGAGATTGACAATATATGTAATTAAGGATATCATATTGTTTGCCTGAGCATAGATGTGTAAACACCCCACCTACTGTGACATAATTGTAGTTCAGACATCGACCACCATGTTACATACCATTTGATAAACGAAGTCAACTACCAGCATGTGTTGTATCACTCTTTTTCCTGGTAAATCTATCCTTTAGGATAGCAGATCTCCTGTAAGCCATAATCTTTTTTTTTAAATCTAATTAGAATTTTAACTGGTCTTGGTTGATTTACATGTTGCTGCACATTATGTATGCATAAGTACATTTTTCTATAGGCAATTCATTGTAATTAGGAGCTGTGCTTCCTCTCACAAGCTAACTATTTAGTAATAGTCATTTAAAAGTGTGAAGTGGGAAGGTCAGCCGCCCACTCCTACAAGAGACTTAATAGCTCACACTTGGAAGCTCTAATATAATGGAGAATTCCATTTTGTTGCTGTATTGCTTAACATTTTCAATGCTATGAGGGTAATTATTATTTATGTGCGGTACCATATGTAAAATTTCATTGGTATTGAATGCCTTAATGAGCTAGTAACAATAAAACGCTGCCATCTCTGATCAAAGGTGAAATTCTATTAGACAAACAGCACACAATTAACTCCATTAAGTCCATTCCTTTGCAATATGCCTTGCTATGAAAAGCAGTACTGCAACCAAACAAAAATAAGCAAACCAATATATGATTATCAGACAACCTCTCTTCTTCTTTTTGATTCTTTATTTATAACAAAATACAGAACTGTGTAGTATGTAAACAATTTGTGCTGAAGTACACCCCAGTCTACAACTAGTCCAGGAATAGTCTACAAAAGTACAAAAGACCAGTACAATGACTGAAAATGGTAATACTCCGTATGGACCTGTTTCCTGATAAAATTATATAATTGAAAAGAGGAGATTATTACATAGCGGTCAACATAAGGTTAGATCACAGGTGCGTGTGACCACTGGTGCTATTTGACAATAGCCGCTTAAGCAGGGCCATCCTTACCTTTTGTGTTTGTAAGTCCAAATTGTGATATGATACACTACTTGTTCTGTCCTGTTTAGCCATTGTACAGCTCTGCATAACATGATGGTGCTATATAAATCAATAAATAATAATGGTTGTTTCATTATTCCGTAGTTCTTATTATTTTAGACTTTTCCAGCTCAGGGGAAAGTCTTTCCACAACTTGAGGGTCTCTCAACTGAGGTTGGTCCTGGGACGTTCCAGATGACTCATCACCTATCTCACCTGGTGGGTTTGTCTGCTAATCGTGGTATTGCAAGGGAAGAGTGCAGAGTTCGTTATAGTTCCTTTGACAGAAATTTGGGGTTAGTTCCATTGGCTGGGTGCAGGCAGATATCGAATTGGCTTTCCATCTCTTGCTCTTCCATTTGGATTGCTTTCATTTGTTGGGCTACTTCTTTCAAGGGTTCTATTGTTTAAGCATGTGTTCGCCTATGGTCTGCACAATATCTTGTTATTAGATTGAGGTATTTTTGCTTCATTCTTGGAATGGGTGGTTTGGCAGGAATCGGGTTCTTCCTTGCTGCTTCATTACCTTGACCATTTCTGTCTGCTGGTAGCGGGTTCAGACATCTGTTTTCATTTTCTATTTACATTTAAGAGGATTGCTTGAGATTTTGGAGTGCTGCTGGCAGAGAGCAAAACTCAGGGCCCATGTTTTTTCTTTATTTTTTAGGGAATAGAAAAAGATACAGTTGCATAGGTCTTTGGGATTCCACAGGCTAAGTTAGAGGCTCTGTCACAACAGTTAGCCAGGATTAGGAGTTCTAAAAAATCCAGCTCAGATGTCATTGGGCCACTTGGCATTTGCTTGACAGGTCACCATACCCATGGGCCAGACTTTTTGTAGGTGTTTATCTTAGACAGCTGTTGGTGTTTGGTCTCCCACTCATTTTATCTGTATAACTCACTCTATTGGGGCAGATATGGGTATATGGTAGTCTTCCCAGGATAAGTATAATGGGAAAACGTGTTGGCAACAGGCAGAATGTACAAACACGGAGCTAGACCTGTTTACTGAGGTGTCTGGATCAGTTGGCATGGGAGCATACTTCCAGGACCAATGGTTTGCCCACCCCTGGCTGGTGGCGGAGGTCAGAATCCCCCCTTCTTTGGATTGTTTCTGTTTGTGGTAGCTGTGGCTGACACCCTTACCCACAAGGTCCTAAGGACCCTGTTTCATTTATTTAAAAAGAAAATGTATTTTTGAGGGAATGGGTAAATATTTGGAGTTTTCTGGAGAGGGCATGCAAGGTTAAATTGAACTGAAACTCACAAACTGTAAAGTGTAACACCCTCACAAAAAACTTACATTTTAGTGACTTCAGTTATTTTGCTGGTATGCTGTCAATATCTACAACACAAAAGTTGTTGCTTGAAGTATCCTGTCAACCTTTAAAATACAAAACAAAGCTCCTGATGTTCCAAAATATTAGTTGTGGCATGCTTGTTCACTGGCTGTTGGGATAAGAAAAGGTTGTAAGCTGTCCAGTTAGCACACAGCTCTGTGGACCAATGAGGAATGCCAGATACCCTCTACAGCCCCAATATTAAACAGACACAGGATTAATTGACTCATGTGAATCCATGGTGAATGTGCATGGGATGGAATGTGTATCGCAAAGCCTGTTGTTGACTGCAGGTTCCTTTCAGTTTTACACGTAATCCTTTTGACAATAATATTGAAATGAATGGTACACTTACACTTACGAGTGTCAATTTATTCTGCAATAATAAACAGTTTTTAGCACATTATCAAAAAAACAAACTTACCACCTGCCCTGGGAATGTTTCGGTTAAGATAGTGATACAAACTTCGATCATGATCCTTCCATATTGCATGGTGGCAGAACAACGCCATATCTTGTCCCACTGACATAATACAAAGTTCTGGCCATATCATACATGTTCTAAGTCTTTTCCAATGTGAAATATCTATTTTGGCTGGCCCGCCACTCTGTCTAGACATTGGTCGGGACAACTGAAGGCAGGACACCAATCCTGCCGTTGGGCCAATCCCAAACCAATCAATATATTTGGGGTCAAAAGTGTCCTTTCTCATCCACCGTGAGATGTCACTTATAAGCAGTTTTTTTGTTTTTGTTTTTTGAAATTATTACATTTAAGGACCTATAGAAATACCTAAGCAGTGCTAATGTGCAAGTATTTTTTGGTCTGCGAGTTGTTTTGTGCCACAATGACAATGAAGTATTTTAATGACCCTGATACATGACATACATTAAAGGACGGATTAAGACTTCTCCTGCAGCCTTTGTTATTCTCCCCATGGGTTCTTATTTTGGAAGCTACAATTTCCTTCCCTTAATAACATGTTCATTTTCTTAATCACAATAATTTTGGCGTCAGGCAGTTGCCCCTCACACACTGTGTTCAACAAAAACCAAGCAGACGATAGTTACTGCTCCCCAAAGAAGATTCTTTCTAGCATTAATTTTGACTGTGCAAGGAAAGCCTGGGGCACATCTCAAAACAGCACATAAAAAACTTGTTTGCCTTGTGATCATCTGAAAGATGTGTAATTTGTTCCATGTTTTCATTATGATTACATGTTTTTTTTTTACCACAATATATCCTTAGATGTCCCCCTTTTCTAATGATCGGTATTAAGAAGACTACAATTACTGTACAGAAAAACAGTAAGGGAGTTTTGTGCATTGCAAAAAAACATGACTTTCCTTAGACACTTATGTGCAATATAAAGCAGCAGGGTACCTTAGCTGCTGCCACTTCCTTATCTTTACAACCAACATCTTTTTATTGTTTATTTCAAAAAGAGAAGCAAGGATGTCAAAAGCTGTTATGTGATATGCGTTTGCAACTTTGTAAGAAGGATCTGTCTAATTCACTGTTTCTGTATGAACAAAGTGAACTAATGGCCGTGACCCACGACCTGTGTAACTTTCCTCGCTTTCGTTGGAGGGATAACTTCCTATTGGAAGACCAAATCACTTTGCAAATTATACTATTCCAGAAGTGCTATACTTAGTTGTGTGCTGGCCAATTTATCCCTGAACTCAAACAGCCTTTCCCTCATCGGCCCCAGACGATTTAGCTTTATATTTTTGTCTGTGTGAAATACATAATCATTCCCCTCAATTTATGTAATCTTCTCCCCCATTCAGCAAGAACATCCTATTCCCTCCCCTTTCCTATTTAGCAATCATATAGTCTTAGCTTCCTATACTCCTACTTGAGTCACAGAGCTGAAATAAAACCATGTTCTATAATAATGTAAGCTGGCATTAAATATACAGTGCGCTACTGTGTTGCAATAAAATGAGTTTAACCCTTAGACCACAACCTGTAAGCTATCCAAAAAAGCCAGTTACTGTATAGACTGTTATAGCAAATAAAGGAAAAAAACGTATTTTTAGAAATGTTGTAAAAATATGCATTACAGCTCAGACTATTCCTACTATATTTTAGAAAGCATCCTTATATTCTTCAGATCAGTCCCAATTTCCATATTCCACAAGAAAACACTGGGCCAGTATAGCTCAGTGTGTAAGGCAACATTTCACACCATTATATTAAGTTTTTTTATAATGCCAGCAGATTTCGTAGTCCTTTTACAATAGGGAAAGGTGGAAGTATGAACAATAGTATTAATACACTTTAAGATATTGGAACAGAAAGTGAGCAGGGCCCTACTATTGTGAATTTACAATCTATTTTACTGGTCTCACAGTTACACATTGGTTCATGTCCATAGAGTCCAATGGAAAAATCAAAGGATTTCCACCAACAGGCCCACTAAGAAGCCGAGTGCCAGGCCCCTGAAATATTTGCTTTCTACGGACACAAAGCTGTCCCTATAATGGTCTATGCACTTTACTGCAGAACACTGGGATGCAATGCTATATCTTCACATAGCAGGAAATTGATTTATTTTTCTTTAAAATGCTACACAACAAGTAGCGCTTTTCTGGCTGTTCTGTACTCCTCCTTTTTTTGGATACAATTATAACTTCACAATATGGATAAAATGTGAAATAGTAGATCTATTAGAATAGCTGGATTCTATTAGAATAGCAGAATACATAGAAATGGAGATCTATTGTTATTGTTGACTGCATGACAATCAAGAGTTTCAAACACATGGCACCTAATTTTGTAATTAAAGTTGTATTAAATACCTGTACCTCAATTGTACATTAAAAAAGTTGTTCAATATAATGTCATTACTTTAAAATAGTTTATACTGCTTTATGCATTTGTTCTCTTTGCTTGTAAGTTATGTAGTTAAATTACCTGGTAATAGGACTTTAACATTTAACAGCACTATGAAAAATCTGCATAAAATATACCACGTATTTCCAAATGTTTTTTTTCCACCTCAAGTAATCTTATAATACCTGAAATGTCCAATAAATCTATTCCTAGCATATTTCCACTTTTTGAAGAATATTTTAGTTGAAGGGAATAAATAAAGATCTTTCAGGCACTTTCTCATTTCTGGATGAGGAATCAAAGCAGTGTGCAACTTCATATCCACCCTGATACCCTGAAGATTGAAGCTGATAATTTTGGATGGAACAGCTTATCTGGGAGGATTAAGTATAACACAGGATTGCTATTACTATGGCATCCAACCTTTTCAGCTGGACAGACTTTGTCACAGTATCTGTGCCCTTACATATGTCACTAATCTTATCTATATCTTCTCAGCTACTTCTTTAAGAGCTGTGGGTTTCCATGCCTAAAACTCCAATTTCTTCATTACACGAGCCGTACTCGTATTAGCTTTCCATAACAGACTTTCTGCACCAAGAAAGGCGGTAATAGCCAGTAATGTGAAGGTTACAACCTTCATAAGATAGTAATGGGAACACTATCTCACATCTTGTAAATTTAATATTGGTTCTACTAAAAGCAGTTAAAATATATTTATTCTTGAACATTTGTTGCTGCAGAAAGGTATGTTGAAAAGAAGATATTATTCTTGATAGGACTTACCTTATATATATATTTTCCTGCTAATTCTCAGATTCCTTGTACAGTTAAAGCTAATATTCTGTTATTTTGACAGTAATGGGGAAAAAAGAAAAGACAAATAGTTTTTGTATTATAAACACAATATTTGATTATGTTCCTGTATTCAAGACCTCTTAAGGTTTTTCCTCCTACTTATTGAGAACAAACATTCCAGACTACAGTGTATATCATGCCTATTTACAGTGTTTTTTTCTGTTTTGGTAATGGCACAATGTTCATTAAGACTTTAATAGATCAGCTTTGCTTGCATCAGAAAATATAAAATATGAATGAATAAAAGCTTTGAATTCTACCTATAGGGCTCAGCATGATCAACGATTTAAAAAGTGTGGATGTATTGTAATATCTAACACCCTTTACATCAAGAGTGCCTCCTAATATTAGGTCTTTGTGTATAACAAGTGCCATTTAAAATTTATTATGGAACAAAAATGGAATCAAAGGGAGGACGTTACCGTGGCGCCGCCATTTTGGCAGAAGGTGCCAGGTTATGTCCACAGAGATGCGGACAAAGAAAGAAGATACCAGATTAAGGATTGAAGAGAGTAGAGAAAGGAGAAGATAGAAGATGAAGACGAAGAAGGGAGACATTTAGAGAACGTGAGAGAGAGTGAATGTGAATGAGAGAAAGTGTGGGAGAATGAGTGACAGTGTGAGAGAGTGAGTGATTGAAAGTGAATGTGGGCACCAGGCAATTTGTTGCCCAAAAACAAAGCAAAAAGTTTGTCCCGATCATTTGTGGTCCATTTGCACATGTCTATAGTTAGAGCTATAGCTATCTCATCACATCTGATGGAGAAAGAACCATTTGAAACAAACATCTCCCTTGACCTGGATTATCTCTACCTCCTTAACATAAAAAATGGTAACGCCTTATCCTAACAGATTGATTAATGTTTGAGTGTGATACAAGGATTGATCATATGACTTTAGGATTTACTGGTTACTGCTTATTTCCAAACTTTCTGTCAGATTGCTGTTGTGTTATGTGTTATGTTACCATATTATGTTACACATCAAAATATGAACATATGTTTAGTATCTTGCAGTAAAGTAATGACAAGATTAGACTTTCAGTATTTTTTTCTGCCATACTAATAGCACTTGGCATGTGACAGAATGTGTGACTTTAATTATCTATTTATCCTCTACTAGTTTAACCTTTCAGCAGCAGGACCATTTATCTTAAAAATTATATATTATATTGCTAACCTGGCAGATATCCGAAACCATGAAATCAATGCCCAGTCGAAAAATACACTGTTATATTACTCCATCATCACATTTCTGTGCCTAAGGAAACTGATAATGTTTTCTTATAAAATTCCAAAGGAGCACACAATATATTTTCATCAAATGTTCTACCCTTACAGAATTTTATTAGGTATTCGGACTTAGAGGACCGTCTTTTATAACACAATAGGTATCATTAGATTTAATTATACTAGAGCCAGATATTTTAGTCATTTTAATTGTCATTACTGCTATGGTTGCAGTTGTTGACCCCAGTACAGATGTGTGGCTAGGCACCACATCAGCATTACAACCACTTATCTGAGACATTGACACTTCTTTCCCAGTCCCCTATTTCCATTTTCCTGTCCTCTTCAGTGTCCATACCCCTTGCTACCCTCTCATCCAGTATCCTTTTTTCTCTGCCCCTCCATATTCACACCATTCTGTGTCTGACTGTGGCCTCTATCCACTTTGACAGTGATTTCTGGGTATACAATGATAGTTGGTTGTCGCATACCACTCTACCCACCCTGCCCATACCTCTCTGCCACCCCTTCCAATATCTACCTCCTACCCCACCTGTGTGTCTATACCTCTGTGCCCCCTCCTCCCATCAGTGTCCACGTCCCTCTTCACTTAGGTGTCCATACCCCTCTGTTTCTATACTCACCGTGTCTATATCCATCAGCAGATGGATATAGACACCTCATGAAGGACGAAACAGCTGTCCATGAGTGATCTGGCTATTGCACCTCTTCCTGAGTTTTGTCTAAAGGTTGTCTTGTACAGCAGGCGATTACTTTCAAGGGATCCATGTATAAAGTGGATATAGAGGCAAAGGTGATAATTGTTAACCTTATTTGCATGCGCCTACCCAGAATCCCTTGTGGTTGTGGCAGCACCATGAGATTTCTGAGGGAAAAACAAGCCTTCTGGATTGTCTGGTGTCTGTAGATGAGTGTTTAATAATACTTACCCCTTAAATGTAAATGGAAGGGTTTCCATCACCTTTACCCACCATAACTTATATAATGGTATATATATATATATATATATATATATATATATATATTAGTGATGGGAAGTTCGGATCATTAAAGTGAATCGGATCATTTCGATTCGTTCACTGAAATGATCCGATTCATGATCCGGATCTTCGGATCACTCAGTGTGTCTGCACGGAGTTACTGTTTTCCAGTAACTCCGTGCAGGCACACTAACGATTGGCCCCGCCCCTTTCATTATGAATCCTCCCCCCTGCCTCCAGTGATGTCAATGAAGGCAGAGAGTCGTTCAAAGATTCGGATCTTACAGGGATCCGAATCTTACAGTGATCCGGATCACTGTAAGATCCGGATCATTGTAAGATCCGGATCATTGTAAGATCCGGATCTTTGAACGACTCTCTGCCTTCATTGGCATTGTAATCATTCAGAGAATGTCACCATACTGTTATAAATAATACATTCATAATCACTGCCCCCAGGATTTACATTCCCCTTTACCTGCAACTGCACCTTAAGCTAACTTTATTAAATTAATTAAATTAACCCTCACCATTAAATTAACCCTAAACACCCCATCAACCATGACTGCCCTAAAATTAACCCTTAACACCCCATCAACCATGACTGCCCCTAAAATTAACCCTTAACACCCTATTAACCATAACTGCCCCCAAATTAACCCTAAACACCCCATTAAGCATAACTGCCCCCAAATAAACACTAAAGACCCCATTAAGCATAACTGCCCCCAAATTAACACTAAAGACCCCTTTAAGCATAACTGCCCCCAAATTAACACTAAAGACCCCATTAAGCATAACTGCCCCCAAATTAACCCTAAACACCCCATTAAGCATAACTGCCCCCAAATTAACCCTAAACACCTCATTAAGCATAAATGCCCCTAAATTAACACTAAAAACCCCATTAAGCATAACTGCCCCCAAATTAACCCTAAACACCTCATTAAGCATAACTGCCCCTAAATTAACACTAAAGACCCATTAAGCATAACTGCCCCCAAATTAACCCTAAACACCTCATTAAGCATAACTGCCCCTAAATTAACACTAAAGACCCCATTAAGCATAACTGCCCCTAAATTATCCTTAAACACCCCATTAAGCATAACTGCCCCTAAATTAACACTAAAGACCCCATTAAGCATAACTGCCCCTAAATTATCCTTAAACACCCCATTAAGCATAACTGCCCCCAAATTAACACTAAAGACCCCATCAACCATACCAATTTATTAGGTAATTTATCTGGAGTACATGCAATTAATTTAGGGGCAGTTATGGTTAATGGAGTATTTAGGGTTAATTTCAGGGGCCGTTGTGGTTAATGGGGTCTTTAGGGTTAATTTCAGGGGCCGTTATGGTTAATGGGATCTTTACGGTTAATTTCAGGGGCAGTTATGGTTGATGGGGTATAAGGGTTAATTTTATGCTGATGATTGAGGGTTAATTTAATTAATTTAATAAAGTTAACTGTAGGTGCAGTTATAGGTAAAGGGGGGCAAACTCAGGGGAATCTAAATCCTGGGGGCAGTGTGAACATTATTAATGTATTTATTTATAAAAGTATGGTATCAGTGATTTTCTCTGAATGATTCGAATCTCTGTAAGATTCGGATCCTTGTAAGATCCGGATCCCTGTAAGATTCGAATCATTCGACTCTTCGGTTCATTCGACTCTTCGGTTCATTCGACTCTTCGGTTCATTCGACTCTTCGGTTCATTCGACTCTTCGGTTCATTCGACTCTTCGGTTCATTCGACTCTTTGAACGACTCTCTGACTCTATGAGTCATCGTTCCTGTGTGAATTAATGAGCTGTAACCTGACCCCAGAGTGCTCTGCAGATGACTCACAGCTCTAGGATCAGGTTACAGCTGCATGATTCACAGACTGAACCGCTACAAACGAATCGTTCAGTCTAGTGAACCGACTCATCCGGATCACTAAAAAGAACCGGATCAAATGAACGATTCGTTCATGATCCGGACATCACTAATATATATATATATATAGTTGTATGAAAGAAAAAGTACACCCTCTTTGAAATCTATGGTTTTACATATCACGGCAAAATAACAATCAAGATTATTCAAACGTGGAAAATATTCAAGACCTTCCAGCAAATTCACCCCAAGGTCAGACTGTGCAATGCTCAGAGAAATTGCAAAAAACATCTCAGACTCTACAGTCCTCAGTTAGCATGTAAAATGCTAAGGTTCAGGACCGTACAATTATAGAGACTGAACAAGTATGGTTTGTTTGGAAGGGTTGCCAGGAGAAAACCTCTTCTCTCTAAAAAGAACATGGCAACCCACCTTCGTTTTGCAAAGTTACATCTTAACAAACTACAAGACTTTTGGAACAATGTCCTTTGGACAGACGAGAGCAAAGTGGAGATGTTTGGCCATAATACACAGTGCCGCGTTTGGCGAAAACAAACACAGCATATGAGCACAAACACCTCATACCAACTGTCAAGCATGGTGGTGGAGGGGTGATAATTTGTACTGTTTTTGCTGCCACAGGACCTGGGAACCTTGCAGTCATTAAGTCGCCCACAAATTCCTCTGTATACTAAAGTATTCTAGAGTCAAATGTGAGGCCATATGTCCGACTAACAAATTCCTCTGTATACTAAAGTATTCTAGAGTCAAATGTGATGCCATGTGTCCGACAGCTAAAGCTTGCCAAAATTGGGTCATGCAGCAGGACAATAATCCCAAGCACACCAGCAAATCTACAACAGAATGGCTGAAAAAGAACAGAATCAAGGTGTTGCAAAGCAATGTAAGTGAGTACAGAAAGAGCTTCTTACTGGCAGATCCTTTCAGATGACAGGAAGTAGGAAGCTGACATCACTGATGCCCATAATGGAGTCTGGCCCCCACCTAACCTCCCACATCACCCAGCACAAGGACTGTATGCATACTCTGCCCTGCAGGATAATACAAAAATCGCACTGCAACATGCAAGCAGCAAGTGGGGGCCCTTTGATACCAGGGGCCCATTGTTAATCTACTCCTGCCAGAGGAGTAGGGCAATTCTGGCTGAACCCCTCACTGATGTCGGCCCTGATTACAGTGCTGTCAAACATGGTGAGGACCAAAGTTATTGCCGGAGTTTTAAGATTAGCTTGTATGTCAAACAGATTCAATTTAAGAACTCTTCAGTATATTGTTACATATCTATCATAGTTTGCATCCATCCAAAGCAGATCTTTTTATTCTATACTTGATTGGGTCCCTTTTCACCACAAATCATACTTGCCAACTATCCAGATTTTGCCAGCACCGTTCCGATTTTTGAGGCACTGTCCTGGCAAAATGTTGTACCAGCAGATGTCCTGGCATCTCTTGTCTCTCTTCACTGAGCTTTGGAGTCTCAGTACAGCTTGTGGAAGGGTCAAGAGTTTGAAAGAACAGGACTAAGAGTGAATGAGAGTGTGAGAGTGAGAGCATGTGAGTGAGAGTGTAGACAACATGAGAGTGTGGGAGACCTAAGAGAATGTGAAAGTAAGAGAGCCTGAGAGTGTAAAACAGCATAAGTTATAGACTGAGTGAGAGAGCATGAATAAGAGTGAGTAAGAAAGTAAAAGAGTGTGAGTGAGAGTGAAAGAGGAATAAAATGCAAATGAAAATGGTGATGATGATGGGAGCTATGCTGTACCACCGTCAATGTCTGGTTTAGTATACAGTGATGGGAGTTATGGTATACCATTGTCTGTGTCTGGCTTGCTATATAATGATAGGAGTAATACCATTCCACCATCTGTGTGTGGCTCAGTATATAGTAATGGGAGTCATGCTGTACAACCATCTGTGTCTGGCATGCTATATAATGATAGGAGTTATACTACACCACTGTCTGTGTCTGGATATATAATGGTAGGAGTCATGCTGTCTGGCTCACTATATATGGGAGTTGTGGTGCACCACTGTCAGGCTCAGTAAATACTGATAGGAGTTATTCTGTACCACCTTCAGGCTCAGTATATAGCCCCAAACATAACAAAATGTGAATAAATCACTGTGTTTGGGGAAATTTGTTTTACTATTACTTTTTAATTATCTGCAGCTCTACCTTGGGGATTTACCATAATTCAGTAATAATACCAGTTTATATATTCGTCAGCAGTCAGACCAATCTTCTCTGTGAGTCTCAGTATAAGTGTACTGAATGGGGCACTCACTGCACAGAATAGTATCGTCCAAACTAACATGTTTCGTCTTTACATTAAAAATACTTGCCTGTAATCTTACCTTTCTAATCTAAGGTGAGTGCTTGGATATTTTGGCAGGTGTATCTCTTCCATGTAAATAAAATCAGCCCAGTGAAGCAATAAGTATTTTCTTTAAAACTAAACATGTGTTAAACCTACCGGCACATATACACTAAGGAATGATTATACCTAATATATGACATGAATTAAACATTAATACATTTTTCTCCACTAATGGGCTGCAAGATACTTGTTGTTGAATACTCCAGTTCTTCCATAGACGGCTGTTTAGTCCCTTTGTGTGGAAGGTAATTAATTCTTAAGCCCCAACTTCTTATCTGTATTGCCTTGATTGTGATCGTCTGCAGTTTTTACAATCCCAATAGAGATTACTGGAGGTATGTAATAGCGTTCTAAGTGTATTATTATTAGCTACACCTATCATTGTCAGCAATACTCTGTTTTATAAAAATAGATCAATTACATTTTTCTGCTCAACTATCCAAGGAACTCCTAATAATCATATACTGTTGCCGTCTCCTGGTTGGGAAGATGAGTAGCTTCATACTGGCTGATTTTAATATGGTTTTAATAGTTTGTATTTATCTTAAACACAACCTTTATGGTTTTTTTTTTAACTTATCACACTATATATTTTACATCATTTGAAATGCTCATTAGTCCTTACAAATAAAAGTGGGATTGGCACTCATTTCAAAAAATGCACGTCTTTATGATGGGAAGGTGCTTGCACAAAAAAAAAGTGGCCAGCCCTCAAGACAACTCCTGAAAAAGAAACTGAAAAATAAAAAATGCGTGTCTAGCTCGAAAAAAGTTTTATTCTTTCCTTCATGATTCCAAGATAATAAACATCAAATCAAATCTCCATCTGCAAAAAATATGAAAACACATTTAAAGTGTGTAGTGAAGTGTGTGTGCAGGATGCCTTATGTAAAAACATAGAACACACCTCTTCAATATAAGAGATGATATCTCAGTTACTTGACTACCTTATCAATACCTTGTAATGAAAATTTTTTAGATCATAGACATGAAATTACAAAATGTTGGGACACTGGAAAGGAGTACATAAGCCCTTCGACATTCAAAATAGCTTCCAAAGTCTGTTTCTTAACTGCCTATATATACGTTAAATGTATTAAACATGACAAGCAATGAGAAAAATCACGTTAATTGTTCTATATTCAGTGTATAAAGACAACATTTTTTGAGTTATTCACACATTTTATTTTTGTTATTTCTTAAATAACAAATATTAAACATTAATTAAACTTCTATACTTTTACTATCATAAATAGTAATAATATGATCATACTTACATACTGCAATATATATATATATATATATATATATATATATATATATATATTAGACTTGTGTATTCAGATTTGTAGGAATTGCAAATGTACAGAATTTTGGCAAACTCTGAGATTTTTGTCGGAAATTTGTGGGCCCCCTCACTCACACTCTCACATTCTCGTTCACTCTAGCTTTCACGTTCTCTAAATGTTTCCCTACTTTCTCTGATGACCACTTCCGCTTCTGCACCTCCTTGTTCTTCATCTTCTATTTTTTATCTTCTCTCTTCTATTTTCAATCAGGGGAGAGGACATCACTTGAAGCGCTGCTGTTTTGTCCCAGCCTACAGCATCCTGCATATTCATCTGGAGAGCTATGTTTCATTCCTACTCCAGGGTGCCTGCAGGATATCACTTTGTTTTGTTCTGGACAACATTCGCTGCTATGTCAGGGCCCTGGTATGTGGCCACACAACCCTAGGGGCTCAACACCCGGGAGAGTGCAGTCGCCTTGCACCAGGCCCTATCCATCTCCGCTATTGCGCAATACCTCCTCAATGTTTGAAAAGACCAAGGGGATGTAAAAAATATATTAAAATCTTATTTAATATACTAAATCATTAGAACATTCTCATTGTATATTTAATGTATCAGGCATAACAGTGTTTACTGTCCTCTTGTTTCAGACAGAATCCATATAAAAATAAGAATAAATTACACAATAAGTATATATACACTATAAGTATAGTCCCTATAAAAACCAGAAGGATGTAATGTTTTCATCTTATAGATCCAATAGGTTTCCTTTCTTCTAATTTGCCTATATTCATCACAGGAAGTTACTGCACTATGTGTTTTTTTTCATTCTTTTACCTATAGATTTTAAGAAATAAAGAACTAATTTTACTTTCGAAGAGCCTCTTTTACCGGCACCGTTTGTGAGTGCATTTACACATTTACATATATTGCATTGAAAATAGACGGTATCACACTATCATATATTTATTTCTTTTTTCCCTATATACACATGGGCCCCGATTGCTGCTTTGTACGTTTCTGAACACTGAGAGGAGTGTTTTGTTGGGTTGCGGCATTGTAATAATAGGGAAGTACTTTTGCTTTTTATTTTCACTTTTATTTTTGACACGTGATTGGGTGTTAACGGTTTTGTATTCTGGTTTTCATTTTTCCTCTATTGTTTTACACTTTTTACGTATATATATATGGCATTCTCTAGTAGTTATTACTCTAATATGAGAGATCAAAGGACACAGAGATTTAATACAATTTTTGCACGTAATAATGATGAGAATCAAAGCTCATTAGGTTTGTTTAATCAACTAGAGAGATTAGCCGAAAAAGAATTTAAAAAATGGTGGGAGGTCACCTTTTTGGAACATTATATTTCACATAAATTGATACCTAGAGCCTTAAGAATACACAAATATCCAGCTTTTGGACATGAAAATGCATCTTTCATGACCAAATGGAATAATATCTTAGACCACTGCTCTTTTGAACTAATGAAACTATTAATAGACTTCCAACAAGAAAGTCTGAGGGATATAGAAACAAATATCCAACAAACTGAGAACCTAATAGATAAAAAATTTGATGTAGCAGAAATTAGAACAAGAAATGAGGGTATAAAAGAGAAAATACTAAATATTGAATCATCTATAGTAGAAACTAAAAGTAAAAAACTTCAGAGAGATAAGAGAGATCAGCAAGGAGATATACACAAAGGCTATAAATCAAAAGAACAAAATACCAACTATAGACCAATGCAAACACAATACACAAATAAAAGTTATACAAATAGAAGAACAACATATAACATGAATCAAGGTCGCAGACATATAGACATAAGAAGTTCCCCTGAGAGATATGGAGAAAGAACTAGAAAGCCTTCCAACCATCAATACAGAAAAACAGAGTATAGAAGACAGGAAAGAACACCAACAAAACAAAGGGATATTCCCAAAACATATCCTCCACCTTCCGCATCTTCCATTTGGAAAGACAGGGACAGCAGCAGACCACATACATCTAATGAATTTAAAAAGTATTTTTTAGACAGGGAGCAATCCCGAAAAATAAGACATATGCAAACGGACCAGACCCAGTACTCGACACTCCAGGACGACGAGAGAGAATTCCCGATGTTTTCGGGTTCCCCAGTGAAAAAAAGAAAAACAAGATACTCAGAGGATCCAGAGGACAGGGAAATAAACTAAGATCTAGAATAGAACACAAAGAGAATGAAATTATAAATATATCAAAATACCCTTTGAACCAAAACGGAACTATCACTTTTAGATAAAGGTCTAAAATTTGCACCAAATGGTTTTAATTTATTTATTGATGCCCAAAAGTTTTTAAGGAAACTCACAGTGAAACATTTCCTTTTAAAAAATGATACAAAGAATGAACCAACAAATGATACAACATTTCCTGAAACAGATCCTTTTACACATACTACTCTGAGACCTAGATCAAAATTCTTTCCACAACAAGATAAAAGCGTCCATATAGAAGTATTTACTGATATGTTACTCAAAGAATTTAATAAAATACAACAAAATAATAAGAGGCAACATAACAAAAATGGAACAAGAGAGTCTAAAGAAATTAAAAGACAATAAAAATATTGTAATCAAAGCTGCTGACAAAGGTGGAGCCATTGTAGTTATGGATAGAATATATTACCTGGAAGAATCCTATCGTATTCTGAATGATGAAGGAACATACAAAAAACTTTCCACCGATCCAACTAAAGCATTTCAAATTTAATTAAGACAATTATTACAAGAAGGCTTCAATAATAAGGTGTTGAATAAAAATGAATTTAATTTTTTAGATAATAATTTCCCCAGAATACCAATATTTTATTTTCTGCCAAAAATACATAAAAACCTAACAAACCCCCCAGGACGCCCAATGATCAGTGGCATAGATTCACTTACAAATAATGTTTCACAATATGTTGATATGTTTCTTCAACCATTGGTACCTACCAGTCGTTCGTATATAAAAGATACTACACACATTTTACAGATTCTGGACGAAATAACATGGTCATCGGACTACGGTAGACGTTGCCTCCCTTTACACCATGATACCACATAAATTGGGCATAGAAACCACTAAAAAAGCACTAAGTAAGGACACAAATATGAACTCGTTACAAAATCAATTTATTGTTAATTGCATACAATTTATTTTAACACACAATTATTTTACTTTTGACGGGAGACCAATCACATTTGGAGTAACACCCCATTCGGCGCGAATCTGGTTCTCTGGAAGAGGTTAATAGATGATGTATTAATTATATGGCAAGGACACGAGGATGATCTACACAAATTAATTTCTTACATCAATCAGAATGACTACAATCTCAAATTTACATCCTGTGTAAATAAATCACAGATAGATTTTTTAGATCTTACCCTTTTTATTAAGAATGACAAAATTAATACAAAAACATTTTTTGAACCGACAGATGGAAACGGTTTCATTGATTTTTCCAGCCGTCACCATCCTAGTTGGTTGAAAAATATCCCAAAAGGACAGGTAACCAGTGTGACAGAACCCTCCATCACTGGGGTCCCTGGAGAGGCCTGAGAGCCAGCCTCCTCCCTATCGACTACGGGCCCAGGCCTTGTAGAGACTTCTGTGTGTGGACATAGGGGGTCAGTTTCTGCTGATGTACCCCATGTTTAAGCACTCAGAGTCTCAGAACTGTAACATCAGCTGGACATCCTGTGGTAGGAAGAAGGCTGATTGTCTGTGCATTGTTAATTGTATAGGTGTGAAGTGTTTCCCCTGTTATTCTGTGAGTTAGCCCTTGTCTTATGACTATGTGTCACTGCTGCATACCTAATTATCAATTACATAACAGGTAGCTGTTAATCCTGTGAGCTCCTGTTATCCCAGTGTCCTGGCCATTGTCTTTCTTAAGCCAATTATATGTCTATCGTCATTCCACGTCTACGTCCCCAATTAATGTAATTATTTATGTCTCATGTCATTCTGTCCTTCCCCCGGATATTGTGTTGCAGGATTTGATCTAATTACTTCCTTCCTGCCATGGTAATTAGATCATGTGATATTTGTCTTGCCCCTTTTCTTACTTGTGTATATATAGCTCTGTATTTGGTTTTAATAAATGAGTCCTGTTTTCACCTCAACATGAGTGTTGCCTGATGTCTGGGGTGGGCTATAGCCTCGCTGTGTAGCTAAGCTTCGGATAGCCACAGTGCCAATGCAGCTACGGTGCAGCGACGTCCCCCCTTCTATCTTCAACGCTGGTTCTGCCCGCCGCTGAAGGGGTTAATTGTTGGTGTCCCGTCAGGAGGAAGCAACGTTTGGCGGGAGTACCCAGTCGGGGTACAGGTCAGTCCCGTCACAACCAGGATTCGCAGAAACTGCACTAATGATGAGGATTTTACAGTCCAGAGTAAACACCTGTTGAAAAAATTCAGGGAGAGAAAGTATCCACAGGATCTCCTCACAAATAGTTTAAAAACAGTCCAGAGTATAAAAAGGGAAGAACAAAAATAAACATAGAAATAAGGAAGTATTTGACTTTTCGTTTTAAGTCAATTTAACGATCAGGCCCCTCAAATTAAAAAAGCAATCAACAGATGCTGGCCGATATTGAAAGAAGACACAACCTTATGTAAATATCTTCCAGAGAAACCAAAAATCTTTTATAAGAAATTAGCAAATTTAAAAACAATATTAGCTCCTAGTGCTCTTCCACCTATAGACAGAGTAGATAATCATTTCCTGGCAACAAAATCTCCAGGTTTCCATCGCTGTGGTAAATTTAAAGTCTGTAAGACCTGTAATATACAAAGAAAGAAAATAACAACTTTTAAATGCACTAACACAGGCAAGGAGTACACTATCAAGGATTTTATACACTGTAATACTAAAAATGTCATCTATCTCCTACAATGTAAATGCGGCATGCAATATATAGGCCGCACTGCAAGAGAACTTAAGGTTAGAGCTCTTGAACATCTGGGGGGGATTCGGAATATGAGTATTAAACAGTGTCCCCAGATACTGCAACACCTGTAAATCTTTCTCATTACCTGAAATCCTAATTATAGGGATAGATCTGGTAACTGCCCATTGGAGAGGAGGCAACATTAACTCTAGAAAGGAAACCCAATGGATTTATCATTTTCAAACATATAAAAAAGGGGGTCTTAACACTGAGTTAGACATTCTCACCTTCATATGATTACAGGCAACATAAATACTTTTATAATAAAATTGGTCCACATCAAATATTTTTATTTCTATTTTTAATTCAGTTTTATTAAAAAAATTTTTTTTTTCATATTTTATTTATTTTTTATCTTCATTTTAGTCCATATCTCTCCTAAACTTTTATACTAGAAGAATAATAAAAACTAAAAAGATTTTTATATTTATATTATATCTCTCTCAAACATTACTTTCCTCTATAACTTTTTTCTCTAATATCATCTATGAGGTCCGTTTCAACTTTTTTCTCTAATATCCTCTATGAGGTCCGTTTCCACTATATTATTTACGATTTATACATACTATCTAATATATACATAACCTATTCCCTCTTATCCTCCCCATATTATTTCTAACACATGTCCAAAAGCTTTCACAGAACTTCGTTTTTCACAAACCGATACCTCCACAAGGGGAGACACCACGGACATTCAGGGAGGAGGAGTCGAAGGGAGAAGAAACAAGAAGCGTCCCCGTCGCCTAGATACGCCGCAACTAGAAGACGTCACGCAAAGACGGAATCACGCGTCCCACACGCACCTGAAACAGGATAGATTCGGACATTATTTAAAACGAACTTCTGCGACTGCTACACACACGTTACCACTGCGGATTAATTTCAATTGTTCTCCTGAGGAAGCCCACGTAGAGGCGAAACGCGTTGAGACACTAAGGAAGAAATATTTGCAGTATCATTATTTTATCGGAGAAGAAACCCCGTGAGGACTTTGTTTCCTTCTCCGGACCTCGGACTTTTTAAGCTGAATATGCCATTTGAAATCAACCATCTTGTAAGTGCATTCTAATTTGCCTATATTCATCACAGGAAGTTACAGCACTATGTGGTTTTTTTCATTCTTTTACCTATAGATTTTAAGAACTCATTTTACTTTCGAAGAGCCTCTTTTACCGGCACCGTTTGTGAGTGCATTTACACATTTACATATATTGCATTGAAAATAGACGGTATCACACTATCATATATTTATTTCTTTTTTCCCTATATACACATGCGCCCCGATTGCTGCTTTGTAGGTTTCCTTTCTTAAAAGATTTTTGGCTCTATCTCCACTTTTCCATGTAAAAGGGATAGTGTCAATACCTAAAATTTGACAATTCTCCCTTGGAAAGCGTGTTAAAGTATTGGGGGACAGAATGATTTGTATTTTTAGATTGTGTAAGACTCGTGTTCTAAAATAAGTATTTTTGACTGTCTAGTAGTTTGCCCTATATATTGCACCCCACCATCACAAATAATAGTGTATATTACATGAGTGGTGTTACGGTTTCTAAAACTGTTAATGTTTCATGTTAAATTGTATTCTAAAATATGTCTAGTAGTTTGCCCTATATATTGCACCCCACCATCACAAATAATAGTGTATATTAGATGAGTGGTGTTACGGTTTCTAAAACTGTTAATGTTTCATGTTAAATTGTATTCTAAAATATTATCAGAAACACTAAAACCATAAATACCCAGAATAATCCACCAGAATCAAGTGTTTTTGTTTTTGTGGAAGAACGGATGAGAAGGGTTCATACTGTATTGGGTCGATTGAACATATTTTGAATTTAATTCACTTTGCCCTCTGTGACAGGACCGACCTGTACCCCAACTGGGTACTCCCGCCAATTGTTGCTTCCTCCTGCCGGGACACCAACAATTAACCCCTTTAACGTCAGGCAGAACCAGCGTTGTAGATAGAAGGGGGGACGTCGCTGCACCGGAGCTGCGTTGGCACTGTGGTTATCCAAAGCTTAGCTATACATCGTGGCTATTGTCCTGAAAAGGACAATAAAGGATCATAGCAGCCCATCCCAAGCATCATGCAAGACTCATGTTGAGGTGAAAACAGGACTCTTTTTTTTTAAACCAAATACAGAGCTATATATACACAAGTAAGAAAAGGGGCAAGACAAATATCACATGATCTAATTACCATGTCAGGAAGGAAGTAATTAGATCAAATCCTGCAACACAATATCCGGGGGAAGGACAGAATGACATGAGACATAAATAATTAAATTAGTTGGGGACGTAGACATGGTACGATGATAGACATATAATTGGCTTGAGACAGACAATGGCTAGAACACAGAGATAGTAGGAGCTCACAGGATTAACAGCTACCTGTTGTGTAATAACAGGGAAAACATTTCACACCTATAAAATCAACAATGCAAAGATAATTAGCCTTCTTCCTACAAAAGGATGTCCAGCTGACATTACAGTTTTAAGACTATGAGTAGTAAAACATGAGGGAAATCAGTAGAAACTGAACCCCTGTGTCCACACACAGAAGTCTCTACAAGGCCTGGGCCCATAGTCAATAGAGAGGAGGATGGCTCTCTGGCCTCTCCAGGGGCCCCAGTGATGGAGGGTTCGTGATGGAGGGTTCTGTCACACCCTCTTCTGGCTTGCGGGACCAAATACTGGGGGTCATAATTGCTTTATAAACCAGCCTCATTAGTTTTGCGTGTGGAATTTTGTTTTTCCTAACTGGTTTAGAATCAACAAAGGAACTAGACAAGGATGTCCTTTGTCTCCTTGGCTGTATATATTAGAATTGGAGCCACTGGCCAAAATTAGTTTCTTTGGATAGAAAACCATTTGAAATTGGATAAAACCGAAGTAAAATAATTCTGTTTGCGGATGATGTGATCTTAGCAGTTCATAATTAGTAAATTCTCAGAAATCTCTAACTAAGACGACTAAGGGCATACTTTAAATCATCTTAAGATAAATGTAAGTATTCAGGTGTCATTTTAGTGGTCGCAAAAGAAAATATAATTAAATATAAGTATGGGGATCTATTGACGTGTTTGTTAGATCAGTTAAGGAAATGGTTCAAGTAATGTATATCTTTAATGGCTATGATTAATATAATGTCTACATCATGCCAAAAGTTCATCTAATGATTCATTTAAGAGTACTGTATGCTATTCTTGGACAGTTTCAGTGTTTATATCTGAAATTTATGTGGAAAGGGAAAAAATATAGTATATCTCATGTATTGATTGAATTAAATGCCAAACATGAAGGTTAGCATGTCCCAATGTATTTAGTTTGCGTGAACCATACATGATTATCCACTTGCACTGGAATAGGGAATCTTCTGCCTCCCAAAGTTGGCTACGTTTAGAATCAGTTTTTCATCAGGAGAATTTTTCTTCTGCAATATGGCTACCCAACAAAGCTTGAAGAGTTTGAATATCATATCATCCAATAACTAGTGTTAAAACCTTAAGGGTGTTTAAAACTAGATTTATGGTAAATCAATGTTTATTAAATGTTTTTTTAATATTTTTGACAAGGGATGAGGATACATAAAAGAAGAAGGGGGGAATGGAGGGGTAAATGGTATAAAACTCAAGTCTGACACAATACAAGGAATAACATGACCTCTGTAATATAAAGAAAACCTATGCCTGTCAATGCGCCAGGAAGGCCACTGTAATATGTCATATGACACAGCAAGATGTGAAATGTGCGAAAAACCTGGAGGGCATCAAAATAAAGCAAACAATGTAGTTCCGAGAGAACAGGGGGAAAGAGGAAGGGAAGGAAAAAGGGGGTAGGAAGAAAAGGGGGGAAAGGAAAAAAGAAAAAAAAAGGGGGGGGAGTATAGAGGGCAATGAGTGGGGAAGAGGACACTCAGGGCATATCCAGTCTCAGCGCTATGAAGGAGGGGTATCGTCCAACAGAAGACGGATCAGGGGACTAGAGAGGTTTTGCATCCAATATAACCAAAGTCGAAGATGTTTCTCAGACCTTTCTGTTGCCGAGTAAACCAACTCGTCAAGGATCCGCTTCCGCTCCACCCTCTGGACCCACTCCCGAATCGAAGGTGGGGTTGGGTCGCCCCAATGCAAAGGAATCAAAGATTTTGCCGCCGATAACAGGTGACGTAGCACTGATGACTTGTATCACGAGATCGAGAAGGGCATGTGCAGAAGGAGGAAGAATGCGGGGGAGAACGGTATTTGTTTGTCAGTAAGCATCTGGATAATGGAGTGGATAGTAGTCCAAAACTGAAGCATGAGAAGGCAGGACCACCACAAGTGGAGTATTGAGCATGGGGACGTTCCGCATCTCTAACATTCGTTCCTCACATTGGGATTAAATCGGGCCGTCATGGACGGAGGTCTATACCAGAGGGCTAAGAGCAGCGATGGGTGAAGACACACATTTTCTCCCACTGCTCTTCTGAGAGATCGAATTGTAGTGATCTCTCCCAGTTGCCTACATGAGGTGGAAGGGCAGGATAAACAGCTGGAAGGAGTAGGCCGTACAGCAGAGAAACACTGTGAGCTGGGGGTCTATCCCGGGTACATAGTGTCTCAAAGGCAGTAAGATCCCTAAGAATCTGGTGTTTGCGAACAAAGTCGCATATCGGAACCTGTCTAGGGGCGTCGGGGGGGGGGCGAGGGTACTGTGGTGACATAACAAGTATTGTTGTCAATGTTTCTGCCAGTTGAACTCTTTCTGTATCACATGTGTCTTTTGATATGTTAACGAGGGCACACCTACAGTGATTCAATATGCCTGTTGAAGTCTCTCTCTGCCCACCATGCTGCATGGTGGTGTGCTGGGTTATGTTGGACCTTTAGGTTGCAGGTTAGTCTTGGAAAGTGTTGCATTGTATGTTGGGCTGTCTCATTTATTGTATGTTACTGTGTTTTTGTCTCTTATTAAATATCTGTTAAAGTAGACGAACCTTTGTGTTATATTAATAGATTTGGCTTAACACCACAGGTGCCAGATCTTCTAATGGCTTTAGGCCGTGGGGCGTCAAGTATGCTCGGATCCCGACCGCCCCCTCCGCAGCCACTGCAAGAAATAGGTCTACTCCTATACCCGGGGAGGGAGTCTGGGTTGGGGACAGAGGAGATTGTGGTGCTCCGGAGCAGCGAGTGCCATACTTCCAGAGTTGCTCGAACAAATGGATGGCCTGTAGCCAGACGACGGGCGCATGCAACCTCCAACTATGGCAATGACCCCACCGGTATGCCCAGTAGTTCACTCTCAACTCCAACCCACTGCTTTCGCCACACTCCACTCGTCCACTCCAATATACGTAAAAGGTGACACGCCCTGTAGTACGTACAGGGACAGGGCAGGGCAAGACCACCTCTCGCCTCAGGCAAGACGAGGACACTATATTCGATGCGTGGGGAACAGCGGCCCCATATAAAGCAGAGGAAGGTAGAGCAGACCGCAGAGAAAAAGGAGTGCGGAATATGTATAGGGAGAGAGTGAAACAGATAGAGGAGCCAGGGCATTACATTCATTTTCATGGAGTTAATTCTGCCCAGCCACGAGATCGTGACCTGTGACCACCTACGTAAGTTGGCCTGCAGAGAAGACAAGAGAGCCAAAAGGTTGGAGACATACAGCTGTGAAAAATCAACCGACAGCCATACACCTAGGTACTTCAATTTACCACTACACCACTTAAAAGGGAGAGCTGCTGACAGTGAGGCACTCACATCCTTGGGCAAATTAATATCCAGTATTTCTGATTTTGAATTTGGAGAGGGAACCAAAATCAGCAAGCTCCTTCATAATAGATGATAGAGATGACAGAATCCAAGTGGCTTTTTTAATTTGGAAATTATTTGTCCTAAAACACGTGAGGATAAGTTTGAGTTTGGGAGGGGAGGCATGATGGATCCAAGTCAACCAATTCAAGTATCTGCCCATTACCCTTTCAATCATTCAGACATGTCTGAATAAAAATACATGTCATGTTTTCCTTTAAATGGTAGAAATGTCCTTGTAGTGTGTGTTTAATATTTCATAGCTTGTAAAAAATGGTTTTATCCAGTTACATGCTGCCCACATACACCAGTCAACAGACAGAACTAGTTCAGTATTTATGGAACTTGTGTGTACAAAACACACCTTTAAACATACATAAAAATGTGTTTCATTTGTTGATATACCAGAGATCACTCTTGATATACCAGAGAACAGGTCCAGATAAAAAAATAATGAGCAAAAAAAGACATTCAATAAGTATTTTTTATTCTCAATAATATAGTGTAATTGTTTCACAGATTAATTAATAATATTGATGTTCTCTTAGGACTCCAAGTATATATATATATATATATATATTGCATTTTTATCACATTCATGTTGTTATATTTAATCTTTGTCCTGGGGAGTTTTCTTATTTTATTTTTATTAATAACATTTATAAAGCCATTTATTAATTTTACATAAATTACAGTATGTGGAATAGTGTTGAATAGTGGATGCTCCACGTTGCCTATATGATCAGTAATTTCCTAAGGCAAATTCCATTGATTCATCAGAATGTTATTTCCCTTTATTATTAGCCTAAATCTAATCAAAAGTAGCTGTGATTCATACAATAATTTGAGTATAATGTATATTCCAATAAGTATGGGAAACAAGTTTTGTGGAAAAGCATAAATCATATAAATACCTCCAACTCTTAAGCCAAAACCCTCTACAAACTACAAACATGTTTTCTTTTATACAGTTGTAATGTTAAATCAGTAACTTTTTTTAGACTTATGGCTTGTTAAACAAACAGGCTAATGCAACTTTCATGTATACCGTAAATGTCTATACTTCCATGGTGTTTTACATAAGACAGACAGACATAAATATTTTATGGGAGAATGCCTAGGATGTACTCTTAAAGTGAAATGTAGTTTCACCACTTTGCAGGATTTTTTTCTCCCAAATAAAGACATGAAACATAAATACAATTCATGTGCATTAATCTAATGGGGCTTGTTTCATGAAAACAAAAATATAAATAAAAACAAAATCCTAGCTCCCACTAGAAGCACAGTGACTAAAAAAATAGGTACCTATTGGATAACTAACAAGACAACAGTTACACAAAACCCCCAAATGATGGTTTCCCCCAATGTTGCAGCTTCACAGACCAGGTTTGTTCTGAGCCCTGTAGTATATGTATATATTGTGACACAATACCCCTTCACTTTGGTACTCTGTCCGGGAATCTTTACTCACACACAGTCTATCAGGCTGCAGAGACGGCTCAGACACAAGGAGGGTAAAATAAAAGGCTGGGCCTGTTTTTTATTTTCCACCACAGGCATAACAAAAAAATATGTAACTCAAAACAAAAAGCCTTGCTCTTGTGAGCACTAACTAATACAAGGTTCTCCAACCTAACTGCAGTTGGGCGGCTTATCCGTTCCAACAAACAAAATAACAAATTGTATGCAATAATGGCGGTACTCAGTATTTTGGCAGTACTCAGTATTTTGGCAGCTCTCTCCCCCTCTCCCCCTCTCCCCCTCTCCCCCTCTCCCCCTCTCCCCCTCTCCCCCTCTCCCCCTCTCCCCCTCTCCCCCTCAGGGAGCCAAATGATCTCTCTTGCTCTGAGATCAGGAGGCTACTTAACTGCCTCTCCCATTAATTAGTGGAAACAGGTGAGTGCTTAGGAGAGTATCCAGGAATCTCCGGACTGGATTCCCACCTTCTGGTCTTCGGCTGCTCACAAAATGTGGAGTGGAGCACTGGCCCGCCCTACTCTCCAAGTGCTCCACTCCAGGGACCCAAAATACACAAATAACAACAGACATCAATAATTCCATTATTAACAAGACATCTCCCTGGGGCTGGTAGAAACTATTGAGGGTAACCAGCCTGCAAAATATAAGGGGATATATACACTCCCTCCATTATCATCCCCTGCTTTCTGTCACAATATATATATATATATATATATATATATATATATATATATATATATATATTTATTATAAATAACAATCATCTGTTCCTTAGCAGGTCTAAAAATTAGGTAAATGCAATCTCACATATTACACCATGACTTATTACAAATGGCTTCTCCATTTTGAGTTTATTTTTGTTGAATAAATCATGATGCAGTGTAATAAGTTATATATTGTTGTTCATCTGAGGTTGTACCTAATTTTTAGATCTTGTAAGAAACAGATGATTGTTATTATGTCCTGATATATAAAACCATAGGATTCAAAGAGGGTGTACTTTTTTTTTACACAACAGTATATATATATATATTTTTATACAAATTTTTTTTATACAATTGTTATCTTATAGTCTTAGGCTAGTCCTGTTTAGTCCTGTGGGTTCTGTGTACTCCTGTTATGTGTAGCCTGGTTAGTCTAGGCAGCTTTGTGCTTTGTTGTCCTGAATCCCCGGTAGAGGGGTGTCATGTGTCCCCGGTAGGGGGGTGTCCTGAATCCCTGGTAGAGGGGTGTCCTGTATCCCTGGTAGAGGGGTGTCCTGTCCTGTATCCCCGGTAGAGGGGGGGCACACAAAGCAGTTTATACTGCTACCAAAACCTTATTAATGGTTTAATTGCACCTCCCCCAACACATTAATAAGGTTTTGGTAGCAGTATAAACTGCTTTGTGTGCCCACTATGTAGGAGGTGAGAGTAGGTTCTGACCCTATTGAGAGTGTGTCTTGACGTGGCAGGTGAGCTTAATTATGCTTTGGCCAATTCATATAACCAAAACCTCTCATTTATATTGTGTTTTATATTATGTATTATGTTTATATATTTGTTGCCAACTTTATTAGGGTAAGAAGCGCAGACAGTTTTTGTTTTTTGTATACATTGTACAGCCAATTCACTGTTTTTGCAGCATGCTTACACCTGTTTGGTAGGCCTTGTATTATACATTTATATTATTTGAGCCTGTGACTAGCTTAGCGCACCAACATTTTTTCTTTTCCCTGTTTGCACATATTTGAGGTTGTTGGCTCCTCATCAGTCTGGTTGCAGCTTGCTGTCCAGGGGTTAATAGGGAGGAGGTTTAATTGCACCTCCCCCAACACATTAATAAGGTTTTGGTAGCAGTATAAACTGCTTTGTGTGCCCAATATGTAGGAGGTGAGAGTAGGTTCTCACCCTATTGAGAGTGTGCCTTGACGTGGCTGGTGAGCTTAATTATGCTTTGGCCAATTCATATAACCAAAACCTCTCATTTATATTATGTTTCTATATTTGTTGCCAACTTTATTAGGGTAAGAAGCGCAGACAGTTTTTGTTTTTTGTATACCTTTCTATCAGAACCACCATTAGTTTTTTCAGCAATTTGAGCTACAGTAGCTTGGGCCAGCCTAGCCCCCCCGTGCTTCAATGAGGCTTGGGCGCCCATGACCTTGTCACCAGTTCACCGCGTTTCCTTCCTTGGACCACTTTTGATAGGAACACTCCACAAGAGCTATAGTTTTGGAGATGCTCTGACCCAGTTGTCTAGCCATCACAATTTGGCCCTTGTCAAATTCGCTCATATCCTTATGCCAGCCCGTTTTTGCTGCTTCTAACACATCAACTTTGGGGACAATATATTAACTTTCTGTCTAATGTATCCCACCCACTGACAGGTGCCATGATAACAAGTTTATCAGTGGTATTCACCTCACCTAGCAGTGAGGTCTTTGACTCATTATTCTTTTGCTATTTCGCATGTCATTTCAGTTCACACACTATACATTGCAAGCTTAGCATGCTCAACTGTTGTCATCATGACATGGCTTATAACTGAGTGGCTCTGGGATCATCTATATCTAACTAACAAGATCCACTTCAGCAAAAAGCTTCCTGCTAGGAAACCAGGAATAGCTGAAATACAGCTGGAATCTCCCAGATAATACTATTTTCCCTCACTTTAGGACACTTGGGAACATTAACCCAACCTTAGAGTATTATCTATTTTAAAAGTTTAAACATTTGGGGTCTTTTTTCATGGAAAACAAGGAAATTTGTAGCATTGCTAACATAATTGCAAAAGGGTTTTCTAATAATCAATTAACATTTTAAACATAAATTTGGATTAGCTAAAACAATGTGCCATTGGAAGGTAGAGATAGTTGCTGATAAAGGGCTTCTGTATACCTATAAAGATATTACATTAGAAAACTCAGCCATTTCTGGATACAATACTCATTTACAACATTAACAACATCCACACTGTATTTCTGATCCATTTCATGTTATTTTAGTGGACAAAATTATCTTTTCTCTCAAAAACAAGGACATTTCAAAATGACCCAAAACATTTAACCGGTTTGAGTACACCCCTAAGTGGAAATGTCCAAATTGGGCCCACCATACAACCACCACACTACCTCTCATCCTTTCTCTGTGCCTTATGTTTGTCACCCCATTCCTTCAAGATTGTAAGCTTGCGAGCAGGTCTCTCTCCACCTAATGTATCGGTTTGTCTTAGTCTGTCAATTCTTGTCTTGTCATATCCCTTGAATTTATGTATTGTATTAAGCACTGTGTAAACTGTTGGCGCTATATAAATAAAAGATAAAAATAATAATAATAATGAGTGTGGCTGGCACTGGGGAGCCACAGTTCATTGAGGGAACCATGAATGCCAATATGTACTGTGACATAGTGAAGCAAAGCATGATCCCCTCCCTTCGGAGACTGGGCCACAGGGCAGTATTCCAACATGATAACGACCACTGCCTTGCAAAAGAAGCTGGGGGCAAAGGTGATGGACTGGCCAAGCATGTCTCCAGACCCAAACCCTATTGAGCATCTGTGGGGCATCCTCAAACGGAAGGTGGGGGAGTGCACGGTCTCTAATATCCACCAGCTCCGTGATGTTGTCATGGAGGAGTAGAAAAGGACTCCAGTGGCAACCTGTGAAGCTCTGGTAAACTCCATGCACAAGAGGGTTAAGGCAGTGCTGGAAAATAATGGTGGCCACACAAAATATTGGGCCCAATTTGCACATTTCCACTTAGGGGTGTACTCACTTTTGTTGCCAAGGTTTAGACATTAATGGCTGTGTGTTAAGTGATTTTGAGGGGACAGCAAATTTACACAGTTATACAGGCTGTACACTCACTACTTTACATTGCAGCAGAGTGTCATTTCTTCAGTGTTGTCACATGAAAATATATAATAAAATATTTACAAAAATGTGAGGGGTGTACTCACTTTTGTGAGATACTGCATATATATTGAAGTTTTGGGATAATTCAGTACAAATTGAATGTAGAATAGTCCACAATTATTTAAGGTAGTAATATAATTCTATTATTACATACTATTTTGAAATTGAATTATTCGTTAATGCAAGAATAATATTATTATCCTGTTCAAATGGATTGGAATGGAGTGATGATTATAATTTTGGCTGGAGGGGAACATGTGACATGGGACAGAAACATGTGTAAATATAGTATAGTATAATATTGACGGAACAATGATAATCTTGGATAGAGAAAGAATATGTGGTGTAAATGGATGTGAATGTGATTTTAGCTCATAATATGACACAAATCGAATTTTCTTGATAAAAATGTCTGTTAGCAAGTCCGTTTTTTAACATAGACATTTTTTAAGTATGAACGCTTCTTATGGATATCTTAATATGGGTGCTCTTTATGAAAAAACATTAATGTTAAGGAACGTTTTGAATCCTACCCGACAGGCTCAATACAGCTCAGTATATAAAGGCGATGGAGAGGAGGTATCAACATGCATCTGAGGAAGCCTGATTAGGTGAAACGCGACATGCACACTGGCGTCATGCCCACCCGGAAGTAATACGAACTACACAGACGGAGCACTGAACTTCGATTGTCTATGTGAGCATATTGTTTCTTATTTCTATTAAATTGTTATCCCTGTTTTTAAACACCTCCCTCTCCATCTGTCTTTATGTATCCTGAGCTGATGCTTATGGAGGAGTTGCCACAAAACGAGCAATAATATTGGGCAGAACATCTGCTGAGGGTCCCATAGAAGACACCACTTGCTGTTTGAATTTAAGTATCCAATTTCTCTACCCAAGTGCACTTCATTCACTATTGGTGTTACATTGTAAGAATAGATATATTTAAATTGTTAGTGTAATAAAGATTGCATAGCACTTTATTCATTTTTTAACAATATATATGTTGTAAAGTGTTGAGCGTTGTACTTTATTTATCTTTTTCCAAATGTCAGGTAAATCCTACTAGAACAGCTGAACTTTATTTGTGATTAATCAGAGTCACTTTAAGTGATGACAGGTGTGTGATGACTTCTATTTAACATGAGTTAAACAATAAAAGCAACGCGTTTCGGATAGCCCTTCTTCAAGCCTCAGAGCTACCTCTGTGTGTCTGGATCATCCACATTACTTGAGTTGTTTAATTAGGAAATTACATATATTTTTCCTAATTCAGTGTTTGTATTTTTTACTTTATATTATTGTTTCTTCACACACACATACAGTATATGTATATATAAATATAATATATATTTAGCGCTTTCCTTTTTTGTTGACATTTCTGTTTTCTTTTCTTTAGTGTCCAGGTTATATTTTATATATAAGTATATGACATTTGCCTTCCTGGTTTTTATGCATGCTGCTTTATTCACTTTTTTAAATGAATTTATACATGTTTTTCCCCAAGGGGTTCGTATAATTATTTCTAGATTTTCACATTGGTGTTTGTCACTTTGTTGCACTCTACACTTTTTCTTTATTTATATATATGCACCAGATGCATCAAAATACTAATATATTTCACAGAATCATTTGTTAATTCAGCACTGTGGACAGCTCATTCTATAAATATTGTTCCAATCTTCTACTATGCTAGGGACTTGTTACCATGTCTTATTTAATGAACTGGTTTGTAAGAGGGCTTTTCTAGGCTTGCTGTATGCAGTATGTTTTATGTGTCTATGTCATGCTGTATGTTAGACAATCTATATTTAATTTAACCAATAGGTTTACATGAAACACAGATGGTACACTCTGTTCACTCAAGGTTAATGCCTGATATTCAGGACGGGGCAAACAAGATGCATCAACCTTTTATTCTAATATTTCCATTCTTTTAATATTATTTTACATGGCGACATTAATATACAATGCCTTCTGCAAAATGCACATTGTTTCTGAGTAGTGCTTAACATAACCATTGCCAGTAGCAGGGATTCATTTTTAACCCACTCTCTTTGCTAGAACCAGAGTAACCTTCTCAAAAACTACTAGTTACAACTCTACCAATGTTCTTCAGTATGTACACAAAAACAATAAGGATAAATGCAAAATAAAAAATAAGAGTTATGTAATACAGCATTGACTACTATATGATAGCATAAGTATTTCATTCCAAAGGGTATGAGATTATTAAGCATGTAAAACATGAGTGCCCACTATTTTTGAATTTTATGCCAAATACAGTGATAAAAGCATCCTAATGCAAATCATTAAAAGATTAATTAAATGTGGCCTTCCATACTCAGTGGGCTACAAACACACAAAGGATAATCCTTTACATATAGCTTAGTAATTAATGTAACATTCTTGCTACAATGTTCATGATAACATATTCAAACTGAATGTTTTAGGGGCCAAAAAAATGGAGTTCTGGTCTCTGTAGTGTAAAAATTTTCACATGTGCCGGGACTGACCAACTGGCACACTGGGTAAATGCTGATAGTGCCTCAGAGGTACCCACCAGGACCACCAGCTGGAAATGCTCAGCTGCACACAGCAATAGCACAAGAACATCACACACTGACCTTACGGTGCCAATGCCACCTAGTCATCCCTAGTCCGGCCCTGTTTAAGCCACTATTGGAATATGAAGGAATACAAACATAAATTGTGCATATTTTTGCTTACATGAACAGGCTAGCTTCCTTCATAATTTGATCACTCTGCAATGGCAATTTAGCATCTTCGTTCAACGTCACAATTCTCTTCTTATGTTGTTTTCTCGAGTTGCTTTCATAAATACTCAGGATACAATAAAATGTCCCAAGACTTAACATTTAGCTATTCCAAATCTACCTATTAATAACGGTTAACAATGGAAAGGAAATTGTATACTCGTTGAGGGGCCATCAAGATAAATGGCACTGGCAGAAAATCTGTTCTTAAAAATATAGTATTGATCTCTTCAAGAGCTGTAATCTATAAGGCACCATTTCTAAACATATATTGGAATAGCATGTTTGAATTATGAGAAATGTTTTATGCAATCAGCATTAAGTGTTTTTCCTTCATAAAGTTGAAAGAACTATTCGGCTAATAACAATTTCATTGTCAATAGATAATGAGCAATTTAGAGTTAGTTTGGGGAAAAAATGCCTGCAACCTGCAATACTTTATATTGATTATGGAAGATTGTTCATGGTGTTGTAGATACTCTAATACACTGAAAGCTCCAGCTGGGCTAAAACACAATGGAAAAAATGCAATGTTGCATTTTAATCAATTATTTATATGCTTGCCCTTTCATTTTACTAACTGTTATGATTATGTATTTATAGTACTGGATAGCATCTGTACATTAAGTATTTAATTTACTTCTGCTTTAAATCTGTTACATAAAAGGAATATTTTACTAAATATACATTCAAGAAAATAATTGTGTGTGAAACAGAGCTTTATTAATGACCACAGATAAAATCCATGCAACTTTCAAAATATATGAACTAATGCTTAGTTTACTTTCTCCTACTATCATCTTTGTCTTCTAGTTTCAAATCAGCAAGCTAGACAAACTAGAAATTTGGGCATTTTCAAGAAAATGTTTCTTTATGTTTTGTGTGTACACTATAGTTGATGCCATTATTTTATAATTTCCCATTATGGAGCCAGGATTCAGAATAATTATATTTCCTGTTTGATTCCATTTTTTATTAGATTATAAGCCATTGAGGAAATTCCAGCTGCAAAATGACTGCCAAGTACAGTCAAGTCTCATAATATATGGCGACTTAGTGTGTGTGGTGCCATTTTATAAAAAAACATACATTATAAAGCAAACTTATTCCATAATGGCTAGAGACATCAGGTCTCTAATGAATATGAATTTAACATTTTATTACAACTTTCAACTAATAGAAAAAAGAGAGTCTGTTACATGTAAAGTAGTGCTTTCACATGGAATTCAGTCAAGCTGAATGTGACTTGCAAGGAATCTTAAATTATGCTTTATAAAGGTCTGGCCTAACCTGTCTTGCAAAAGAAGCTTCCTGGGGTTTGGCCCTTTATAATATAGTAAAAACTTCAACTCTCCTGCCAACTCTGGTTTAGTGAATACATCCCAGAGGCAGCAGTTCTGCTTTAAAAACTATATATAAAAGGAAAAAATATGAGTTTTGTATATTGGCAATTTATTGGCTCCGAATTTTTGTTTGCAGTTTTTCTACTCTCGCTCTTATTAAGACTTTCTCAGGCTCTCTCTCACATTCTTTCTCAATGTATTTATACCTTCTCTGGCAAGTGCTTCTATGTCCCCGTCTGCTTTTCCGCAGCTCTGCTTCTTGTCTTGCCTTTTCTTGGTCTCCTGTAGTCTGTCTTCTTTGTTGGCCATCTTCTTTCCGCTATCCACTTCATTAACCTCATCTCCTGGAGCACTTCTGCAACAAGGCAGAGCCTTGGCACGCACCACAGGGACAACTTCACCCCTGAATGGGGAAGAGGCTGCCCCTATAGTGCGTGCTATGTCTTCCACCTTTCACAGTACTCCAAGAGGCCAGAGTTGCAGAAAGGCTTCTCTTTCTCAAAGGATCCATCTGCATTATCCTAGCCTCCTGGAGTATTTCTACAGAAGGGCGGAGCCATGGCAAGCCCCACAAAGACACCCTTTCATCATTTCTTCTATTTAGGGAGAGTGTGTGCTCAGAGGTTCTACCCTATTGTGGAAGCGTTCTGGGAGGCCTGGATAATGCAGCGGATAGCTAGGAGAAGCAGACCAAGAAAGAAGACAGAAGAACAAGAAGAGGTGAAACAACAAGTGGCGCCGCTGAGGAGGAGACAGGGACATGGAAGCATTAGAGGAGAGCGTGAGAGTGTGAGATTGTGAGGGTGAGGTTGAGGTTGAGTGACAACGATATTCGTTTTCAGAAAACTAATGGACCAAAGACGAAACAAAAAAATAGAATGATTTTTGGTCCATGCACAGAAGTATACTTGGCACCAATTGGTACTGAAGAAGAAAGTAAAGAAAACCTAGGAGAATGTGAAGACATCAGCCCTGGCAGAATGATCATTTTACCCAACCAATGGCGTGTCGCAAAATAGGGTTTATTTGATAAACGATGAGTTGAAACATTTCATCTAACCGAATATAATTGCTATTATGAAGGGCCAAACCTCTGTTTGTTTTTCTTGTCTGCAAGGAGCGCAAAGTTAAATTAGTGACAAAATCACTGAGATTATGTTGATATAGGGTGTACAAATTGTGCTCCATTATAATGAATATCACCCTCTATAGATTATCCATTTTTATTTCTGTATTTATAGTTTGGTCTACAAATAAATACTTTTATCATCAAAATATGATAAGTCCAAATGGCAGACTATCCACGAAGGTGTAGATGCACTTCAATAATTCCTTCAAATTCCACAAATATAGTGACACCACTGCTTCTTTATCAATGTTTTAATCTATACCAAAAGTGTTAAAAACAAGCAACATTTCCGGAAATTGGCTTTAGTCTTATAAATACATTGTCTTATTTCTTGAAACTGAAAATGTTTTTTAACCCCTTAATGACAATTGCCGGTCCTGGCACGGCACGGAAAAGCATGTGCTTTACGACAATTGACGTGCCAGGACCGGCACGTCTTTAAACGGGTGCAGAAAGCGATCTACTATCGCTTTCTGCACCCAAAAAGCGTTGCTGAATGCCTCGACCTCGAGGCATTCAGCAACGCCGCGATCGGCACGAAGGGGCCATCTCTGGCCCCTCCACGGGGCGTCAACATCCGCCATACTTTGTATGGCGGCGGACGCCCGTTTTAAAAGCGTTTAGGAGGCGATCGACGATCGCCTCCTAAACTTAAATGGTGTCGCTGGAATGCCTCGATCAGGAGGCATCCAGCGACACCAAACACTAACCTTTTGATGGGCTGTGACCGCTCCGGAGAGCGGTCACAGCCGCAGCTGCCGGCAATCTTCGCCATCAAGGAAGATGGCCGCCGTCCTGTAACAGGAACCACAAATTTTAAAAGTTCGCTAGATGGTCCAGACCATCTAGAGAACTTTGGCTCCACTTGCAGGTTGAATACAGGTACTGCATTCACCATGCAAGTCAATGGAGCCCAGTTTTCTAATCACAGTGTGATTAGTAAAAATAAATTAAAAAATAAAATAAAATTAATAATAATTAGAAAAAAATAGTAAAAAAACTGTAAAATGTAAAAATCATTTCCCACTGATGTCACTATCAGGGGAACCTCCAAGTTGAAAAAAAATGTTAAATTTTTTTTTTTTAAAAATAAAAAAAAATATATATATATATAAAAAATATATTTTTGTGAGCAAGTCCTAAAATTAGCATATTAGCTTAAAACAATTCTCGCATGGAAAGAGTTAAAATACTGGCATAGTAAATGCCCGTGGGGTGTCTACTTTTAAAAAATGTATGATTTGATGGGGTAAATTGAATGGGCCAGGTTCAACAACGTCCCAATTAACACGGGGGGAAGGATGGCCACACATCTAATTTCCAATTAGAAAAATGCACACGTACCAAATGTGGCCTTTTAGTTCCCCCAAAAAATGACACACCCATGCATGTGGGGTATCACTGCACTCAGGAGATGTTGCTGAACACATTATGGGGTGTCGTGTGACAGCGGCATATACCAGGAGCTGTAAATTCATACATAAAGTAGGTGTGTGTGGGAAAAATACACACACAAAAATACTACTGCAAACTTTGAAAAAATGCTGGTGGTAAAATATGTGCATGCAAAGAGTTAAAATACCAGCATTTAAAATACCCTGTGGTGTCTAGTTTTGAAAAATATATGGTTTTGTTGGGCACACTGAAATGGCCCGGCTCAAAGATGTACCAAATAGGGCATGGGCAGTGGATCCCAAATGCCAAAGTTCAACATTGAAAAAAGCGCATGCCCCAAATGTGGCCCTTTTGCCCCAAAACAGCCAGGCAAAATCATTCATGTGAGGTATCGCTGTACTCAGGAGATGTTGCTGAACACATATTGGGGTGTTTTGTGATAGTGACATATACGAGAACATTTTAATTCATACCTGAATTAAAATGTGTGTGGAAAACCAAATGCAAAAAAATGACTACCACAAAGTTTGACAAAGACTGGTGGTAGATATGGTGCATGGAAAGAGTTAAAATACTAGCATTTGAAATACCCTGGGGTGTCTAGTTTTCAAAAATATATGGGTTTATTGGGCACACTGAAATGGCCCGGCTCAAAGATGTACCAAATAGGGCATGGGCAGTGGATCCCCAAATGCCAAAGTTCAACATTGAAAAATGCGCATGCCCCAAATGTGGCCCTTTTGCCCCCAAACAGCCAGGCAAAATCATTCATGTGGGGTATCGCTGCGCTCAGGAGATGTTGCTGAACACATATTGGGGTGTTTTGTGATAGTGACATAAACTAGAACATTTTAATTCATACCTGAAGTAAAATGTGTATGACAAAACAAATGCAAAAAAATGACTACCATAAAGTTTGACAAAGACTGGTGGTAGATATGGTGCATGGAAAGAGTTAAAATACTAGCATTTGGAATACCCTGGGCTGTCTAGTTTTCAAAAATATATGACTTGATGGGGTAAATTGCATTGGCCGGGTTCAAAGATACCCGAAATGGCACATGGGGGGAAGAATTACCAGATTTGGAAAAAATGGCTTTGAAATAGCAAAACGCTACCTGTACTTATTGCCCCATAATGGGTAGAAAAAAGCAAAAAAACATAAAAACATTGGGTATTTCTAAACTCAGGACAAATAGTAGAATCTATTTAGCAGGTTTTTTCATTACCTTTTATAGATGAGTAAAAGATTTTTCAACTAAAAGTTAGAAACAGTCATTTTTTTCTAAATTTTTCACCATATTTTATAATTTTTTTAATAGTAAATAATATGATACAATCAAAACAATGTCATCTAAAGAAAGCCCTTCTTGTCCTGAAAAAAACAATATCTAATGTGTGTGGGTTCAGTAAACGGGAAAGAAGAAAATTACAGCTAAACACAAGCAGCGCAGAAATGTTAAAAAGGCCATTGTCACAAAGGGTACAAAAAGTAAAATCAGCCTTTGTCTCGAAGGGGTTAAAGCAGAAAACTGAAACTTTGTGTTGATTTCAACCTGTAAACTATAAAATCTTTTGCAAACGTAAATACAAAAACAGTGAAGTATATAGTGTTATTCTATGTTATAATACCATAAACTGCACCATTTCCCTTTATGGCTTACAATTTATCATAAGGCTCTTCAGCTACTGTGAGTTCCAGGCTTCCTTTTTTATAACAAGCAATTAATCAATCTTTTTGTTGTGGGTAAGCCAGAGTTTAATTGGTTAATTACATATAAACCTAAATATGTGTACTAAATTGGAGCCCCGGTGTGACTGGTAAAACAGCTCTGATTTATGACAGATTGTGGAATTTTATCAATGTTCTTTTTAAGGTGTCTTCTTCGCCTTCAACACATTCAACGAAAGTAATGACACATTAAGAATTCTAATTTAACCACTTTAAGGAAAACAATAGCAGTAAAAATGCTTACATGCAATATTAACACCATAAGATTTATCTAAACATTAACTCTTACAAATCACACTGCATATACCCTAAGTGTCACACTTCAAGATCAATAGTCCCTCTTTGTACCTTTCTCATCTGATGCACCAATTTTTTTTCAGGAGCTAAGAGTATTTGGAGGAGTATATGTGTATCAATGTCATCTATAAACATTTAAATAGTCTCTATATAAATTGCCATTTTTTTAAAATAAAATGCATTATTAGTCTGGTGCACACCATGATCTATAAATTAGTTATCAACTAGTCACAAACTCACACAAAACTCTTTGTAAAGCCCAGTCTCCTTATATTTGCCAGGGGATTCTATAAATGTTGGCACATACAATTCTGAATAGTAATCTCTATAGCATTACTGCATTTGAATTTACATTTTTGTTTTGCTGGTTTTCCTCCTTACTAGCACTGTTATAAGTACCCTGGACCACAGCTACTATAGCATATACACAACCAGCCTATCAATTTGGAACATAAATTGCTACTAGACTTCTGATTTGTACAAATTTTAACACAATTTGCTAATTTTATAAATTTGTACAAATGTCCCAAAATGAAGACATTTTCATAGTTTTTTTTTACTCTCACACTAACTCACACTCTCTCTCTCAATGTCTCCCTACGGTCTCCACCAACCTTCTGTGTCCCCACCACCTTTTGTACAGATCAGCTTCTTGTCTTGCCTCTTCTTGTTCTTTGCATCAATCTTTTTTCTTAGACCGCTTCCCCTTACCAGGCCTCACAGAGCACTTCCGCAACAGGGCACACCTCTGCGCAATGATTCTCCTCAGCCTAGAGCAATGGGGAAAAAATTGTCCCTGTGTGTGCCATGGCTCTAAGCTCCAAGTACTCCAAGGGGCCAGAATAAAAAGCTTGTTTGGGCAGGTCCCTCCTCACCTGCTATTTCTTTAAGTCAAATTGTTATGTTATAGTCAGAGAACATAGTGTAGGAGAGAACAAAGTATCTGATTTATAATCCATTTGACAATTCACAATACATGTCAGTTTCTTTCATCTTCAACAGTGCTGCTCACTTGACTTTGTTAGCAAATCTCTTATCATTTCCATGAATAAACACTTTCTAATTTAACATAATCCACTCTCCATGCTAAATCACTTGAAGTCAACCAGTGTTTTTTTTACTTTTGGGTTTTTTCTATTTCAACACGATGCAAAACCAAATATTCATAAAACGGCAAGTAGTTAGCAGACCAAACAGTAATTATTATGTAATCCAGCCATGTAAATATACTATTTAAAGGGAAACAGTAATTAAGAAGTCACAATAAGAGATTTGTGTTTAGATAAAACCACCATTGATGTACATTTCTTTTCTAATATAAATACCTTTAGATTTTTAACACAGTTCGATATATTAAACAGTACTCTCACATTTTCTGTGTTTTAGAACACTTTAAAAGTGCATGTATTCTGCATATGGATAAATAATATGACTATAGGATTTAATAACTTATTCCAGGAATACCAACATGAGCAAAAATTATACCCATTTTTTATTTCACTCATTGTAAGCTATTTAGATATGCAGTCAAGATTAATGGCTGCATGCAAGAACTCGAGTATAGGGCCCAGGCAAGCAACAGGGTCTAGCCTCCCTCATCTGTAATGGGGCCCTCATTGGCTATCATGGCCTGCTACCTGTGTGTCTCTAGCATGCTTTTTGGACCATGTAGCCCCTTTCGAAACTTTAAGGCCTGGTGACCCTATTGCGAGCATGGTGCAGGGTGGTGGAAGGAGCATGGAACAGTGAGAAAAGCATGGGGTGTTATGGAGCAAAGGGGGCCCTGCCTTTAGAGTTGTGCTAGATTCCAAAATTACTTATGGCAGTACTGAAATGACAAACATTTAAAACTAAGTTTTGAAATACACATCTTATATTCGTTATAGTTTGTCAGAATTTTATTATGCACCTGGTAAAAAATGGCTCATATCACTGATTATCTGTGAGATATAAGCAATGGGAAGGTACAATAAAGGTACCATTCATGATAACAGTTTTACATCTCAAATTGTAGCAAGAGTTGTTCACATTAGTGGGAAGCTGTTGCCAATAATGTTTTAGTATAACTAAACTAATTTCTTAACCCATTTGTGACAGGACTCTTTTTGTTGTTTTGTACCCTTCATGACAATGGGTGTTTCTCTGGTGTTTGTGTTTAGCTGTACATTTTCTTCTTTCTCATCTATTGCTTCCACACAAATTATATATTTTTCAGGAAGTGAAGGGTTTTCTTTAGATAGCATTATTTTGATCATATCCTCTAAATTACTATAAACATATAGTAAAATATGGTGAAAAATTAAAATAAAACAAAAACACTTTTTCTGAATTTTGAAAAATATTTTACTCATCTACAAAAGCTAATAAGTAAACCTGCTAAATAGATTCTAATATTTGTCCTAAGTTTAGAAATACACAAAGTTTCCTTTTTTAAAATCAGCGATAGTGACATTGCAACACTGATATCTGTCATAAATGTGGTATTTTGACCCTTTTCATGCAGCCATTTAAACACCAATCTTTGCCCAATTTTGTGGGCAAAGGACAGGAGGAGAAAATGTGGACATGCACATTTTAGTTTTTCAACTTCAAATTTTGACATCTGGGCACCATGCTCCCATGTCCTATGTGGGACATCTTCGAAGCTGGCCAATTCAATTTACATTCAGTCAACCAAAATATTTTTGAAAACTATTTTAAATGGTGGTATTTTAACATGTGGTGGTAATTTTGTTTGTGTTTTTTTCACCACACACATTGTACTTAAGGTATGGATTTACAGCTCCTGATATTTGTCAAACAATAGTCCAATATGTGTCCAACTTATTAACCTCATAAACACGCTTAACATAAAACGTTTGGGGGCTAAAAGGCCACATTTGGGAGGAATTTTGACTTCTTCTCATCATGTGTCCATTTCCTATTTGGGAGACCTTTGAAGCCTGCCAATTCAATTTACCCAAATCAAAACATATATTTTTGAAAACTAGACACCCCAGGGTATTTCCAATGGCTGTGTTTTAATACCTTATATGCACTAATTCTACCAGCCTTTGTCAATGCTCATCAAATGTCACAAACTGTATGATTTCCTGTGATGTGTTTGGCCTGTCAATTATTGTCAAGGGGTTACAACCACCTAGACTTATCATTTTCATTCAGTTCATGTTGATATCCGAGATCTGAGATATTTGGTTTGAATGTGACTGCTGTACTTGAAGGAAGCAAAAGAAAAAAAAAAATATTTTGTTTTCTAGAATTCCTCCTACTTTCTTTGTTTTCTTCACCTACAGCAACCAATGAGCTTCCACCAAAGGGAAGGAGTAACTTCTAAAAATGTTATAAATCCTCTGTTTTACATTGTATACAGTATTAGTGGACTGTAAACTTTTTTTACAAACTAAAGTTCAGAAAATGTACAGATCTGCTTAAGCTAGATTTACATTGCCCTATTAGAAATAATTTAGTTTAAGAACAGCTGTGTAATTCGTAAACACATGGCTCTAAATTCTTCATGAAGGTTGATGTATAACACATTGTAGATGTTAAAGAGAACTTTTCAAATATAGCATATACTTGTCACACACAGCATATAATAGGACCTGTAATCAGGTAGAACAGCGTGTGCAAGTCCAACAGACAGATCACAAGAGTCCAGTACAGAATAGCCGATGAGCAAGCCAAGGTCAGGAAGCCGGAAGTCAGGATTGTTGCAGGGTAAGCCGAGGTCAGGAAGCCAGAAGTCAGAATCGTCGTGAGGGATGCCAGAGTCAAACGCCAGGAAAACAGGAACAGGAACAAGCCGAGTCGGTAACGGGAAATCACACGGGAATGCTTACTGAGGAGTAGACACTATTCAAGATAGGCACCAATTAACGTTCTACCGCCAAAATGTCAAAGTGCTGTTACGTCACTTCCGGTCCGCGGCCATCTTGGGATTGGCGAGAACGTAAATCTCTAAAAGGAGCGGTAGTACCGGCTGGCGCCACTAGGTGGCGTGCAGAGGAACGTGTGCACGCGGCAGGTCCGGACCTGGCTCCAGTAGGTGGCGGCTGCCGTGTGGAGTTGCGGGGTCTTCCCCGTCCTCGCGGCGGCGGAAGCTGTCTCGCGGAGGCGGGAGGTCTCCCTCTCCTCCGCGGCGGTTGTGGCTGCTGCGGCAATGCGGGAGGTCTCCCCCTTCTCCGTGGCGGCTGAGGCTGCTGTGCTGAGGCGGGGGATCTCCCTCTTCTCCACGGCGGTTGCGGCTGCTGCGGCAAGGCGGGGGGTCTCCCTCTTCTCCGCGGCGGTTGCGGCTGCTGCGGCAAGGCGAAGGGTCTCCCTCTTCTCCGTGGCGGCTGCCAGTCCGAGGACCCGGAGGCACCGGCAGCCAGGTATGTGACAATACTACCACCTCTGAACACTTATGTCTGTATCCACAAAGCTATAGAATTCTAGGTGCATAGCTGTGAGACATTCAAGAAATCTGATGCAATGTTACATTATGCAAGACTTGTGTTACATAAGAATTCATTTGTAGTATATCTGTTCAATGAAACTGATAACTACAGAAACATATTGACATTTTTAACCATGTATTATTTTATTTTATGCTTTAAATTTATTATTTAATTGTATTTCTTATGATTAGTTGTATTAGGTAAGACTTAGGTTGAGTAGCAAAGGCTACTTAGAATATCTCTAAATATTTTCAATCAGAGAGAAAAATGAATAAATATTAAGGAAATAGTACTTAATATATTAATTAAATGAAATCTAATACAAATATTTCTAAAAATACCAATTTACATGAATTACCTATAAATAAAATTAAAGATATTAAAATCTAAGATACATTTTAAACTCATCATATTGAGAGTTATATACATATTGTGATAAGGTGCAGGGTGTTATCGCTGATGGAGTGTACATCCCCCCTAGGTTTTGTAGAGAGTGGTATAATATGTAGCCCCAGGGGGATTATGTGTTGTGCCACGTAACATTATTATTATATATGGGCCCCTGGGGTGGAGCATACGGAGAGTAGGGCAGGTCGGCCCAACCCCGCAGTTTACATACACCTGAAGTGAAACAGAATCCAGGCCAGGAGTTCAGGCTGACTCCAAAGCACTGGTCAGCTACAAGTAGTTAGCTGCAGTGACTGCAATAAAACCTTGCCTGATGGACTGAAGAGGAGAGTTTGTTTGAGGCTGGAAGCAACAAGGATTGCTATGTAACAAAGGGAGTTCTAAAAGGTTGGTGAGGCCTGCGTTTTGTTTAGTTTGGACCCTGAGTAGTAAGGGACATCTATGTTAGTAAGAGCTCCGATGAGCTAGGATTTTGTTTGTAGGAAGTTTGGGATTTATGCTCCTGTTACTGGTGGATTATACAATAAACAGTGGCTTGCCATTAAGTCACAAAGACTGTGCCTTTTAATAACCTTGAGGACCGTGCTGTTTGCAAAGACATGGTACCCTGTGTGGGTGCAGGATCACAAAATTAATAAAACAATATTTTGAATCAACTAGTTCAAATATGTCCAGATATGATGATAATGGTTTGAAAAGCATGGTCTCCATTATTCATTAATACTTGACAACACATGCAAAATCAAATTTAAAAAAAATGAACACTGTCAATCAAATCAGCATCAGACTATTTTGTACTTTACCGTTAGATTTCTTTGTACTAAACACACAAAACCACACAAAATAACCAGTGCACTGTGAACAAACATAAATAATAAATGAACAATCAGTGATCTCCTGTGTATGTTAGTTCTTACATCATCAACATAATCTGCAATGGAATATAATATCTGTAAAAGTAAAATAAGTAAAGAGCCCAAAAACAGGCTTCTAGTGCAATGTATCACAGCATACCTGTAGAATCACAATACATGAACATTGGTATTAAACTCACATGTCCATCCATAGAGCAAGGATATATTGTCTATGTGAGGCACTGTCACCGCTAATAAATCTTTCACATTCAAAATAATACTAATAATGTAAAATCACTCTGAATACCACTGGTCAGCCTTTAAAAGGAATGGATGATTAGAGATATACATAAATTTTAATGATTGAAAACATATGTACATATGAATATCTAGAAACCTAAAATTAATATATATATATATATATATATATGCATAAACACACAATATACCAATTATTGGACACACACACACACATATATATATATATATATTTATTAAATTATTGATAAAAAAATGGCCTTAAGCTCAAATATTAATATTAAAAATACTAAACCCCGGGTGGGTTTTAAAATGATACATCCAAAAGGCCTCCCTTTGTTGAAGCCTTCTGGATCTACCCCCCTCCCCTCCTCCACGCACATAATCTAGCTAAAGCAACAAATGGACAATGTATGCAAATAACCTGTTTATATACACTGTAAATAAACAGCTGGTGAAAAGAACACCTTATAGTAATGTGGATGAACATATTTTTATAATAACAGAATGTGGACATGAAATGAAACTCCAGATGTATTTTTGTAAATTTTTTCTGTTCTCCCCCCTTTAGGAAAACCATCTTGTACGTCTTTATGGGAGAGGAGATAGGGGACCCCTAGTGGAGGAATTGTGCATTTCTTTGTACTGTACATCTATCGTATAGAAATATTTTAAAGTATGTTTTAACTATGTTTACAATACATCCAATGGTCCTGAATTTCCCTGTGCTTTACATTGTGCACAGGCAGCATTGTGTTTTAACTATGTACAGTATGTCTAAGATACACACAACCCAACACTTGTAAATGAGATCCCAACTACCCAGTATCTGTATTGGGTGGCCTATTGAAAACTGCAAATATAGTATTTTTTCTGTGGAAATATATATATATATATATATATATATATATATATATATATATATATATATATATATATATAAAACATTACTATATATTTGTGCAAGTAAGTACATATTTTCATATTAGAATTATAAACAGTTTGAAATGGTTTAAAAAGACAAAATATTGTTTCCATAAATAATATTTTAGTCTTGTCCCAGCTACAATCTTGGAACCTGATTAATTGCTAATACATTTTACACTTAGATTGAAATTTAACTAATAAGAAAAACAGGTTTCAGATATGTGTAACAGATTAATCATTTCAAAGGGTAGTGAGGTTTAATATGGCTTATCTTCTATTCCCACAAATGCATGTTAAGGAGTTAGAAACCTTATCATCCCTTGATAAGTAGGTCAATGTCCTAATCTGCTCAATTCTGTCAACTGCAACTGTGTAAAGCATCAACATTGCATCCAAATACACATGAAACACTCAATAGAACATGTAGGAGAATATTTGGAATGTTGCAGAAAATCCAGTAGTTTGTGTGATAATATTTATATTCATTCAGTATAAACGGGTAAGCAAAAAAAAATATATCAGACAGTGAATCATGGCTCCAAGGCCAGTCTTGATTTGATTAACTTCACAGGCATAATAAAAGCCAGCAGAGCAATCACTGGAACATTTAGCTCCAAATGTAAATCTTCCTGAGCTCTGAAAAAATATGTTGGAGGATGCAAGTTGGTGAATAATACAATCATATTTCACATGATGAAACCAGAGGCAGTAGCTATAAAAAACAAAATAAATAAAATGTGCACACTTGTAATTGCTGTGTTTGCTTAGAATGACTCATTTAAGACAGTCGATCAGAATAACCTAACACATTTTTATTCAAAAGGTTAATAGAAACAGTTTATGTATTGGTATAATGGGTATGCCGATAGAAGGAAGATAGATTTCAAGAGTTAATACAAATGCGGGAGAGGTCAATAATTTAAACTATACATTCAATTAATATATGTAAATGCATTCAATATAGCAAATATATTAAAAACAGTCCACTTGGTCTTGTGATGAAATATTACAATATACTATAAATATACTGTACAATTGGAAACAAGGTTGGTATTAATTTTATTAATAATATTCTTTCTATTGTGATTAATATATGTTAATACCCTAAAAATCATTAAAAGAGCAAGGCCAAACAGGCTACCATAAGAGTGATGCACTTTTCATGTAAAATCAAGTCTATTATGTGTTTTTTAGACATAGTCTGGTCCTCAAACCAAGGCATGACTTGGACCAAAAGCAGTTCCTTTCATTTAAAGCACCAAATAAATTATAATTTTGTCTCTAAAATAGCCCTGTATGTCCCATGTCCAACATTATATTCACTGTTTTCCTTCTAATCTGTATCAGTAGGGTGTGATACTTAATTAATGAGTTGTCGATCAATATAGTGGTGCAGCTGTGTCACCCATATTTATTTAAATGCCCAAACCAACACTTTTGAAATAGTTTTGGCTCTTAATTAAATTAAATGGGTGACACAAGTGCACCAATAGTACAAAGGTATGGAGTGCATGTTTTATTGAATTGTTCTGACCTAGAAGTTGCAGCCCTGCCTCAGTAGCTACCCTCCTCCTCAGTGGTCTGACATTTGTTGCCACTGACTGAGTGCTTGAAGCAGCTAGTCATTTTCAGGAGATTGCTCCTCTTAAAATCAAAGGAAACCCTTGCTGCTCCTGTGCGCAGGATTTTTTTTAATAGACTCTTGGCTGCCTGATCTACTCTTCCTGTCTCATCCTCCAAAACCTTAGACTTGCGGTGTCTGCAGTTAATCTCTGTAACACATGGAGTTGTTGTAGGTAAAAAGAACCTAGCAGTGTAGTATTGCGAGACTCACAACAGACTTCACAGAGAATATATTTGTGTATGGTGTTACAGGGTTTGTGTCTTAGTCTGTGTGTAAGATGTGTGCGTTATCTATAGAGATTGCCAGGGGCGAAAAAATGCTCACACTCAAATGCCAATAATCCTAGGCTCACCCGGTTTGAAGTTGGAGGATTTGGGAATTATTTGCAAGGGATATATCAATTCTGGCTGTTTAGCAATTGATCACTGTTAACGAACATCTTGGCAGTGTGTTCTTAATGTATTGATCATTACCTTAGTTTTAATTACCAAATTATATGTATACCAGGCTAACAGAAATAGATATATCAATAAAACAAATCACTGTTTAACAGTCTAATTCAATAATACCACCTTTAAATTTCACATATAGTTTTTATATCTGGCAAATCTCAAAAAGGCAATTTTACATGATAGGTAGGTATAGTTGGTCTATCATTGCTTGTTAAATCGTTCTTTTGTAAATTATTGATTATGTGTCTGATTGATGACTGATTTGTATGGGTTAATGTAGATGTCCTATAATGAAAAGCTAAAATTAGTGACTTTTCCATAGTTCAGCCACTATTGATTCTGCTGAAGGTCTTTAATGAGTGCAAGTAATAGAAAACCATTGTTGATTCAACCCAATGTATCTAGTATACTGTTGTCAACAAGCACTTGTCAATATGTCAAACACTGTAGTTGCTGCAGAACAGTAGGCAATGAATTGTCAAACGAAGCTCCTTTTTATTCTCTCCTGATTCTTTCTCCATGGCCAATACTCCTGGATGCATAGTGTATGTGGAAGTCAGATTAGGAAGTCTATTAGAGATATATAAATCTTTTGTGATTGGTTGATTATTCACCATAAATGCTTACAATTATCTCAATTTACACACATCACATTGGTCACCTGAAAAAAAGGTAATAAAAATGTATTACATTCATGCTCATAAAACAAATCTAATTTAGAACTTTTTCTATCTTTTCCAAAATGTGGGAAAAAGATATAATATGAATTTAGTTTCAGTACCTATGTATGCATTCCTTAAAACATGAGAAAATGTTAGAAAACGAAAACCTACTTTGATCTACTTTTCCCACTGTTCCAGAGTTCAGTGTTTTGACATTACTACAGCCAACACTTGATATTGTGCATAGTGATCTTGAGTTTCTGTGCAGCAGCTTAGCCATGGAAGCTGCTTGTTGTTGTTGTTGCATCAAGGGGCAGTTTGGACCTCTGTAGTGATTAATGCTACAGAAAACAAGCAAAGTTTTCTCACTAGTCGCTTCATTACTCGGTGGCACTTCTCTGTGAGTGTGCATGGTCAACCACTTTGTGACTTGTTATTTCTAGATGCTTCCACTTCACAATAATAACACTTACTGTGGAGCAGGGCAGATTTAGCAGGACCAGAAATTTAATGAACTGACTTGTAGCAAAGGTGGAATACTATGACCCATTCTAATCCCAATGTTTGACTACCGAGATGACATGCCTGTGTGCTTAATTTTATGTATCTGTTAGTAACGGATCTGGCTGTCACCTAAACTCAATAACTAGAAGAATCCTGTGGCTGTATCCAAACACACAAAGGATTGCTTTTGATGTGTTGATATCATCAAGAACTGTATGGAAATGATCAGGACCATAGTCTTTTTTAATTTTCCTTTGATATGATAATATGTATCCTGGAGGAAATTGCTTTATTAGTAAAAAAGAAAGGTCATCTCTACCTTTAACTTCTTATTAATCCCTGTTTTATTGACAAATGATGCACATTATATTGGGCAAATCTAATAACATCAACCTTCTGGAAAGAAAATTGAAGACTGTTTTAAAGATCTAGGTAATCAGCACATTTTTGATTAGTTTTGTATAAACCACTGGCTGACATTTAGCAAGGCTTGATGTCTGTTCTCCAACAAATGTTGACCCCAATTAAAGGTTACTGTGACATCATCCGTAGACTGGCTTCTTCTCTGGAAATCTCATAACTTAATTATTAATTTAGAGATTTAATAGACTATTTGATTTTGAATTGCCTTATGAAAGATTATTGTATTATGCACAGGAAATTCAAGTGAGTGCCTGAAACACATTTATTGATCACCTATATTATTTAAGCATGCAAGGGCAAAGCACAAAAGTAATTGTTATCTGTTAAGTCAATTAAATATTGTCATTTTTAGCAGTAAACCAATGTTAGAAAGGATAGCAATAAAAATGTGGTTTGACAGCACTATAAAGGTTTGCCGATTAATAATTTAAATGCTCCTGTAGTTAATTCCAATTTGCAATTATCCAAGTAAGTTATTATTTTGCTACATTGTGTTTAAAATGAAAATGTGCATTTCCCAAATGTCATGGAATACATGGAAATTTAACTAAAAACACTATCATGCTGTGTTGTAGTCTAACAAGGACTTTTATATTCATTCTGGTAAAAATGATTAAAACCGTGCAGCCATTATAAAAAACAGTATTCCTGCTGAATGTGCCATTTTAACAACCCTGCACTATAATTGTTGTGTATATACATAACTTTTGATATGTTAAAGAAACCATATGTTATGCAGATCTGATCGTTAAAATAAAATCAGTATATGTAATCTACCAACATTTTGTTCAGTAACATAGCCTAACGCTATAGTTTTTATATTGTGACAACTGGTTCCTAAAAAATAGCTGTAGATATGCATGTGACAGTGTATGCATGCAAGGCTATAGGTTTGCAGGAAGGAACTAAAGACATCTCCACAGTAAAAAATAGAGCTTCTCACTATTCAACCAGTCACCATACGTAAATTCCAGATCAATTTCTTTACTTTCGGGACAGGAGAGTTGTGCTTGGCCTATAACCCTTTCTACTCCTACTTACTCAGGGGCGAAACTAGAAACCACAGGGCCCTGGTGTGACAATTGCCCTGGGGCCTCCAACTTCACCAAGGGACATTTCCCACAGTGCCACCTTTGCCCCCAAGCAGTTTATAAGTGCCATCCTAACCCCCAAACAGTCTGTACAATCTTTGCCCCCAAACAGCTTGCCTGTGCCTTTTGCAACATACACTCTGGCACAGATACATAAACACACTTAAACATTTTTACTAGGCATGTGCAAATATACCAAAACCGATTTGGACTAATTTTTCAGTTCATTTTTGACCCATTTGTTTTCAGGCAACAAACTTAATTCCCTGCCTATATGGTTTGGCTGAAATTTCAGGGGCATTTTTAATTCAGGAACAAAATTTGTTGCTCGTTGCCCACATCACTGCAGGCGCCACCATACTGCACTCAGCTGGTGCTTGTCAAAGATAGACTCATCAGAGTTTCTGTTTGTTTGAAGTTAAGACTGAGACATTCTTTTGTTTACCTCAAGGCAGTATTATAAGTCAGGTTGTTTGTAGATTGGGCTAAAATGCCCAACAGAACCCACAACAAACCACATCTGCAAATGTAGGAGCTGAGGGGCTAGGGGCATAAAGAATAACTTGAGCAAATGTTTCATATTAGTCTTCTTCAAATTTCTGAGTGTACCCCTTGGTTTTTTGTCCGGTGAGGGGGTTCAGTAGCTCTGTAAGCATCCAAGTCTTACTTTCATTAAGTAACTTCATCTCTCCCTCTGCTGCTTGTCTCCATTTTGTGGCATCAGCTTTGGGTAATGTGTCAATGTCCTCCCAGGATGATGGTCCACATGTTTTAGCAGTGTATGACAACATGAGGGTGGTAGCCAGAGTTGATCTTCTGACTCCTAGTTGCACAGTGGATTCTGCTGGTTAATGTGTTTAATTTGTCTATTTCAAGTTTCACTTACATAGGTATTTTTTCAACCTTATGAACTAAGTCCATCAAGTTCAACCCTTCTACCTATTCTTGATCCAAAAGAAGGCAAAAAACCCCTAATTAAGCTACTTCGAATTCTGCCATCAGGGGAAAAAAATTTCTTCTTGACTGCAGGAGGCAATCCGATTTCTCCTTGGATCAAGAAGCTCTAAAATATTAATGTTATTCTATTTATATCCCTGTATGGCATGCCTTTCTAAGAAAATATCGAGGCCCCTTTTGAAGCCCCTACCATTATCATCCCATATTGCACCACAATCACCCAGCTTGTCTGTGTCATATTTGCCCACAGCTTGTATATGCCATCTTTGCCCCTAACAGCTTGTCTGTGCCATCTTTGTCCCGAAAACAGCCTGTCAGTTCCCTCAAAAACCTGCCTGTGCCACCTTTGCCCCAAAAAGCTTGTATGTGCCATATTTGCCCCAAACAGCTTGTCTGTGCCATATTTACCCCAAAACAGCTTGTCTGTGTCACCTTTGCCCCCAAACAGCTTGTCTGTGTTATCTTTTTCTCAAAACAGCTTATCAGTGCCCCCAAACAGCTTGTATGTGCTAACTTTGTCATCAAACATCTGGATAACAGTAGAATTTTAACTATCAAGGATACAGCGTCTTTAATAGTCCTGCTTGCAAAAATACACTTAGACATAGTACACATTGTTTTTCTAACATAATTGGCAAACATATTAAAGAGAAAATGGTATTCCAGAAATGGGAATCGTATATGTGGAAAAGACCATCACTCATCAATGAACAAGTGACTAAATTAACTTCCTTTACAGGAAGTTTGTCTAAGTATCTTTGTATTCCAAAAGCTAAATTTGCACATTGGTAAGTTCAATATCTAGTTTATGAAACAAAATATACAACTGATCCCATCAGGGAATTTTCTTTGCACGGGCTTTAAAATATTCCCCTCATGAACAAACAATTCTCATTTTGTGCAGAGTTCAATTCTTGGTTGACTAAACCCACATGCCAAATGCTTCAATTATTTCTCTTTCTGAAATATCTTTTTCAAAGTAGTCTCACGGGACTGAATAAAAAAACCCAGAAAACGTTTAAGTCCCCCAGTTAAATCTCTTGTTGAATTTTGTTCCAACATGATCAAGAATGCTGCAAAACATTTTCCTCTCTACATACCCTCTTGAGATTGGAACATATGTTCTGTCACAGTTCTGTCATCAAGTCATCTTGACACACTCTTTTCTGGTGACAACGTGGCTTTCTTGTTGATAACAAGACTTTACCGACAAAGTCCTGCTTTAGAGAAGTACTCCAGAAGTTTTTTATTTGTTAGGCTAAATTGCACCTAGATTGTTTTTAGAATGCCAATTGCTTCAACTGCATTGCTGTATAATTTTTCCCATATACTTTAGGGAATTTAACAACTTTATGCAATATTGTATAAAGCTTACATGAAAGTAAACACTTTACAACATTACTATTTTTGACAAAGAATTGTCATGGCTAAGTATGTTTAATGTTACATAGTTTGCTAATTAAATGGAAACATATATCAATCAAGTTCAATATTTCCAAATTAACCTTACATTTCATTATATTATTAGTTATTTACTTCACTATATTATATTGAACACTGTTAGGCATGATTGTTACGACGAGTTATATATACTAAAACCAGTTTATGAGATAATAGACATATAAAGTGGCTGTCAGGCCAAATTCTTTTCATGGATCAGTAAAGACAACCATCTGATGTATGCTGAACTGGGTACCTCTTTACATGATATGGCATATATCATGTAAAGAGGCACAAAATCGTTATATTTTCATGTTTTTAGGTACATGTAGTGAACTATCGGTAAGTTGGGGTGGGGGGAGACATGAGGATGCAGGTCCCCTGCATCGCTGCGGGGAATCTGGATCTTAGTCTCATAGTTAGATCTAGTTGAGGTCTGAATATAAGACGACCCTGATTATAAGACGAGGGGTATCTTTCAGAGCATTTGCTCTGGAAAAAACCTCGTTTTATAATCAAGCAAATACGGTATGTGGTCGGTATCTTCACTGACCCTCTCTGTAATGTGTTTGGAAAATATTTTCAATACAGATGAAATGATTAATTAATATTACTGTGCTTATGTGAGGAGACTTAAATAATGAATTTCCAATATTAAGAACAAGGCTGGTGTCACTATTATGGAAAAAAACGAAAACATTAACATATGCTCATGTTATATGGAAAGCAACACAGTTCACATGTTTTGTGTGTCATGAATGCTTGTCATTCAACAGGACAAAAATCTTTTATAATCCAACCATATTCAGCACGTAACTTAAATCATAAGCCCCACCAATGTGTTGTGATTCAGGGGACCATGTTTTATTTACTTTGAAGAGGCATAGGTTAGATGCATTGTATGCTTCTTGACTAGTAAATTTCATTTACACAAATCATAGTACTAGCTTTTTTATTATTCCTCAAGTGTTCCTTTACAACTTATTCACCAAATCCAAGCATCTCTCCCCTATGGATTTATTTATCTCCTTAGAGCCACATCAATAGCAATCAATATTTAAAGTATATTAAATCTCCCTGCTGTTTTCTTCTATTACCACATGTTGGAAAGAAAAGGACAAATCCTTGTGTACCGACTAGGTTCTTGATTGATTCTCACTGGTTCTTGCAAGTTGATTTTTTAAATACAAACATCTTTAAGCAAATATTCATTGTGATTACACCATTATCTGTAATTAAATGTTTTGAGGAGAAATACACATTTACAAATTAAAAGAGTGAAAATGCTTAACGCATACACTATATGGACAAAAGTATTGAGACACCTGACCATTACACCAACAGAGACTTTGATGACATTGCATTCTAAATAGATAGACATTAATATGAAGTTAGCCCCCCTTTCCAGCTATAACAGCTTCCACTCTTCTGGGAAGTCTTTCCACAAAATTTTGGAGTGTTTCTCTGGGCGTTTTTGCCATTCCTTCAGTAAAGCATTTGTGAGGTCAGGCACTGATGTTGGACCAGAAGGCTTGGCTCACATTCTCTGTTCCAGTTGGATGGGGTTGGGTTAAGGACTCTGTGTCACGGACTGGGTCCAAACAGATGACTGAAAGGACCCAGCGTGCCCAAAGATTGTGTCCAGGAGTCACAGTGCAGTAGTGGAGTTGGACAGGGCCTGGTTGCAGGGCGACCACACTCACCCAGGTGTTGAGCACCTAGGGTTGTGCAGCCAAGCACCAGCTCCATGATATAGCAGCGGATGAAGTCCAGAATCAAACAAAGTGATATCCTGCAGGCACCCTGGAGCAGGCATGAAACATATCACTGGAATCACGTACAGGATGCTGCAGGCTGGGAGTATGGAAGCTAAGCAAAGGATATAGCAGAAACATAACAAGCAAGGGACAGGGAGACCAGGCACGAAACATAACCAGGCAAGATATACATGTTACAGGGCACTACAGTGAACCAGACAAGGAATAAACATTACTAGACAAGATATACATGATACAGGGCACAACAAAGGACAGGGAACAAGGCAAGGAACACAGGGGAAGGAGTGAGGAGCCGGAATCCTCGGACGCTTCTCCTTTAAGCAAGGATAGGCCATATTGACTAGGACAAAGGGAGAGGAGAGAGGAACCAGAATCCTCAGATGATACAAGGAAGAAGGGCAAAGGTACATAAGAGACAAACAAACATGAATACAGGAACTAGCCTAGAACTATATGATAACAATTGGAGATTCTGTCACATCATATGGCTATAGTATGCTTAGCCCACCACTACGCCAAAGTACTCCAATGACGGTGGGGCCTAACGCTAATCCCTGCTGACAGTGGTACGAAACAAACCAAACATGTAATCAAACCACATAGCACTGAGACATACCTTAGACTGCAGACTGAGACAAACAGAACACACAGGTGGGGCACACCTTATAAAGGAAACAGAGCTGAAGCAAAGAGCTGAAGCAGAAGCAAGGAATGGAAGATCAGAACAAAGCAAAAGGAAATCCAGGAATGGATCGAAGCAAAACAGGGAAACTGAAGCAAGACAGATATGCAGCTCCACAGCCTGGGCAGAACGTGACACTGTGCAGGCCGGTTCTTCCACACCAAAGTCATTCAACCATGTCTTGGCCTGGTGAGGTTGTATATTCACATGATATTATTAAAAAAAAAGAATACGCATAAAAATAAACTACGTATTGACTAAATCATAGTTTTAAGAAAAAAATATTAACCGTCAAGATGAGTGATGTATGTAAGTGTTACAAATTAATAGTGTTTTTTTTAAAAAACATTTCAGAACATTCTATTCATGAAAAATGACATAAAAAATATGAAAAACCAAGCAAATCAAGAGTACAGAAAAAAGTAGTATAGTATGTAAGGTAGCTTTCTGGTCCCCTAAATATGCATGTGGGATATTACTGTGATCTGGGGATGCTGCTGAAAATAAACTGTTTTTTTCAGCAGTTATGTTTATCCTGTGGAGGAAATTCTAAGTTCCTAAAGGGTGTGTAAATTGAAAATAAATAATTAAATATCCATAACGGAGCACTCTTGTGTCTCAGACAGTCCCCTGAACAATGAATCCATATAAACTCCTTATTAAGTACAGCAAATAGGGTTGGGGAAGGGGTCAAATACACATAAAAAGGGATCACCTTTAAAGGCACTGCTCAGCTATCATATGTCTTAAAGTACATATAATGGCTGGAGTGTCCCTTCTAAATACTTTTATTTTTTGAATTTCCCTTTTACATGTGCTAAAAATTGAGGACTGATGGCTGGATCATCTCTGGATTGCCTCTGAAAAAATGTTATTTTTCCCATACAGGTTGCAGCCTTTGATCGCCACCAGTGGTGTAACTACAGGGGTCACATAGGTCACAACTGTGACAGGACCCATATCTCTAGGGAGTTCACGTAAACCAGCGGTGAAACCCAAGTCTGCACACTGTGCGAGCAGCAAACCAAAATCTACAGCAGAGGTAAGGGGAGCATTTGCATGTATGTGTAAGTGGTGCGAGATTGAGTGGGTGTTTGCATGAGTGTAAGTGTGATTATGTTACCATGGATTGTATGTGTTGTGTTTGTGTGCGATCATAAATGTGTATATATAAATGGTGATAAAATGCATGTTAGAATGAGTGTGTATGTATGTGTTAGTGAGTATGCTTATATATGCATGTGTATGTGTGTAAGCATGTGTAAGTTTGTGTAAGTGTGTTTACTTATGTGTGCAAGAATGTATGTTTCTAGGGGCAATGAAGGCACAGACACGTTGTTTGGGGTAATGATGACACATACAAGCTGTTTGGGGCAATTGTGGCACAAACAAGCTGTTTGGGGGCAATGGCGGCACAAACAGGCTGTTTGGAGACAATGATGGCACAATTCAGATATTTGAGGTCAATGATGACACAGGCAGGAGTGTTTGGGGGTCAGGATGGCACTCAGAAGCTGTGTGGGGCGAATGTGGCCCTGTGGAACATGCTGCTTGGAGAAGTTGGGGGCCCTGTGGTTTCTAGTTCTGCCCTTGATTGCCACCCTCATACCGTGCAAATGATGCTTTCCCCAAATTAGTTCAGATTCAGGTTTAGAATTTAATTAGAATTGAGGGTTATGGGACACACACATATATAATACTATATTCCATGTACATATAACTCACATAAACAAACATTAATTGGACCCTTATATATTTGCTAGTTAAAGAGGGTAATGTCTTTTATATATCTAAATTAAATAAGAATACACTGATATACAGAAAGCGTATCATCAGGGAAAAAAGTTCAATAGTTGTTAAACGCAAAACATTCAATTACCTTATTTTAAAGTCATTTTTTGTAAATGATGACCATAATTAAGCCTCTTATAATGAGTGCTGTAGCTGTTAAATGTTGCTATTTGTACAATTCTGCCAGCACAGGGGGAAATTTAATAAGTGATATATAGCATTTGATAGAAAAGGTCTCTGACACACACTATGTTAAGAGCCACTGTTTTTTTTAATCTATACTTCTCATTTTCATTCCAATTATAACAGAATTTTGGTGGTTTTACCTTATGGGATTCTTAATGCTAGTAGTGAACTAATGCAGAAGGGAGCAAATAGAATATTCATTTTCCAGTATATTGAAATACATATTCGTCTAAATATTTATTAAAATTATGATATTGTATGCACCAATAGCCATAACCATAATCTTAATGGTAAATAAATTTGATTAATAACCACAATAATTACTGTCCTTTTTTATTATTATGATTATATTTTATTTATAAAGCGCCGACAGATTCCGCAGTGCTGTACAAGATGAGAATTTTACAGATAACGACAAGTTCGATACAGCAATTAACATACAGATACAAGAGGAATGAAGGGCCCTGTTGCTGCAGGAATTTACAATCTAGGTGAGGACTGCGTGGTAGTTAATGATGTTAATGTAGGGTGAGATAAGGGTTGTAAGTGGGTGAGAGAGAAGTTTTGATGTTTATGTCTGTGGTAGGCTTCCCTGAAAAGAGAAGTTTTTAGGGAGTGTTTGAAGGAGGGTAGAGTTGGTGAGAGTCGGACAGCACGGGGAAGAGAGTTCCAGATGGTTGGTGCTGTGCGAGAGAAGTCCTGTAGGTGGGCAAGGGAGAAACTGATAAGTGAAGATGCAAGGAGCAGGTCATTGTTGGATCTTAGAGGGCTGGCAGGAGTATATTTGCTAATGAGGGAGGATAGGTAGAGGGGAGTGGATAGAGTGAGTATTTTGAATTTAATTCTGCTATGGATGGGGAACTAATGGAGGGACTCGCAGAGAGGTGCGGCAGATGCAGAGCGTCGGGTGAGTAAGATTAGTCTGGCAGAGGCATTGAGGACAGATTAACCCCTTCGTGACAAAGGCTGATTTTACTTTTTGTACCCTTCGTGACAATGGCCTTTTTAACATTTCTGCGCTGCTTGTGTTTAGCTGTAATTTTCTTCTTTCCCGTTTACTGAACCCACACACATTAGATATTGTTTTTTTCAGGACAAGAAGGGCTTTCTTTAGATGACATTGTTTTGATTGTATCATATTATTTACTACTAAAAAAAGTATAAAATATGGTGAAAAATTTAGAAAAAAATGACTGTTTCTAACTTTTAGTTGAAAAATCTTTTACTCATCTATAAAAGGTAATGAAAAAACCTGCTAAATAGATTCTACTATTTGTCCTGAGTTTAGAAATACCCAATGTTTTTATGTTTTTTTGCTTTTTTCTACACATTATGGGGCAATAAGTACAGGTAGCGTTTTGCTATTTCAAAGCCATTTTTGTCCAAATCTGGTAATTCTTCCCCCCATGGGCCATTTCGGGTATCTTTGAACCCGGCCAATGCAATTTACCCCATCAAATCATATATTTTTGAAAACTAGACAGCCCAGGGTATTCCAAATGCTAGTATTTTAACTATTTCCATGCACCATATCTACCACCAGTTTTTGTCAAACTTTGTGGTAGTCATTTTTTTGCATTTGTTTTGTCACACACATTTTACTTCAGGTATGAATTAAAAGGTTCTCGTTTATGTCACTATCACAAAACACCCCAATATGTGTTCAGCAACATCTCCTGAGTACAGCGATACCTCACATGAATGATTTTGCCTGGCCGTTTGGGGGCAAAAGGGCCACATTTGGGGCATGCGCATTTTTCAATGTTGAACTTTGGCATTTGGGGATCCACTGCCCATGCCCTATTTGGTACATCTTTGAGCCGGGCCATTTCAGTGTGCCCAACAAAACCATATATTTTTCAAAACTAGACACCACAGGGTATTTTAAATGCTGGTATTTTAACTCTTTGCATGCACACATTTTACCACCAGCATGTTTTCAAAGTTTGCAGTAGTATTTTTGTGTGTGTATTTTTGTGTGTGTATTTTTCCCACACACACCTACTTTATGTATGAATTTACAGCTCCTGGTATATGCCGCTGTCACACAACACCCCATAATGTGTTCAGCAACATCTCCTGAGTACAGTGATACCCCACATGCATGGGTTTGTCATTTTTGTGGGAACTAAAAGGCCACATTTGGTACGTGTGCATTTTTCTAATTGGAAATTAGGTGTGTGGCCATCCTTCCCCCGGTGTTAATTGGGACGTTGTTGAACCTGGCCAATTCAATTTACCCCATCAAATCATACCTTTTTTAAAAGTAGACACCCCACGGGCATTTAATATGCCAGTATTTTAACTCTTTCCATGCGAGAATTGTTTTAAGCTAATATGCTAATTTTAGGACTTGCTCACAAAAATATATTTTTTATATATATATATTTTTTTTTTGTCTTTTTAAAAAAAAAATTTTAACATTTTTTTTCAACTTGGAGGTTCCCCTGATAGTGACATCAGTGGGAAATGATTTTTACATTTTACTAGTTTTTTACTATTTTTTTTCTAATTATTATTATTTTTATTTTATTTTTTAATTTATTTTTACTAATCACACTGTGATTAGAAAGCTGGGTTCCATTGACTTGCATGGTGAATGCAGTACCTGTATTCAACCTGCAAGTGGAGCCAAAGTTCTCTAGATGGTCTGGACCATCTAGCGAACTTTTAAAATTTGTTGGTTCCTGTTACAGGGCAGCGGCCATCTTGCTTGATGGCGAAGATCATCGGCAGCTGCGGCTGTGACCGCTCTCCGGAGCGGTCACAGCCCATCGAAAGGTAAGTGTTTGGTGTCGCTGGATGCCTCCTGATCAAGGCATTCCAGCGACACCATTTAAGTTTAGGAGGCGATCGTTGATCGCCTCCTAAACGCTTTTAAAACGGGCGTCCGCCGCCATACAAAGTATGGCGGATGTTGACGCCCCGTGGAGGGGCCAGAGATGGCCCCTTCGTTCCGATCGCGGCGTTGCTGAATGCCTCGAGGTCGAGGCATTCAGCAACGTTTTTTGGGTGCAGAAAGCGAAAACAGATCGCTTTCTGCACCTGTTTAAAGACGTGCCGGTCCTGGCACGTCAATTGTCGTAAAGCACATGCTTTTCCGTGTCGTGCCAGGACCGGCAATTGTCGTTAAGGGGTTAAAGGGGGGATAGTCGGGACAGAGAGAGGTAGGTAAGTAGGTTGTTGCAGTAGTCTAGAGGGGAGATTACGAGGGAGTGGATTAGTTGTTTTGCGGTGCTGGCAGTCCGGAATGGACACATTTTGGAAATGTTGCGTAGTTGGTTGTGGCAGGATTTAGAGAGTGATTTGATGTGAGGGATAAAAGATAGGTTTGAGTCTAGGGTCATTCCGAAACAGCGGACTTGTGGTGATGGAGAAATAGTGGTACCGTCAACAGTGATAGAAAGGTCAGAAAGGGGAATAGAGTTAGAGGGAGGGATTAGAACGAGCTCAGTCTTAGACATATTTATCTTGCGGTGGTATTTCAAGCCAAAGCTGTCGATAAGTTTTCCAAGTGAGGAAGTATAGATGGTGAATAGTAGAGGACCCAGGACAGAACCCTGGGGTACTCCAACAGACAGAGGCATTGAAAGGAGGAGTCGCCAGCAAAAGACACAGAGAAGGATCTGTTGGAAAAATACGAGTTAATCCAGGAGAGAGCAGTGTCACGGAGACCAAGAGAGCTGAGAGTCTGTAGGAGGAGGGGGTGGTCGACTGTGTCGAAAGTAGCAGAGAGGTCAAGTAAGATTTTAAAAAAAACACAGGGCCCTGGTGCAAAAATTTCCCCGGGGTCCCCAACTTCACCAAGCAACATTTCCCACAGTGCCACATTTGCCCCAAACTATTTCTGAGTGGCTTTGCCCCAAGCAGCCTGTTTGTGCCCCCAAACAACTTGTCTGTGCCTTCTTTGCCCCTTGCCCCCCCTTCCCACATACACTCTGGCACACATATGTAAATGCACTTACACAAATTACACACACTTACTCATACTCACAACACATACATACACATTCATTCCAACACACACTTTATCTCACCTCACTTACACATCCATGTTTAGACACAAAACACCTACACATCCATGCTCAGGCAAAAGGAGTCCAGTGGTGTTGTATGAACATTATAGACCCCTTAATCCTTTCTCCTAAAGTAGTAGACAATGCATTTTCTGCACATTACTTCATAAATTACTTCAGTATTGATTAACACAGCATTGATTATTTTGTTCACTGCCTCAATAGTGAATAATTTTAACCTTGTCAACTGTCTTTGTGGCATTAGCTGATCAGTATCCTTTTTTATCCACTTTGTTATAATGTTAATATTAAAATACGTGATTTGACCTTTCTTTTTAAAAATTCATTATACATATTCTCTGGCAAGGTTAATATAGATTGTAAAAATTCCATTTATTTCATGTAAGTTGTGTACTCAGTTTCTACCTATGTTCGTAAATATAATCAGAATAGTAACTGTAACATGTAAAGTGTGACTTGTACATAGTATTATTGTTGAGGATAATGTAGTAAGGATAAAGGGTTCTATTCACTAAAGTATGAGTGCTTGCAATTTGACAAAACAAATGCAAGTTTCCAGCAGCAATGCCTCAATATGCCTTTTTGGATTATTTAGAGAGGAAAAAGGGACATATAACCAACCAAGGGTTATTTTATTGCCCCCACCCACATTGGCATTTGTCCCCATCCCCTAGTTAATTTTTATTAATTTTTATGTTTTTTATTTCCTCTTTATCTTAATGTAGCAAGGGGGGGTTAATTGTTTGTCTGATATAGACGAGGACATGCAAGTACATGTTGAAATGTTACTTACAAAATGTAAAGTCACAGGCACTTGCATATCCTTCCAAACAACTCACAGATGAATAACATACCCTCGCAAAAAAACAAAAACTTGCTGATTACTCATGTCTAGTCAGTTGAGTTAACCCTTGACCACTCGACTTCTTTGCGTATAGACTCAAAAGAGTACTAACTGATCAATTACTAAATAATAAAAAAGTTGGCTTCAGACAGTCTTCCAGCAATAAAAGTACAGTAGGGCATTGTAAGGGATCAGGAACAGACACAAAAAATGTAAAATATCAAGGCAAAAGAGAAGTAACACATTTGTGATCCAAAAGATGTAAGCTTAGTAACCCTTAGAGGTATGTATTGCATTTTAATGTTTTAAAATAGTCTATATGTCTTTGTTTTATAACTTCATTTCTCAGAGCTACCCTACTTCCATAATCCATTTGCTTCTAACACTTTGTTTGATAATAAACAGTACAATAACGTGTATTGACTGCCAATAATGGACCTTCTTCAATAAGAAGATAGGTTGCTGCCAATTGGTTAGTGACCAATCATCACATCTCGCTGAATTAAAAAATCTGCCTGTAAGCAAAGATTGGTGCATTGAACCAGCATCTTATTGTTAGGCCAATATGTCAGCATGCAGCAACAACTATCCATTCTATGCTTATATGCAGGGATTTGACCTAAAGACATCATAACCCTCTTACTAGTAAATTAAAATAAAAAAAAAGCACAGAAATGCTTAATGACTTTTATTAATATGATTATTTTAAAAAAAAAGTCTCATGTGCTCTTGTGGGGTTCAAGTTTTCTTACCCCCAGCCACCAAAATGGTGATGGAGGTCATCAGAGATGTAACCCTCAAAGCCAAGTGAGCCAGGTGGCAAGTTTGGGCAAATATGTATTTTATGCCTAGATTGTGTCTGTTTGGTATAATTATACAATATAACCTCTATAGAACTAGTTCGATATTTTCATGAATGCAAATAAGTATTGACTCACAGTATTGCCTCTGTACAACACAATGGTAAGACCCCACATTATACAGTTCAAGTTTGGGCACCTGTTCTTAAAAAGGACATTTTTGGAGCTTGACAGAGGTGCAGAGGTGGGCTACAAAGTTAATAGGGTGTGTTTCATATATTAATATTTTAAGTGTTTTATATGACAGAGTTAGGCAGGATATAAGCATTTGAACTTGCACATATTTATTATTAATTAGGCAAGAAGACATGGCACATTTTCATTTAGGTACTTTTAAGTTTGCTACTGTGTGCCAGTTTGATAACGTGGAATATATTGTTTGACTTTTGGTGTCTTTTCTTGAAATATAGTTACTCTCCTGTTTGGGCTTAATAATTTATTAAGAGAAGAAATATGCAGCATGAGGTACTTTAGGATAGTCTTTCATGAAATGTTTGGTGAGGGTAATTAAAACATTTTGGGGGTTTAGGGCCCTACTATACCTTCCTAACCTCCTTATCCTACTAAATGGGATGGGGAGGGATTAAACATATATTGATATACATTATGCGAGGCCCATCGTAAAAATACCCTTTGGTGGGCATGTAAAGGATCTATATAGTCTATTTGCAGTGATCTAGATAATCTGCACCCAACACCTTCCCACAGGGGTGGGGGTTAAATTCTCAATTAACCTATCAGAGAAACACGGACTTCATGAGATCCCATGTCTCTTTTTCTCCTTCCATCCCTTTTTGTTCCTGGTAGATGCCTAAGAGCATACATATATATATATATATATATATATATATATATATATATATATATATATAATATATATATATATATATATACTTCCATACACCAGAAACCCTAAATGGACAGAAAATAGACACGCTATTGACTTGCATAAATAGCAGTAAAACAATGCATAAATAAACACCCCTACATACCTCTAACCCTACCTCTTCAACCCAGTTCATCTTGAGTGAGAAGGTAGAGAGTGAGAGAATGGGGGATACTTGTTGGTGTACCCTTGTTTAATAGGGTTTGTGGGGATCCCTGTGTTTATTTTATATAAATTTTTCTGTTATTGATAACTTTTATATGTTTCAATAACAGGCATCTGAGTTATAATTCAACTGCAAGTCACAACATTTTAAGGCACACACACACACATTTAGTAAATGTAAAAGTTGCTATGCACGTTGTTGAATCTGGCCCTTGGTTGTCACATTCTCTAGTTCATCTTTATTTAAGATTTAAAAGTATAGTATTTGTAGCTTATTGATTGCTAAAGTCATGAACCTCATCATGCATTCTTTATTACATCTAACTCATTGTTAGAAGTTATTTTAGTTGACATTCTTTGAAAGGTTGATTTCATCATTTTAAAAATCTAACAGCAGCCTCTTGCTCAGATCTCTTTTTTATGCAAGAAGCTGCTCAGATGTTTTCTTTACAAGCAGTTAGGTTGATGTTTGTTTTCATTGCTACTGTAGTGTGTGCCTTTGTTTTGAAGCAGATTTTACCAACATCTGTTGGAATTGCTACTGCAACACCATCAATTTGATATGCCTTCAATGCTATGAATAGATTTATTGTTGACCTTTGTAAGGAAATTGAATGTTTTTGTTGTTATTAACATTTCTGTAATTGGAACTGTTTACTGCCACTGAGTGATTCGATGAATGTGACATCACTTTCCTCACGTTTTTTTTCTTTAACCCTAGTTAATTAAACCAATGCGCCTTGAATTTAGCTTTACATATTTTTAAAATGTCTAACATGAAGCTGCTTTAGTTGGACAACTATAAGTGAATAAGAATAATATCTCTAAAACAGATATACATTTATCCTTATCTCTATTGTACAGTGCCATTTCAAACCAAGACTCATTGGACTATTCACAAAGGTCCAATACAGACTATAATTCAGAAAAATATACTTTATCTGTTTAATGGACCATGATTTTGTAAACAAATGCTTCTGAGATCCTCGACAAACCCAGATGCCCCTAAGTCTCTTTTCACTAAGAGGTCAAGTGGTCAGACGAGTTAAGGGTTTATTTGACTGACCAGACTCAACTTTTGACTTTCGTCACACTGCTTGATAATGTTTAACCCCTTAAGGATAATGGGCGGTCCCAAAACCAATTGAAAACAATGCATTTTGAGCCCGTACATGTACGGGCTTTGTCATTAAGGGGTTAACAAACCTCACAGATTCACTAAGTGGCAATGACATGGCACTTTAAATTCTGTGACTCTTGTTGGAACTCTAAAGACACTGATACTGAAAAAATATATACCAGCATGGGAGATGCATCTCCATCAAAAATTTTGGGTTGTTTACCCTATTAACTATAGGGTGAGTTGATTTGTTTGCCAATCTATATAATTGTTTTGCAGATATAAATTGACCTCACTAAAGCTCAGATCAGCAGGAGTGTGTGGCCTGATCCAGCATTACCCAATTCTTGAAGTTATATCCCTTCTCTCTTCTAACAATAGATGAGCGATAACACAATAGGAAGGAAAAGTCATGCAGATCCTAAAATCAGAAAGATAAGATACCTTTAAGATAGTTTTTTAGCTGCTGAGCTGGAAAGAGGTGCTCACATGAAGCCCCACCTTCTTCCAGCATGGTCCAAGCTGGTACTGTTGCATTGTTTTCTAAATTCTATACAGTTTGAGGAATTTTAGACAAGGCATGGTGTACAATTGATGTTTTGGATGTGACTGTTGCCATGTTCTAGTTAGGAGTTTTGCTGTGGATTTGCTAGTTTCACGATACTTTTAGAGGATACTTAATAAAAGTGATGTTTTAATTATTGTTTATAGAGTATAAGATTGGTTACCAATTGAGGGATTTAGTGACTAGTGTTATACAAACATTGAGTTGGCCAATTGTTAATAATTCTCTATGCAAACAATGTAGCATTTCAGTAAGTAATGCTCTTTCCCCCTAACCTTACTGCTTTCTGACTTCATTCAGGCAGCAACATAGGTATCACGTGGAAATGTGTATATACGCTTTCTGTTAAAATGATCAAAATAATCAACGGTTATACTGTGGATTTTTTTCACTTTTCAATGCAATTAACCTTTGTTATTTTAATAGTAAACACATTACAGTTACTCAAGATCTGTGGTGTATGATAACCCTGGTCCTCAAAGGTCAACCTACTGTTTTCAACACCTTTATTTTTTTAATAAATTCTACTAATTTCTTAAATATGCATCCAAAGGAACGTCTACATTTTGGTGCCCAGTGGAGATGCTATTGACTCTAAGCCAAATGTTCAGTTAATTGCATTCCTGCTATTTCTGTTTATCTCCCTATATACCTAATTATATTCTGGCCTCTGCAATGGTGCGAGCTGTGTGTACTTATATTTTACATGTCATTGCACTTCTATTTATTACTTCTACTATAAAACATGTTGCCTGTGTAATGTGATACTCTTAACTAAGAACCTACCCAATGGCCATAAATGTAGATTTCATTTTCATGTAGAAGCCTTGGCACCTAAGTCTGAATAGCTAGACAACACAAGCATGGGGTAAATAGAATGATTCCAGCTAAGTACTTCAAATACATTTTAACATATAATCAATAAAGTATATTTGTGAATATTATCATTCTGGTGCTTTACAAAAAGAGGAGCATAGTAGTTGTAATAAACCAAACATTTTCTGTTTTTTTTGTTTGTTTTAAATTATTACTTTTTGGCATTGTATTACAAACCATTCAAATACTTTTTATAATTTATATTTAATATATCTTAAAAAGTCATGTAAAACTGAGTCCAAGGAAGTGTACACATTTTAGGTGTGATGAGATTTTACTTCATCCTGTAAAAAAGCTTACGTTTTTCTGTGGCTGGTACAAAAGTCATTTTAAAATGAAACTTGTAATAATAAAAATAAAAAAAAAATGGTTGGAGTTGGTGTGACATGGGGTAAATCTGAACAGCACCTATGCATAAAGGTGTTAGATCACAAAACATGTAGTATATTGTTTTATCCAGTTGATATTGGCAATGGGGAGCCGAGAGATACCCAATGCGAGATTTTACTTGTTTTAAACTTGTTGGCTAAAGACACATAGCTACATAGTGTAATTTCAAGGTGAACAATATGCAGAAAAATCCATCTGCTATCATCTAACCGGAAGAGAGCAGATGAACAATTTTATATTGTACCAAAAATATTATAATAAATACAAAGAAATGAGAGAAAAGGTTATATAGCCAAGGTAAACCTCATACATATAATGACTGGATACTTTTGACAATGGGAATTAAGGAATGTATAGTTCCCTGTATCAGTGAATTTGTGCAGTCTGTTTGCCAATCTAAGCCAATTTTTATTAATAGGCGAAGGAATCTCAGTTATCGTGAACAAATCTGTACTTCTGAAACTGTAACTCATGGATTTCGCTAAAGAATTTGGAAAGAAGTATCTTATAAACCTCTACAATACTACAATATTATCCATTCTTACAATACAGGCAAATTTATTGTCATTATATTCTGGAAAAAAAACCAGTTTTGTAACATTTTAAAATAGATAATTTAGAATAATGGCAGTGACAATCAATAACCTATAATGAGAGACAAAAACAACAGTCAACCAAATTACTTTGCTAAAACACTTTTACTGATAATAATGCATTGTAACATGAAATTCTGAAACAAAAAAAACAATTTTGTGCAACTTTCCTTAGGATTGAAAACATCACATGCGATAGCATGATATGATCGTAATAGTGTTTTGATCATGTCATGCTTTACAATTGTGTCTCTCATCAGGTCACAAACCATGGTCCACTATCCATGTCAACATGCCTATCTCTAACTTACTAACTAAAACAAAAGGTGCTAGATCATGTGATTTTGTACCGAGACTAAGACTTCCATAGACTTGGGAAAATCACTGTGATGTAGACTGTGTACTGCCATTGAGGGAGATCAAATCTCATAATAGTAGACCTCATCCTGTAGTTAGTATTTAACTTTAAGTTGGCGATAGGTGAATGATTAATATTAGATTAATAGGGACAGAACGTTGACCCAGGGATTTATTCTGATTGCCATATTTGGAGTCGGGAAGGAATTTTCCCCCTGGTATGGGGCAATTGGCATCTGCTTCATAAGGGTTTTTTGCCTTCCTCTGGATCAACACAGTATGGGCACAATATGTATATTGGTTGAACTTGATGGACTTTGGTCTTTTTTCAACCTTATGAACTATGTTACTATGTAATGTGCCCACAAAATCAAAACACTTGGACACACACTCAGACCTGCCTGGTTTGTTCTGCTTTTTCAGGAGATGCTCCCAGAAGCTTCAGTAGGTTCATTTTCAACCATTGATGGTTTTATGGTGGAAATGACTGGCATTAGGCAGGAACAATTAGTATTTCATACATTCTGCCTTCCTGATTCACCCATTTATACTATCAGTACCACCCCTTTATCCCAAGGAAACAGTGAGTTGTGTTCGTATTGTATGGATGTCTTTAATACCTGCAGAAATTCACACTGGAGACATGAACAGTCATTATTCTAATATTTTTATTTTTGCCTGATTGTTTGCCTTCCTTTCCTCTAGACATAAATGTAAATGTCAATGTTTAGTGCATAGAGTAGTTAGTAGAAACCTTAATGTATTAGTAAATATTAAGTTATTAAGTTCTAAAAAATCCTCTTTCAATCTGACATCCACAGATTCATGCTTCTGAAGGATTTTAGACTTGCGTCTTAAGTGCATCGGCGTCCAAAATCCTTTATAGCATTAAAAAAAAAACCTCTCCATTCAAGAGATAAAAATTCAGAGGTTAGGAGGAACTATTTTATGCTGAAATTAATGGCTTCTTAGAAATTGCATAAAAACTGCTCTTTCAAGACGTGAATCTTTTTTTGCCTCCCCTCCACATTCGGCAATCTTTTATATTCACATCCTTTTCAAAGACAAGAGTTAGCCATTTAACAAAAACTCGACAATTGTTTTGTTTTAAAGGACAAGGGCTAATCACTAGCTGTTTAACATTCCGGTCACGTGGCAAGGAGAAAATAATGAACCAGTTAAGAATCAAGATGCAGAACAACTAATTTTCCTGTAAAAAGGGGTGATTGCCTTTTAACGTTTCTGATGTGTGTGTTTTTTTCCTAAGCTGTTAAAGCTCAGATATCCTAGTCTTATCGGTTTATGAATTATTAATAAAGGCACAGAGAGAGAGAAAAGGGTCTTTCTTTTTCTAAATACTATCTACTAAACCACCACAGACTGAAGTGCCTCACACTGATTCCTGATTTACATAGTCCCAGTTGGAAGTTAATGAAGACTGCTGAGCCACCTCTCAACATGCAGATAAACCTTCATGTATTTAAAAGCAGGGAATATGTGCTTGTTGCTGGCAAATTATTCATCTTAGATCTGAAGTTTTTGACACCGCCTGCGTCAGATAAACTGTCACCCAAATTGCAAACTAATTAGTGATTCAAACATTTTCGAGCTGATTGATGACAGAATAATTTACGCTTGTTTCTCAGTTTCCAGCTGGCACAGGCTGCTGACTGGAGTCCTAATTAACGCTAGTACATCAGTCATGTTCTGCCAAGGCAGCACGTACAATTAAAAGGCAGTTTAAATGGAATATCACATTAAAGAGGCTGGTAGATGCAAATGTGAGGAAACAGTGCTTAAGGACGGAATGACAACAAGACCTACAAACCAAAACAGAATGAAGATTTTTTTTTTTTTTTTTGTTTCTTGAGAAATGCAAAACAGGGAAAACTTTTGAAATAAAGCATAACATTACATTTATTTATATCCCGCCCAAAAATCTGAACAAATATTTAAAAAAAGAAATGACAATTCATATGGATAATGCAATGTATATATTCAGATATTATTTACCCAATTATTTTTCATTTCTTAACACAAAAATATGAAAAAAATTGGTTCTCTTAAATTCATGTATGATGTTCACTAACCTGGGTTTCATGGAGTCTACTAAGAATCTGGATCTGATGCAGTGTGCCATGAGTGCATTATCACTTATACGACACTGTTGACCCCTGTTGCGAGAATGCTTACAATGACTGATAATTATAGTGCATTCAGTAATTAAGGTAAACGGGCACATAAGGCATAGTAATACTTGTGAAAAGAATAATTAGAGCCTTAATCTAACAGCAATTAGATGCTTCATATTCATTAGGTTTTCAATAAGCTTCATATGCCAATATGACCACATGGCCACTCACAGAGCTGCCTTCAGATTCATGGTAAGGGACTTATTCCAAAGAAACACATCTGATGTTTGCACAGTAATGATGTTGGAGTTTAATGCTCAAGGGCTTTACGCGTATCTAGTTTTCACTTTTGAACAATTTTGGCAAATTTGGTAAAAATGATACGGTAATTGTCTGAAATGGATTAAATTGCAAGTTTTCAAGATTACTTAGGTCTCTTCTTCCTACTTGTCATCTTAACATAGAATAGTATGTCTGAAGTAGATGTGAAAGCTTACAATCTAATGCCACCACTAGAACATATTTGGTAATAATACAAACATTAAACTGTTAAATGCGGTGTAGGACCCAAATCATTGACAGCTACATGCTCCACATATCTTTAGTATACTGCACATGCTACATAAGGCTGTTTGATTGCAAGCTATTTTTAAATTTTCATAACCAGGTGATGTTGCTTTTTGGGGGCTAAGTTTGACAATTTAAAATGAGGCCAGGTTCCTTTATAGCCTTATCTGAAGGAAAAATCATATTAGACTTACCAATATAATGCTAATATCAATATATAGTAACTCTGAATGCAAATCGCAACAAAATGTTGCAAAGCATAAATTATTTTTTCATGCTCTAATTACTTGTAACTTCAGTGAGATTAATCATGATCCATAATTTCACCTCATGACACTCCTATTTTTAAATTATTGGCATTTAATACATGTGTATGAATACTCTGGATGTGTTAGAATATCTGGATCTCAATCAAAGACATTTTTCAGTTCAAATACTTTTCTCTTGATCTCATTAATAACAATTAAGCTACCTACACTCCAATCCAGGACTTTTTTCTGCTCAAATACTACACTGAGCTAATGCTTTATGGCAATGCTAATGATGTCCATTAAGCCATAGACTTCATTAGCTATAGTGTTCACATGGGTTATTAACAATGTACATTGTATTGTTCGTCACATCACATCACAGTATGATAAGAAGTCAGGGTGCTTGAGGACATTGAGTTACTTAGAACTCATACAAATGGCTAATATGCATCTGTCTGAACACAATACTTTTTCCATGGGACATCTCCACTAAAAACATTCTATAGTTATAGGAAGATGTGGCATAGATAATTATGTAGGGTCAAAATAAAAACAATCCTAATAATTGTGTAAGGTACATTGGTAAGATATTTTTGTGTTATGATTTTTTATTGCTGATATTAAACCTTACGGAGCCTTTCCTCAAATGGCACCTCAGTTTCAATAATGACTTTTCCAGTTGTGTTCCTGTGTTTGTTAGACTAGATGGTACAAATGTAAACATTTTCTGTAATTTTAGAAAGTTGTTTCTTTTCTGTGCAGCAATGGAAGTACTTGTTTGAGTTATAATCCGTGAGTGGCTTTAAAAGTCGTAGGCTCACAATATAAATGAGGAAGATGTTTTCTTGAGAAAGCCCACTTGTCTGTTAATGACATGTTAGAGATCCATATGCTCCAACATGTCTTTTTTACCTTTTATCTCCACATTTCTCAGAAAGACTTTCTGTAAAACATGCATTTGTTAGTCCATCATAAAATAGTATCTTCTACTACTACTACTAGAGGTAAGTATAACTTTAATGCAGTTCTGCTATGGTTACATAAAGTGAGAAATAATTACATTTAATTATTTTATTTGCATGGGCAAGCATCTTCTGCCACTAACACAGCAGAGTAGAACACATGTACCATGAGCAATATGGAAATTTCTCCATCAGTTCACAAACAATATCAATAGGTTACATAACTAAAAACAGAATTTTGCTCTAACAAATCTTAACATGTACTTCAAAAATCTGGATCCCTGCAGGTTTTTATTGTTAGAATATAGACAAAAGTAACAGTTAAGTACTGTTGAAAACATAACAAATGTAGTTTTATTTTCTGTAATACGGTATAGCACCAAAGAAAAGCTGTGTTTGTTTCAGATTGTTCAAATTTTTTACCTGTAGACCTAGAGATCGCCATTGTGGGTGACATTCCCTACCCGGCACTGAGCTGATTGCTTATACCAATTCTAATAATATTCATGTTAAAGTGTGTGCTTGCAAGCAACTGTGTCTGCCTTAGTTAGAAGTATCTCTTTTTCCTAAGAATTGCTTGAATTTTGTGATGGCGAGGACTTGTTGCAAGCAAGCAATAGAGCAGATGGTCCATACCAACTGTAATTAATTAATCTTTTGCCACATATTGGACATAAAGGTGTGGAATCAATTGCCAGAGAAACTTTTGTTATAGGTAATTGAATAGCATTCCATTCCACAGATTACAATGGTAAAGATGAGATAAAAAAAAACCAAAGAGCAATGTTTGGGTTCATTTTTGGGTTTATTCACGAAGAAGTCAAGTGGTCAGTCGAGTTAGGGATTAACTAGACTGACTGGACTCCACTAAGGTTGCATGCCCTCACATGCTAACTCTCACAAAACAATTCACATATTCACTAATCTGCAAATTGTTTAGGAAGTAAAATACCAACCTACAGCTTCACATTTTGCTTGTTATAGGCGAGGGTGTGCAATTTCAATGTAAACTTGCATGTTCTTGTTTGTAACTCATATAATTACAGTCCTTCCTGTATATTAAAAAAAATAAAGAAGGCAGAGATATAAAAAATAAGAATACAGAAGAGAAGTACACCTACAGGGATGTATGAACACATCATATAAGCCTCCGTTTAATTATCTCAAAGAATCAAGTAGATGGATTTTGCCTTTAAGATGAATGAGTTTGACTTGCTGTATAAAAACAATTGCAAAGAATAAGCAGAAGATATAGTATGATCCTTGTTCGTGATCTGGGCTAGCTTATTGTACTAAAAATTTAAGGTTAAAAATGTATCCATCAGAAAATGTATATTATATTAATTTTATTGTTCTTGTAGTTGTAAGTGTTGGCACTTATTCTATCGGTGTCACAACCATTGAAATGCTTGGTTTCAGAAGGTGGCTAGCACACAGCTTGTGGTGTTACAAAAAGGCTACAAGAGAACAAAGAGAAAGGTTTTTTTATTTGAAAAGGGGTAGAGTTATGGCTTATAGGAGGCCAAAAGAAGAAGGGAACAGGGAAAGGAAATGTACGTTTCAAAAGGTGAATACTAAAATTTGGCCAAAAAAGAAAAAATCTCCACAAACTATATATTTGTTACATATACAGGAAAATGTGCATAGTAATACAAAATATGAATAAATAAACTTGCTTGTAGATCTGGCAAAGTAGACCAAATGTGGTTGAATACCTACTAAATCGTGCCGGGGCCAGGTTTCAGAAGGTGGCTGGCACACAGCTTGTGGTGTTACAGAAAAACGAGATGAGATTACTTAACGTGTGTTCTATAAGAGATTACTTATGTGTGTTCCATAAGAGATTACTTATGTGTGTTCCATAAGAGATTACTTATGTGTGTGTTCCCGTTATTATTTGCACCTGGTTGCTAGGTTTAGAAACAATTTACTGGCAGACTGCCCATGCTAGAGGCACACACATGCATCAGTCAGACTCTAGGCTAATATTAACAGGAGAATTTAATCTCTGTGTATAGTGTCCCTCATGGAAATAATATATGAAGGCATATAAAGGATAGAATTTACATTTTCAAAAAATTAGATGAATAACAAATCGATCGTAAAGAGGATTGCAGTGGCTTCCGAGGGGAAATGTTTTTTCTTGAACATTACAGTGTTATATACAGTAATGTACTATCGAAGGAAAGTTGGTAGACCTGGATGTAGCCATTGTAGGTAGGTCCTGTGGCCATTTTGTGAAAATACCAATGAAAGCCTTATCATGCTTGTAGAATAGGCCATGCTAGGTTAACAGAATCAAAACACATACATATGGAAGGGATACAGTTGTTGAACAGCTTTTTGCTAATTTGGGACTTTAGCATTGCATGTTACTTTAATAAGTAGCATAACTTTTATACTTTTTTAGGGCTTATTTGAGACTTGGATATGCAGAATGGTTGTGACAACATTGATATGAAAAGTATTTTGGAATTAGAAAGAGAGGAAAGTACCTTCTCAGTGACGACTAAAGACAATAAAGACCCACAGGCAAAAATATATTACCGGTTTCATAGAAAAAAAATCATACTGAAATAAAAATTTACTGATATGATCAGTTATGATGCAGTAGTGATGTTTAGCTAAGAGTTTGCCAGTTTTTTTGTAAGCACTTTAAAATGTATTTGTTTACTGAAATAAAAACAAATTACCTACCTAGAATAAGCTGAAACTTCAGAGCAAGGTCTGCCCCCCCTCTGCAGTACTATTTCTGTGCTAGTTCTGGCTGCCTGAAAGGGAACACTTTCGGCATATGTGTCCAGAGGTTGGTTAGATCACCTGGAATTTTTACATAAGGTGATAGAGTATAGCATCCATGCTCTCTGGCAAGCAGGAGGTGTGTTCAGCTGAATGTGAGCCAAGGAACGTATGGGCAGGGAAAATGCATAGACGAGGGGGATTGTGATGAATTCCTCCATGTATTTGAAAGGTAGAAAACATTAATTAAAGGCGACACACATTAAATGCCGATGAAATTCATATGATGACTGTAGAGCCACTTTAAGTCCAAAATAAATATTTGCAGCATTCAGCAATGTTCAGAGAATGTCACACATTTTGAGCAGGAGGGCATAATCATAGCAAGAGATAATTGCTTTATTTTATATATCTTAGATTGTATATTATATTTGTATTATTATAACAGTATTAGCAAAAATAGGAGTAGTACTGCTTTTTTTTAAATATAACCCCCCCACTGTCTCAGTCAGATGTGGCAATTTAAACCTACAGTTACAGCTTCACATTACCTTTAAAATCTAAACATACCCTTTTTTTCTCCAATTAAATGTTTTTCAGTGTGTATCTCAGCAAATCCCATTGAACACAGTTATTCAGAGATCAATATTTAAGTTTAAAATAGTTTAAAAAAGTAGCGTTTCATGGTTTTTGTATGAAATGACTGTGATGTGCAGCCCAAAACTATACACGTTTTATGTCTTAGCTTTACAAAAGGTAATAACTTTGTGTATGCATGGTTATTGTTCAAATTCTTGACAAAACATCTATCTATCTATCTATCTACCTATCTACCTATCATCTCTCTCTCTCTCTCTCCTTATATATATATATATATATATATATATTACAGTTCTGGGCAATTTCCTTAAAAAAGGTATTCTGTGAAAAGTGGAGCATGAGTGCTCTAATCACACAATCATGCACTCTGTGTGTAGCTAGAGACAGACGTCACCTACAGTTATTCTCTGCTACTGACAGTGAAAAGTTCAGGCACATTCAAAGGAGCATGATTATTCCCTAAATGTCTGCAATTCCTTTAGAAAATGCATTAAAACTGTATGACAAAAGTCCGCAAAAAGTCCTTAAAGTTACATCTATCAGGACTTTAATTTCAGTTGTATCAAAAAGATTGAAGTTCATATACCAAGCAAACTTGAAAAAGAGTTTTTTTCCATAGTGGTTACCAGGGAAAAGCTATTTATTTTTCGTACTCTGCTATTCTCCTCACTCTTGTTCTTTTACTTTTCACATATGCACACACACAAATGCTCAAAAGTGACCAATCAGATGCAAAGGCTAAACCATAGGGGGTAATCCCTATGGTGCAAGTAATTAGTGCAAGTAATATTGGTATAGTCTCAACAAGATATTGTGTATAAAGATAAAACTTATTGAAACATCAAAATAAAAATAAAAACCTACTAGGAGAGAAATAATTTGTAGGAAAAAAAGCATAACAATGTAAAATACCACTAGTATATAAGCCAATAAAGTACCCAAAAAATAACAATAAATAATCTTGATATTGTTACTTACCTGCCCCCGGCTCCCACGTTGCCGCCACGGGGGAGAGGGAGACCCCCCTCCAATACGCGGCCACCGGAGCCGGCACGGAGGAGAGGGAGACCCCCCTCCAATACACGACCACCGGAGCCGGCACGGAGGAGAGGGAGACCCCCCTCCAACGCAAGACCTCCGGAGCCGCCACGGAGGAGAGGGAGACCCCCCTCCAACGCACGGGCACTGGAGCCGCCACGGAGGAGAGGGAGACCCCCCTCCAACGCACGGGCACTGGAGCCGCCACGGAGGAGAGGGAGACCCCCCTCCAACGCACGGGCACCGGATCCTCCACGGAGGAGAGGGAGACCTCCCTCCAACACTGTGCCGCCTCCGCCGTCGTCTGCAGGACTGCCGCGCAGGAGAGGCAGACCTCCTGGATCACGGCGTCCGGTTTCGGCACTCGCGCGCCCTCTGGTGGTGAACTCCCGAACTGCAGGCTTATATGAAGGGAGATTGCGCCACACTCATCATGGTGGTGATTCCCGGTCATTGGAAGTGACGTCATGAGGTTTGGCGGGAGATTTGAACTTCCTCTGTGGTTTCTATTTAAACCTCTTCAGTCCTACCTGACCTTGCCTTCTGTTGGTTGTCTATGCCTTGTGCTAGTGCCCAGATAGCGTTTCCTGATTCGGTATTCCTGTGTATGATCCTGGCTTGTCTGACTTCGTTGTTTTCCTGAATCCTGACCTCGGCTCTGTTATACGACTATCCTGCTCTCCGGAATCCTGACCTCGGCTTGTTATACCTGTTCTGTCCTGGAGTCCTACCTGACCACGGTGTCTCCTACTACTTGTACGTGACAGATATTATAAATAACTGTTATTATAATCCAAATTCAGCTGGGTATCCAAATCTCAAATGAATGATAAATAATATTGTACATAATTGGCCATAGGATATGGATATGGATACTCCGAAGGGTTGAGCTTGATAGACTTTATGTCTTTATTTCAACCTAAGTAACGATATAACCATCTAACTATAAATTGCACACAAGCCGATAGGTGAATAACTATATATTTATAGACATCTTTCTGAATGTACCATGGTAAAATGGACTTCCAATCAGCAACCTATGTCATGCTGAGTTTACCACCAAGCTACAGTAATTACTGGCTTTTAAAAAAAAAAGAAAATTGCAGTATATTAGAACAGTTTAAAGCAAGACTGATTGGAGTTACTGCAAGTTTTCTATATTAACCACACTTAGAGGGTGGTGAATAATACTCCCAAGAAATGTATATACTTCATTTACACATATAAAATACAACACCGTACACTACAGACAAACACGTACACAAAGAGAGAAGAACCCTGCTCTAACAAGCTCAAAAACTATTTGAATGTTTTTGTCTGGACAGTCAACCACTGCATGAGTGTCCAATATTTTTCACCCCAAAATGGACAATGTCCACATAAAAATTCATTCCCCCACTTTAATGCTTTATTTAAACTAGATTTCTCCCTTATTTAAATTAACCTAATGCCCTTAATATTTGATTTTTGTTTACTTAAACCACCAGGCAAGTTATAAATATTGTTAACTAGAAATCCACATTTTAAAATATTATTGTGTTGCATGTATGGCTTCTCTAGCAAAATTCAGCAAAAATGAAGCCTGGGCCATTATTCTGTTGACAATATCCTATTGTTTGGTCAAATATGGAAAGACCAACATATATATTTTCTCCAAAAATAAGTATCTAGCCTTAAGTTGAGGGCCATAAAAACTATTATGACAAAGGAGGTGACTCTGCAATATTGATAATTATCAAGTTTAGTTTTCTAAGACAGGTTATTAGCGACTCTTTGTTAGCAAATAAACCACATCTGTAACAGTTGCCAAGTACTTGTTGTATTAATATGCTCTGTATTTATATTTTCCATCTTGTGATTATGATTTGGCCATAACAGAAACATCAGGTGCACGCTCCAGGGTAGACATAGGACAGCTGTTCAAAACTGCAATGCTCCCAGTAAAAAGCTGCACATGGGAAAGCCAACTCTGCTCAAGGCTAATGTGCTATTCTTTTCATATTTCGCTTTTTGGGGATATACTGTATTAGCTCAGTATCTCTTTACTGCACGAAATAGTGAATAAGATATACATATAGATCTATAGTAAATTAGATTCCTATTCCTCTTTGTAACGGTCCCGATCAGGCCCGGACTGGGACAAAAAATAGGCCCGGGCATTTAAGCCCGAGCAGCCCATATTTATTTATTTATTTATTTATTTATTTATTGTTAAAGCCCACCCTTCATGTACCATCTTTGCATTTACTCATTCACACAAATCATTAATACATTCATTAATGCAGTCTCACAAATCATTCAAGCAATTCATCCACACATGAATTCATTAATTGTCATACGCATTCACACAATTCATCCACACATTTATTCATTCATTCATTCATTCTCATACGCATTCACACTACCCCCTCTCCCCAGCTTATCTGCCCCTTCTCACTGTTCCCCCTTTTCACTATGTACCCCTTTTCACTATGTACCCCCTCTCACTATCTATCCCCTCTCCCCATTTCTCACTATCTAACCCCCGCTCTGCCCCTTCTCACTGCACCCTCCTCCCTCACCCTACTTACCTTGTTGCCGGACCAAGCAGCAACTGCGGCCAGGCCCACGGCAGGACCGGACTGACTGGGCCTATGCGGCCTCTACGGCCACATTAACGCAGGGCATAAGGGGCACCTGCCCCTTAAGCCCGCCACAACTGTGACCGGGTCCGCCACTCTAAGGGGCCGGGAAGCCCCCACCAGGGCCGGCCTTAGGGGTCTGCGGCCGCACAGGGCTTACATTAAAACATCTGGGGTTTTTTTTAACTTTAACATCCTCCATGTTAAATAAAGTTAACAAAAACTTTATTTAACATGGAGGATGTTAAATAAAGTAAAAAAAAAACAAAACCCGATGTTTTAATTTAAACCCTCTGCGGCCGCACACCCGTAAGGCCGGCCCTGGTGGGGGCTTCCCGACCCCTTAGAGTGGTGGACCCTGTCGCAGTTGCGCTGGGCTTAAGGGGCAGGTGCCCCTTATGCCCTGCGTTAATGCGGCCGTAGAGGCCTGAGACCCAACCATTCATTATATCCTGACATTTTTGCTATATTTATTAGGTATGGCTGCTTATCAACACATTCCAGAAGAAAAAACGCTAAACCAAAACCAAAAAATGAATTAATTTATGTACTATACAATTGCATTTATTACTATGATTTCAAGGTTTGTAGGGCTCTATGTTTTAGAGGAGTGCATGTTAGGTAGACTTGATAACAATGGATAATTATACACCTTAGTCGGCCCTTTCATAAGCCCCGGTGGGTCCATGGAACCCAGGCGACACTTTGACAAGCTATTTTTTTTCTGGCACCGTTAAGGAGGAGGTGGAGTTGAGCAGTAGTAGCGTGGCAGCTTGCGCTGTGTTACGGACAGACTGATGGTTCATAATTGTGAGTTGTGTGTGACTGTTTGCATATGTTTTTGTAGTGACTGTGTGTGTGTATGGGTATGTTAGTGTCGTGACTGTCTCGGCATGTTAGTGTGGTGGCTGTGTGTGGGATTGTCTGGGTTATTATGTTGTGACTGTGCATGTGTCTTAAGAATGTTAGTGCGGTGAGTGTGTGTCTGGGTATGTTAGTCTGGTGACTATGTGTCTGGGTAAGTCAGTGTGCGTCTGAGTGTGTTAGTGCGGAGACTGTGGTTTTTCTGGCTTTGTAAGTGTGGTGACTGTGTTTGTCTTGTTATGTAAGTGTGGTAACCCTGTGTGCTTCTGGGAGTGTTAGTGTGGTGACTGTGTGTGTCTGGGTATGTTAGTGTGGTGACTGTGTATGTCTAGGTATGTTAGTGTACTGATTGTATGTGTCTGGGTATGTAAGTGTAGGTTAGTGTGTATCCAGTTGCGTTAGTGTCAATGTGTGATAATGTGTCTGTGTGGGTATGTGTTAGCATGAGTATGCGTTTCTGGGTATGTTAGTGTGTGTCTGCTTACGTTTGTGTGGGTATGTTAGAGTGTGTGACTGTGCGTGTGTGGGTATGTAAGTGTATGTTAGTGTGTATCCAGTTACGTTAATGTCAATGTGTGTTAATGTGTCTGTGTGGGTATGTGTTACCATGAGTATCTGTCTGCCTGTATATGTTACCCTTACGAAAAAGTATTACTGCACATTTACTGCACTTTTTTTTTTATATATTGCAAACCTACAGTTGTACTTCAATGTACTGCAGCTTTATTGCATTTGTACTTCCGTACAAAAATAACTGCAGTAAAACTGCAGTACAGTGATGTACAAATGCAGTAAAACTGGAGTAAATGTGCAGTAATACTGCCGTAAAAGTGCAGTATTGCAGTTTTTCATGTCCAAAAAACTGCAGTATTACTTCAGAAAAACTGCAGTAATTTTTTCGTAAGGGTAGTGTGTGCTTACGTTTGTGTGGGTATGTTAAAGTGTGTGACTGTGCTTGTGTGGGTATGTAAGTGTATGTTAGTGTGTATCCAGTTGCGTTAGTGTCAATGTATGCTAATGTGTCTGTGTGGGTATGTGCTAGCATGAGTATGTGTGTCTGGGTATGTTAGTGTGTGTCTGCTTATGTTTGTGTGGGTATGTTAGAGTGTGTGACTGTGTGTGTCTAGGTATGTTAGTGTCCGTGTGCATGTTAGTGTGAGTGTCTGGCTGTGTGTTTTATTGTTAAGTGCCTGGTTGCGTTGGTGTGAGTGGTTGTGTTGGTGTGAGACACTAGATGAGTGGGTTAGTATGAGTTTCTATGTGCATATGTGTTAGTGCGAGTGCCTGGGTATGTGCGTTATTGTGAGCATTACATAATGAATGTTGGTGTGGTTTTTGGTGGGCATGGTTTGGTGGGGGCAACATTTCATTTTTGTACCCAGGGAGCACAATGTCTTGGGCCGGCCCTGTTACACACTATTGTAGGAACATAACAATTAATGATCACAGGTTTGTTAACGAGAATATGTGCCTCCATAAGACCAACGGTGGCCATAAGCAGCTGCTCAATCTGCTTCTATGGTAATTACTTTCATATACATAGTATGGGCTGTTATCTTTTCTAAGCAGTGATAGTATATTTAGCATTATGTTCCTGATTGAGAAGTTAATAATGAGACTGAAGATCTTTATCACCAAATATTGCAATAGATTTCTTAGACCTTTCCTTGCATGCAAGTATCAGGCCAGAATCCTATAACTTGTGCTAAGCTTTAAAATGAGTACATGCATCAAGGCCTTTTATTTATGCATGAGACCTTTCCTTCAACCTTCAATCTTAACAGCTATAGTAAATAAAAAATCCACAGTTTTTATTGTTTTTTAGGTATTTCACCTTTTAAAGATATTTTGAAATCCACTTTTCCTTTGTCTTTGCAAGATGCAAAATAGTTATTCTTCTTCTCAGTAAATATAAAGAATGGTTCTGTGCCACATTCAGCCAAGTAAAAATGCTTGAAGGGCTTTTGCTACACATTTATATTTTACTATGCATGAATATTGCATACAGACTGCATTTACTTTTTGATGTGGTGTTCTACATGATTTGTTTTCACTCAGTTGGATGATTGCTTCACTCCTTAGCAGGAGAATCAGGAAGAAGCATGAATGACTAAAGAGGTCACCCATGCAAAGAAAAATAAATCATGTTTAACATTCTGTATAGAGATCTATTTTACTTTCCAGAAATACACAAAATCCTGTGACGCAAGTCTGATGAATTTCATCATCAGAAAAGCAGCAACTCTGTTATAATAAACGGTGACTATATCGTTCTGACTTAGCGTCTTGTATCAGTATCCTATAATAAGAGATAGGATAAGCGACATAAACATGCTGTGATTAGTTTAGATTTGTTTGTCTGCTTAGAAGTGTGAAGAAATCTGGTTGCATGAATAAAAATGTAAAAATGGTCTGTATAGACAGGTCAAATTTTTAGTTAAGTATTTTAAAAAAATAAATAAAAAGAATTAATTATTTCAAACCATGTTAATTTTTCTTTTAAACATTTTCATTTAAACTTTAACACTTTTAGTGCCCACCACATGTGTTGTACATGGCTGGCAATATGTATGATGGCCATGCACCATATGCATGCTACTTTAGGGTCTCCCTTTTAGCAAGCTACTGAGCCAACTAGCAGTCATCTCCCTACTTCCAGTAGAAGTCTTGTTTTTTTTAAATTGTACATTAAGGATGAAATCAAGTAACATTAGTAAATAGTTTTGTGCTTTTTTAACATTGCATGTGAAAAGATTGTCATTTTCAGAACTGATATTATAATATACTGTATGGTAGCTTGGTTAATAAGAGTTAATGAATCATATATTTTACTTAAATATAGGTAAGAAATCAGTGTTGTGCTGTGTTTGGATACAACTTTACAGTTTTTCAGTTAGTTTGGTAAAAAAATCCTAGTATAGTTTCGTTTTACTTTGACCTTTATGTCCTCTATACACATCAATAAAGCATTTTTTCTAGTCTGGTACAATTTTCTAACTTCCTTATCAAATAGAACATGCTTTGTTTATATTGTTTGTCCAACTTCTTAAGCCTAGGTACTTTAAAAAATATATATTTTATTAGCGTTAAGTTTATTTACACAATTAAATGCCTGTGGAAGCAATGACAATGCAAGTCATTTCCCCCCAAAAAATAAGTGTCTAAACTATGCAAGGCCCCAAAGATACAATTGTGTGCAAAGTGAATCATAGAAATGAACGTTTACCACCAAATAGCATTTACTAATGTTTCATATAGGTTATGTACAGCTATTTATATGAGGTGAATGTTTCAATTAAATATTTCTACAAAAATATATTGATTGGAAAAAAAAAGAACAAACTATAGGAAGCTGTGACTGCAACCGTTACCTTTTGAGGCATAATGTGGCAATTAGATCTTTACACCTTCTTTTAATCAAAAGATCAACACTACACAGACTATATTCTACAGACCCTATCCAAGTTTACAACTACTCGTTAACAACAAATGAGAATGCAATGCATCATCCCACCACCTGGGGCCACTAGTGCACAGGAGAATATATACATTCTTCCACACAACCAATCATATTTCAACTCGCTCCAATCCAAGGAAATGGTTCATTCAATGATAATTTTTTGCAATTTTTTTTCATTTTGCTTTTTTCTTATTTATTTTTTGGAATGAATCTTTCTCTTGGCCAAAGATGAGGAGACAAGAACAGTATTTGACAATGCTGGCTTGGGCATTAAACAGTAAGTGAAATTTTCCCCACAGGTTTTGCACCTTTCAGTGACTAGGGTTGGACAGTGTTTTTCACTGTCCACCCTCCTTGCAACCCAAAGCGGGCCTGGATGGGCTTCCCTATATTTTAACAAAAAAATGTAAATACAAAATGAAAACAGTACTTCTGTTTTAGATATAGTTCACATTTAGTTGAATACTCCTGCTCTAACACCTGAATTGTTATAGCAAATATGTACATGATGCTTAAGTGCAATGAGATGTTTTCACAAAACTGGTGGTTATACAACTTCACTTGTTGTAGACTTGTCATCTAGCAGGTTAGTCAATAATAACCATTTGGAAACATGGCAAGGTAAGTATTGTTTGTGTTAAAAAAATCTACCAAATTAAGCACCCAGGACCCCCTAAAAAATAATTGTAGAGTTTCACTTCCAAATAGCACTTTAATATTTCATATGCATAAGGTTTTGTACAGATGTTCCGTACTTATCTAAATTATGGTTATTCATTGTATTGCAGCAGAAACATACTTATATAAATGCAAGCATTTATCATTTTTAAATGGTAAAATAATGCTAAATTGAAATTAAAATGATTGGAATCATTGGAAATATACCTCTTTATTCCAGACCCATCTCGTACATAACATTTTCTTTCAATTCTCTCTTTCTTCCAAAAGGCAGACAGACAGGCTAATTATTCCATCCATCATAATTTTACATTCCACACAAGACAATCTAATTCCTCTTCTCCTGGTGACGGAGGTGTTTTATCAATCTTTTCTCCCGCTCTATCACATGATCTTCCACCATGACAGTAGATCAAATGTCATGGTATTTCTATCTTAAAGTTCACCACCATTGAAAATATCAGGAGTGTGCCAAGATTACATTTTAATACTTTAAGTAACATGTTTGTTTGTTTTTTTTGCTCTTTTAATGTTATCTGCCAATCTAAATATATAAAAATACTTTTATTAGGCCCTGGGAAAGGACTTTTTTTAATTCCATGGGTGGAAAAATATTAAGAGTAGTTTATGCAAATATCTCTACCCACTTAAATGTGCTGCTTATAGCCTTACGGTTAGAGTTATAGATGGTTAATGGACATGTGCACAAATAATTTAGACATTTGTTTCGGCTAAAAATTCAGGGGGGGGGCATTTTTTATTCGGGTGCCTGGTGACCACATTCACTCTCATTCACTCTCTCAGATACCCATTCACTCTCTCACACTTTCATTCTTATTCACCGTCTCTCTCACATTCCTTAAATGTTTCCCTACCTCCTCTGCCGACCTCTTCTGCTTTTGTCGACCACTTCCGCATCTTCCTTCCTTCTTTATTCTATCTTCATTCCTTAATATGTTATGTTCTTTCTTTGTCCGCACCTCCACCGACACAACCCGGCGGCTGGGACAATGAATTTGGGGATGCGGAAGAAGAAGGTGCAGAAGCTGAAGTGACATTTAGAGAGCATGAGAGAGAGTGAACAAGAATGAGTGAATGAGTGGGAGTGAATGTGGACCCACAAATTTTGGACTAAAATGTTTAAACCTACACTTAGTTAAATATTATGTTTTATTTTCAGTCTGCAAGCAGATATATTCAATATATCTCATTTGTGTAACCTGACCATTTACACTATACCAATTTTGTGAACGTCACTTTCTTTGGCAAAAAGTTTGAGTCAGCTAGGCAACCTTTCAAAGCCTAATACCAAAAGCAGCCAATAGAGTACACATTTGTTTCAGAGAGTGTGGTTAAAGTAGTCACCAGCAATGTTCCATCTAATTTTTCTTAGGTGGCGTGCGCAGAAAATGTATCTTGTGCAAAAATTTTCCCAGAGCCAAAATTTTGTGCGCACAATATCCGCGTATATCAAATATTATATATATATAATATATTTGGACATGTGCGCTCTCTAAAAATGCTATGTGCGCACGCACAAGCGCACAGCTTAGAGGGAACACTGGTCACCAGGGGCATGGAATTTTATGAAGCATTTTGATGTTTTGAGAGGTGTTTATCCGATTTATTTATAAAAATATGAACACGTTTTCAATTTCTTCATATTTATTATTATTATTATTATTATTGGAGCTTTTCGGCTGTAGAATCCTGTAATACCCATCAAATACTCAGACCTCAAACATTATGGAAGGAAAGAGGAGCAGAAAGAGTTATGAAACCCAAAGAGGAACTGTGTCCCTAAAGAGGGACATTTGGGAGACAGCAAACCCAAATCATTGCTCGTTATCCCTCTTTTTTATCTTAAGGATATCTGTTCCTAGAGAGATGCCACTGTCGGGTGTAAAAAAACTATAACCTAAAAGTATTATTAAAATTTAAAATATGAATGGCCGACTATACTCCAGGTCCTTGTCTTTTTAACATGGAACAGAAAAAGAAGAATGATTCGAATGTTTTTTTTTTCCTGGATCTAAATTGTTTCCAGTGTTAAGGCTTATGGTCAAAGTTTTCTCAGGATTGTTCATATGACAGCCTAGTCATTTTGATAAATAGCACATACTTTCCTTGCCAGAATAAAGACAACGTTATTGCTTGACAATGCAATTATTCCTCAATCTCTGGAAAAGGAAAGATTTAGTTGTCCATTAGACTAAGTAAACACATATTTATGCCGTTCCCTTCCAGTTAATTAGATGCTATTTTCTCCCCACATTTTTGTGATGTTTCTTAAGTAAACACACTATTTTATAGTCCTTATCTGAACTAAGTCTCGCTTGTAATGACCTTGCATAAAATATAACAGCTTTTTTGTTAAGCTATCCAAAAACCCGCCTTATTGTAATTTTTTAACCATAGATGTATCAAACTACAAAGAGGTCTGCTACAGTAAGGTTGTCAGCCCTAGCCTACAGACTGTGGTGACCACAATGATTTTTGTAGGCAGGGCGTCACTTTAGGCACATGGTATTTGGCAGGTTAAGGCAATGTATCTGCCCTCTGATACAGGTGTCATTACAAGAAATGTGAATATCCGTAGTGCTCAACATACAATTTCATAAATGTTTTTCACAAACTGCGTTCTTGCTTACAATAAAACAAAATGAAGGAATGTTAAGAAAAAAAAGATTAAATATATTAAGAGTATTAACTGATTGTTAGGCACTAACCCATATTGTGCGAGGGACGGTAACCCTGATGAAGGTGCGCTTGGCTAAAAAACATGAAAGAGGGAAGGTCCCTGTTTATTAGTTGAGCATTTGCCTATTGTACTTAACTTTACTACTTCGTATGACAATAGTAAAGCAAGCTGACTCCTTTTTTTAAATCCGTTCTTCATTGTAATGAACCAAAACTGGTAATACAATAGTATATGCAGTTAATAAATGCAGAGAAGACTACTTAAAAATTAACACCGTAGTCTGAAATCTAATGAGTAACACTAAGGCTGCAGTGAAAATGCAGGATTCACTGTAAATATGAGAAGACCAATTAAATAAGAAATCACAGTGTCTTAAAACTGTACACTTTTACAAAAGTGAATTTCAGTGAATATCTGGAAATATATAATGTTCCTAAGGCAGCACAATGGCAAAAAAGCACTGTAAGACTTATATCTGGGTCAGTGGTTTAACATTTGAAGAGAAGGCAGGTGGAAGTGACATAGACCTGATAACCTTGCAAGGTGCAGCCTCATACTCCATGCAGACACAGCATACATCATATGACACACAGTTTCCCTTATGACTAAACATAGGTTCTAAAAACATACATCATCTGAAAAAAACAAATAAGAATATATATGATTTTCTCTCTATTTCTTCCAGTAAAGATACAGGTAATTTAAAACCTATTTTTGTGCGATAGAGGAAATAATAATTTTCCTAACAATTTTTTTTTTGTGTGTGAATGTTTATGATATCTTAAAGAAGATGTGATCCACAAAGGAAATTAATTTCATTCTATGGTTATATACAGCAATGTATTTATAGCAGGAATTGCCCTAGTCCTGTCCCAGGGAAATGCCCCAACCCAGCCACCCCTTTGTCCCAGGAAGTGATATATCCCAGTGCTCCATCTCTTAAGGACACTTGGCATTGTGTAGAGTGGGAGGAGTAGGAAATGTTTGGGTACTTTTTTACACCTTTGTTTATTAGCACCCCGTGTTTTTACTATTCTATTACTGTATTTGCTCGATTATAAGACGAGGTTTTTTTCAGAGCAAATGCTCTGAAAAATACCCCTCGTCTTATAATCGGGGTCGTCTTATAATTAGACCTCAAATAGGTCTGACTATGAGACGACTAAGATCCAGATCCCCCACAGCTGCAGGGGACCTGGATCCTCCTGTCTCCCCCCCCCCCCCCCGCCCCACTTACCGGTACTTCTGAGTCCCCGGTGTGCACATTTAGTGCACTTTTTTTTTATACTGCAAACCTACAGTTGTACTTCAATGTACTGCAGCTTTATTGCATTTGTACTTCCGTACAAAAATAACTGCAGTAAAACTGCAGTACAGTGAAGTACAAATGCAGTAATACTGCAGTAAATGTGCAGTAATACTGCAGTAAATGTGCAGTAATACTGCAGTAAAAGTGCAGTATTGCAGTTTTTTCATGTCCAAAAAACTGCAGTATTCAGAAAAACTGCAGTAATTTTTTCGTAAGGGATGCTCATTCTGAAGCAAGTTTCTTAATACATATTTTGTATAATTATGCATATAATTGGTATTGACCTATTTGCACATTCCTTTCTCCTGATCGTCCTCCCTCTCTGGTCTCCTACAGCCATACTTCTTCCCTTTTTAACTTTAAACTTCTCTTAATTATCTCTCTCTTTCTCCTCTTGTAATTTTCCTTCACCATAGCAAACAGCCTGCTAACTACCATCTCAAGCCAAACACTAATTCTCCTCTTTTCCATGCTGAACAAATTTAGCCCTAATTACTGCTGCAAGAAAGCTACTGGTTAGAAATACAGTCTGATATATGTCTGATTACCCAGCATGGGGTCCATCAGAGGCACCTATTGTTGGTACCAATTTTTCCAGTATTAAATTGAACTCACAAAAGGGATAGTACAAACAGGAATTCAGGCATTCAAACACTATTGGTATACTGGTACTGGTGGTAGTTTGAGGCACTGTTAATTAAGCGGTTAGGTTTGCCTAATTTCCCACTTTTCTGTTTATGATATAATAAATGATACCGTATTACATTTTTTGGGAAGCCATTATAATTGACATGCTTTTTAAATAGAGTATCTGGAGCCAGGCAGTGTTTTTGAACCTGTAAAATTGCATGTTAAATTAAAATGTGATCAAAATGAATGTGAAGTGCTGCACACATTTACATGGGATTTGATTTAATGACTTAAATGATGATAACCATTAGCTTCAACAAGCCTGACTAATCATATTGTTATTAGGTTTTATGATCACAATGAATTATTACAATATGTGTTATCAAACTGTAGTTGTAATGCTGTGTTTCTTTATGTATCTTTCCTTGCCTATCATTTTTGACCTGATAAGATGAATTTACTTAGCCACAGGTGTAAAGACCGATTGTTGTCCAATTTTGATTTCTAGACTAACTGTTCTGTATTCAGGGGTTTATTATAATAGAGCACCAAGTCTCCATTCTTTAGGAGGAACACCATTTACCACTGATGCATCTAACCCACAATTCTCCTCATCTCATGCTTTATCCCAGAACTAGTTGAATATTATTTACTAACAACTAATCTTTTATTTATTTTATATATAAAAGATAAAAGCTATACATTATAGGTTGTAGTGGTATATTCCTGCTCAAGTGAATATTATACAGATAATAATCATACTCATTCAACCATGACTTTATGGACCTTGCTTTGTGCACTGGTGCACAGTCATGCTGGAATAGAAAAGTGTCTTTCCCAAACGGTTCCCACAAAGTTCGAAGCATAGTGTTGTCCAAAATGTCTTGGTATGTGTCAGGACCAGGGCGAGCAGGTCGGGTAGGAGTCCATGTGCAGGGGATATGGGGAACTCTGTCTGTACTCCTTTATGCATGGTGACACTGAGATAGGTACAGACAGAGTAGCAGGACTGGATAGGACGAGAGACAGGAGCTGAGGCAGGTACAGGCTCGGGAGCTGAGGCAGAGAGACGGGAGCTGAGGCAGGTACCGGCTCGGGAGTTGAGGCAGAGAGACGGGAGCTGAGGCAGGTGCAGGCTCGGGAGTTGAGGCAGAGAGACGGGAGCCGAGGCAGGTACCGGCTCGGGTGCAGGTGCAGGCACCGGCTCGGGTGCAGGTGCAGGCACAGGTTCGGGTGCGGGTGCAGGTGCAGGTGCAGGCACAGGTTCGGGTGCAGGTGCAGGTGCAGGTGCAGGCACAGGCTCGGGTGCGGGCCCACTGGCAGGTAAGCCCACAGGCAGGTTCAGGCACAAGTACAGGCTCGGGTGCGGGCCCACTGGCAGGTAAGCCCACAGGCAGGTTCAGGCACAGGTACAGGCTCAGGTGCGGGCCCACTGGCAGGTAAGCCCACAGGCAGGTTCAGGCACAGGTACAGGTACAGGGGAGGCCCACTGGCAGGGCGGACGGGAACGGAGGCCCACTGGCAGGGCGGACGGGAACGGAGGCCCACTGGCAGGGCGGACGGGAACGGAGGCCCACTGGCAGGGCGGACGGGAACGGAGGCCCACTGGCAGGGCGGACGGGAACGGAGGCCCACTGGCAGGGCGGACGGGAACGGAGGCCCACTGGCAGGGCGGACGGGAACGGAGTACTACCGGGCCAGGCACGTGTACAGGTTCATGCACGGGTACGGACTTACGCTCGGGTACTGGATCATGCACGAGTACCGGCTCAGGCACGGGTACAGGAACGGGCTCAGGCACGGGTTCAGGCTCAGGCACGGGTTCAGGCTCAGGCACGGGTTCAGGCTCAGGCACGGGTTCAGGCTCAGGCAAAGGAGCAAGCTCAGGTACAGGTAGCGGCTCAGAGCAAAGGCAGTCCTTTAACATCAATGCCAAGGCCCTGACTGAAGGGCAGGGCAGGTCTTTTAAAGGCAGGGCTTTACTCAATTCATAAGGCGCAGCTGTACCTGATAATCAGGTTCAGATCACTCCAGAGGGTGGAGGGTGGCCACTAGTGGTAGCAGATGTATTAACCTGAAGTACAATTCAGCCATGGTTCAGGCAGCAGAGAATGGATCCTGACAGTACCCCCCCCTCAAGGAGCGGCCTCCGGGCGTTCCTAGGATAGTGGTGTGGCAGTAGCCGATGGTGCTGAAAGCTCTTCTCGCACGTAGAGCGTTTTCGAAAACGTGCAGGTCACCCCGACGTACGACAGTCCCATTAGACGCCACCACACACTCTGATGACATGGCCTTAGGTGCGCTGGCCTGGGAGGTATGGACCTTAGCCGCTGGATGCGCAGATGCGATGGTTCCGGGAAGCGCTTGTCTTGTCCAACTTCTGCATTCGCCAGGGGTTAGGAATTCCCCCTGTACACAGAGTCCCTCTACCTGGCGTTGGATAATACCAGGACTGGACTGGGTGGAGGCTATAACGTAGGAGGGTGTACCAGACCTCTGATCGCGCAGCAGTTGCTCGTAGCGGTTCAGGTCTTCCCTGTGCACGATTGTCCCGTTGGATGCCAGGACGTTACCGGGGGCCCCAAGGGAGTGTCTAGCGGTCTGGGGTTCTTTGTTATGGTTCCTAGGAGTGATGGGAGTGGTAGTACCAACCGCACAAACACCCGTGGTATGTTGGAGCTCGGGTGTGTATGCCATATCATCCTCTGAATGAGCATCGTCCATGTCAGACCAGTCAGGGTCGTCAGACATGGTCTGGGGTTCCTCTGACATGGCTTCAGAAGGTGTAGGTTCACCTGGTGCCGTGACATGAGAAACCTCTGGTTCACCGGGCTGCGGAAGAGGCAGGGTGTGCTCCAGCTGTGACGGGTTGCTGGTGTCATATACAGGTTCCTGGGCACGGGGTTGATCAGTGTGGGTTGCAGGTGGCTTAGCAGGTTTCCACGGACAATATGTTATCCTATGACCGGTCTCACCGCAATAATAACACAAGTTGTCCTCTCGCCGTTTTTGTTTCTCTTCTTTGGTGAGAGGCTCGCGCTTACAGCTCTTCTGCGGAGCTTTCTTGCCCTTGGTCTTGGTCATAGGCTTTTGTTTAGTGCGATCGCTTTCCATCACAGACCTCACAGATTTGCACAGCTGCAGTACACACTCCGCCAGTACCTCCAGAACTGCAGTCATCCCCGCGGACTCCTTTGTATGGCCTTGGCATTCTGTCAGGACCAGGGCGAGCAGGTCGGGTAGGAGTCCATGTGCAGGGGATATGGGGAACTCTGTCTGTACTCCTTTATGCATGGTGACACTGAGATAGGTACAGACAGAGTGTTATGGTCTAGCTGCTTTTCTGCTGCATTGCTGGAGGCTTACAGCCTGGCTGGGTTGCCATGGCTACACTCCTGTCACTCCTGTGACTCAGCCCATTGTCCAGCCCACAGCCAACCCCTTTTGGCTATTTAAGCAGCTAAACTTCACTTCCTCCTGGCCCTTGTGTTGTTTCCGGCTGCAAGTGCTATTGCTGTGTTCCTGAATTCCTGTGTATGACCTGGCTTTCTCTGACGTCCATCCCAGCTCCTGATTCCTGGCTTGTTCCTGACTTCGCTGATCTCTGTATTCCTGACCCCGGCTTGTCTGAGTACCCGTCTTGGTTCCTGACCCTGGCTTGTCTTTTGGTATATGCTTTTGGATCACGATTTGGCTTTGTTCACTATTGTCATTACAATAAAGGTGATTGCATTTTACGTTTTGTGTCCGTCTGGTTCCTGGTCCCTAACATTACACAAGGGCCATGAACCCAGAAGGGGCAGGCAATCCACCAAATGTTTTTACCAGGCTGGACCAGGTAGACCAGCGCATGGACCAATTTGCGCTAGCTCTCCAGACCTTGTTGCTCCGTACTGCACATCTGGTTCTGCCAGCTCAGGTCCCCACGGCACAGGCTGCCTCTACACCTGCTGCTGCTTCCGCTCCGTCTGCCACTGGTGATTTTAATACTGCCAGAGGCTTGACAGGGTCTGCCCCGCTTCCCGAACGTTATGGGGGCAACCCTAATTTGTGCAGAGGTTTCCTGAACCAGGTCAGTATCTATCTGGAGATGGTACCTCAGGCCTTTCCGTCTGACAGGAGTAAGGTGGGCTTCGTGATTTCTTTACTCTCAGACAGGGCCTTGGCATGGGCGAATCCCCTTTGGGAGACACAGAAACCTTTAGTACACAATTACCCTGAGTTTGTTGCGTCTCTAAAACGGGTATTTGATGTACCGGCACGCTCTGCTTCGGCTGCCAAACGATTAATGTCCATTCGGCAGGGTACAAGGACGGTTTCGGACTATGCTATTGAGTTTCGCACCCTGGCCGCTGAGGTTGGTTGGAATAATGAGGCTCTCGTGGCTGCTTTTTCTAATGGGCTCTCGGATATACTTAAGGATGAGATTGCGGCCCGGGACCTTCCCAGTGATTTGGAGGAATTGGTCTCTTTTTGTATCCTTATTGACTCACGAATCCGTGAGAGACCATCCTTCCGGGAGCGCCTGCGGAGGCCTCCTATACGTTTAGCCCCGAGCTTTTCATCCCCACCCGTGCCTCCCTCTCCTCCCATGCCTCCTGGTCTCGACACTTCGGGCGTTGTGGAACCCATGCAGCTTGGATTTACTCGTCTCTCGGTTGAGGAGAGGGCCTTTAGGAGGAGGGAGGGTCTTTGTCTTTACTGTGGTAAAGCAGGGCACCTGCTGCGAACTTGCCCTACACGTCCGGGAAACGCCTGCACCTAAGGCTCCAGAGGGGACAGTCCTTAGGTGGCGTCTCGGCGTCCCCAGATATCCAGAAGGATAAACCTCTAGTCTCGGTGGGTCTCACTTGGGGCAAGATTTCCGTCATTTCAGAGGCACTCATTGACTCGGGGGCAGCGGGCCTCTTTATTGACAGCACCTTTGCTCAGAAGCACTCTATTCCGTTGCAGCTTCTGACTGCTCCACTTGCCATTGAGGCGATCGATGGCAGACCGTTACAGCCCCCGCAGGTCACCCATGAAACCGCTCCTTTGTCTATGGCTGTTGGGGCTCTCCATCATGAAATTATTCAACTCCAGGTGATACACTCTCCTCATTATCCTGTGGTTTTAGGATATCCATGGTTGCGCAAACATAATCCCGTGTTTGATTGGTTAAGGGCCGAAGTCTTGGCATGGTCGCCTAATTGTTCCAAAACATGCCTAGGGAGAGTGGTGAAGGTGCTAACCACTTCTCCGGTCTCTTTGTTGCCTGAGGAGTATCAAGAGTTTCATGATGTATTCGATAAGGGCCGGGCTGGTGAGCTCCCACCTCACCGCCCGTACGATTGCGCCATTGAGCTGCAACCTGGTGCCATACCCCCTCGAGGTCGAGTCTACCCATTATCTGTCGCAGAGAATAAGGCCATGGAGGAGTATGTTGCGGATACGCTGTCCCGGGGGTTCATCCGTAAATCCTCTTCCCCTGCTGGGGCCGGATTCTTTTTTGTGAAAAAGAAGAGCGGCGAACTGAGACCCTGTATAGATTACAGGGGGCTCAACCGTATCACGGTTAAGAATGCCTACCCGATTCCACTCATTACCGAGTTATTCGATCGCTTAAAAGGGTCCAAGGTATTTACAAAGCTCGACCTGCGAGGGGCGTATAATTTAGTAAGGATTAAGGAGGGCCACGAATGGAAAACCGCGTTTAACACCAGGAGTGGGCATTATGAATACCTAGTTATGCCCTTCGGTCTCTGCAATGCCCCCGCGGTTTTCCAGGAATTCATAAATGATGTCCTAAGGGACATGCTCCAACAATGTGTGGTGGTATACCTAGATGATATTTTGATCCATTCCACCTCCATAGAAAGCCACCACGCTGATGTAGCCCGAGTCCTACAGAGGTTACGAGAGAATAATCTCTTTTGCAAATTGGAGAAGTGCGAGTTCCACCGCAAGCAGGTCACCTTTCTGGGGTACGTAATTTCAGAGGTCGGTTTCGCTATGGATCCTGAAAAACTCTCGTCTGTTCTCGAGTGGCCACGACCTGTAGGTCTCCGCTCCCTTCAACGGTTCCTCGGCTTCGCTAACTATTATAGGAAATTCATTCGGAATTTTTCCTCTATTGTTAAGCCTCTTACAGACATGACCAAAAAAGATGGCAATGCCTCTCTTTGGTCCCCAGGGGCCATCAAAGCTTTTGAGTCATTGAAGGCCGCTTTTGCCGCAGCTCCTGTTTTGGTACACCCGAAACCCGAACTTCCATTCATACTTGAGGTCGATGCGTCTGAGACAGGGGTAGGCGCCCTCCTGTCTCAACGTCCTACTCCTGAGAGCCAGTTGCACCCATGTGGGTACTTCTCCAAGAAGCTAGGTGCTGCGGAATGCAACTATGAAATTGGTGACCGTGAGTTGCTTGCGATAATACTGGCTCTCAAAGAATGGAGGCATTTGCTTGAGGGAACTTCCGTACCAATCCTAATTCTCACAGATCATAAAAATCTCACCTACCTGTCCGAGGCTAAACGCTTAACTCCGAGGCAGGCCCGTTGGGCATTATTTTTATCCCGTTTTAATTATGTGGTCTCGTACCTGCCGGGGACCAAAAATGTCCGGGCCGATGCTCTCTCTAGACAGTTCTCGAAAGCTAAAGAGGAGTGTCCTCCTAGTCCGATTATTCCCCCAGACCGAGTACTGGCTACCATACGTACCAGCATAACATCTCCCCTCGGGGACAGAATAAGGGCCGCTCAGGTAGATGCACCTGCTGAAACCCCCTCAGGGCGATGTTTTGTACCTGTCAACCTGCGTACCAAGTTACTTTCCACCTATCATAATCCTAAATCAGCAGGTCATCCCGGGAGGAACCAACTTCTCTGGTCGGTTTCCCGTCTCTTCTGGTGGCCAGGAATTAACAAAGATATTGTTGCCTTCGTAGCAGCCTGTCCTGTCTGCGCGCAGACTAAATCACCCCGTCACCTTCCAGTGGGCCTTCTCCAACCCATACCTATTGGTGAGAGGCCATGGTCTCACCTTGCCATGGATTTCATAGTCGATCTTCCGCTGTCTAACGGTAACACAGTTATCCTCATGGTTGTTGACCGGTTTTCTAAAATGATACACTGCATCCCATACAAAAAGCTCCCTTCCGCTAAGGAGTTGGCTACAGTTTTTATCATGGAGATCTATCGGCTACATGGGGTTCCCAAAGTCATACTTTCTGACCGGGGTAGCCAGTTCGTCTCGAGATTTTGGAAGGCCTTCTGTGCGCAACTGGGTATCCAACTCTCCTTCTCCTCGGCCTACCACCCACAATCTAATGGGGCTGCGGAAAGGGCCAATCAGGGCTTGGAGCAATTCCTGCGGTGCTACATCTCGGACCACCAAAATAACTGGTCGGATCTGCTACCCTGGGCGGAATTTGCTCATAATAGTGCTGTTTCGGCCTCTACCCGGTTCTCCCCTTTCATGGTGAATTATGGGTATCAGCCCTCCATGATTCCTGATAATTTCACTTCCCAGGGGATTCCGGCACTGGAGGATCATCTCCAGCAGATCCGTTCCACATGGGTGCAGGTTCAGGAGGCACTTCAACGCTCACAACAGTGTCAGGAGCTCCAGGCTAATCGTAAACGCCTACCCGCGCCTTCCTATCAGGTCGGGGAGAGGGTCTGGTTATCCTCCAGAAATCTCCACCTCCGGGTGCCCTCCCAGAAACTGGCTCCCCGGTATGTGGGGCCCTTCCGTATCCTGCGACGGGTAAACCCTGTGGCCTATGCCCTGGATCTTCCTTCTAACATGCACATCCACAATGTGTTCCATGTCTCACTGTTGAAACCTCTGGTCTGTAATCGTTTTACTACAGTCACTCCTCGCCCCCGTTCGGTGACTGTAGACAATCATGAGGAGTTCGAGCTCCGCTCCATAGTCGACTCTCGTTGGTTCCATGGGAGGCTCCAGTATTTGGTCCATTGGAAGGGGTACGGTCCCGAGGAGAGATCTTGGGTTCCAGCCTCAGATGTCCATGCTCCCGCTCTCCTTCGTGCCTTTCACTCGCGTTTTCCCCTCAAACCCGGCCCTGCTCCGCGGGGAGGGGGTCGTTGAGGAGGAGGTACTGTTATGGTCTAGCTGCTTTTCTGCTGCATTGCTGGAGGCTTACAGCCTGGCTGGGTTGCCATGGCTACACTCCTGTCACTCCTGTGACTCAGCCCATTGTCCAGCCCACAGCCAACCCCTTTTGGCTATTTAAGCAGCTAAACTTCACTTCCTCCTGGCCCTTGTGTTGTTTCCGGCTGCAAGTGCTATTGCTGTGTTCCTGAATTCCTGTGTATGACCTGGCTTTCTCTGACGTCCATCCCAGCTCCTGATTCCTGGCTTGTTCCTGACTTCGCTGATCTCTGTATTCCTGACCCCGGCTTGTCTGAGTACCCGTCTTGGTTCCTGACCCTGGCTTGTCTTTTGGTATATGCTTTTGGATCACGATTTGGCTTTGTTCACTATTGTCATTACAATAAAGGTGATTGCATTTTACGTTTTGTGTCCGTCTGGTTCCTGGTCCCTAACACAGAGTAGCAGGACTGGATAGGACAAGAGACAGGAGCTGAGGCAGGTACAGGCTCGGGAGCTGAGGCAGAGAGACGGGAGCTGAGGCAGGTACCGGCTCGGGAGTTGAGGCAGAGAGACGGGAGCTGAGGCAGGTGCAGGCTCGGGAGTTGAGGCAGAGAGACGGGAGCCGAGGCAGGTACCGGCTCGGGTGCAGGTGCAGGCACCGGCTCGGGTGCAGGTGCAGGCACAGGTTCGGGTGCAGGTGCAGGCACAGGTTCGGGTGCGGGTGCAGGCGCAGGTTCGGGTGCGGGTGCAGGTGCAGGTGCAGGTGCAGGCACAGGTTCGGGTGCAGGTGCAGGTGCAGGCACAGGCTCGGGTGCGGGCCCACTGGCAGGTAAGCCCACAGGCAGGTTCAGGCACAAGTACAGGCTCGGGTGCGGGCCCACTGGCAGGTAAGCCCACAGGCAGGTTCAGGCACAGGTACAGGCTCAGGTGCGGGCCCACTGGCAGGTAAGCCCACAGGCAGGTTCAGGCACAGGTACAGGTACAGGGGAGGCCCACTGGCAGGGCGGACGGGAACGGAGGCCCACTGGCAGGGCGGACGGGAACGGAGGCCCACTGGCAGGGCGGACGGGAACGGAGGCCCACTGGCAGGGCGGACGGGAACGGAGGCCCACTGGCAGGGCGGACGGGAACGGAGGCCCACTGGCAGGGCGGACGGGAACGGAGTACTACCGGGCCAGGCACGTGTACAGGTTCATGCACGGGTACGGACTTATGCTCGGGTACTGGATCATGCACGAGTACCGGCTCAGGCACGGGTACAGGAACGGGCTCAGGCACGGGTTCAGGCTCAGGCACGGGTTCAGGCTCAGGCACGGGTTCAGGCTCAGGCACGGGTTCAGGCTCAGGCACGGGTTCAGGCTCAGGCACGGGTTCAGGCTCAGGCAAAGGAGCAAGCTCAGGTACAGGTAGCGGCTCAGAGCAAAGGCAGTCCTTTAACATCAATGCCAAGGCCCTGACTGAAGGGCAGGGCAGGTCTTTTAAAGGCAGGGCTTTACTCAATTCATAAGGCGCAGCTGTACCTGATAATCAGGTTCAGATCACTCCAGAGGGTGGAGGGTGGCCACTAGTGGTAGCAGATGTATTAACCTGAAGTACAATTCAGCCATGGTTCAGGCAGCAGAGAATGGATCCTGACAGTATGCTAAAGTATTATGATTTCCATTTACTGGAAGTAAGGGGCCTAGGCCAAAACTTGATTTCAATAAATGAGAGGTGTGTCCCAATACCTTTGTCCATATAGTAGTGCACAAAGCAAGCACCATAAAGTCATAGATGAGTTTGGTCTGGCCTGCACAGAGCCCTGACCTCAACCCTATCAAGCATTTTGGGGATTAACTGGAACAGAGATTACACCCAAGGCCTTCTCATCCAACATCATTGCCTGATCTCACAAATGCTCTACTGGATGAATCGGCAAATATTCCCACAGAAACACTCCAAAAACATGTGAAAAACCTTCTCAGAAGAGTGGAATCTGTTATAGCTGGATGTCACATTCTGCCCAGGCTGCGGAGCTGCATATCTGTCTTGCTTCAGTTTCCCTGTTTTGCTTCGATCCATTCCTAGATTTCCTTTTGCTCTGTTCTGATCTTCCATTCCATGCTTCTGCTTCAGCTTTGTATCCTTTATAAGGTGTGCCCCACGTGTGTGTTCTGTTTGTCTCAGTCTGCAGTCTAAGGTATGTCTCAGTGCTATGTGTTTTGATTACATGTTTGGTTTGTTTCGTACCACTGTCAGCAGGGATTAGCGTTAGGACCCACCGTCATTGGAGTACTTTGGCGTAGTGTTGGGCTAAGCATACTATGGCCATATGATGTGACGGAATCTCCAATTGTTATCATATAGTTCTAGGCTAGTTCCTGTATTCATGTTTGTTTGTCTCTTATGTTCCTTTGCCCTTCGTCTTTGTATCATCTGAGGATTCTGGTTCCTCTTTCCTCTCCCTTTGTCCTAGTCAATATGGCCTATCCTTGCTTAAAGGAGAAGCGTCCGAGGATTCCGGCTCCTCACTCCTTCCCCTGTGTTCCTTGCCTTGTTCCCTGTCCTTTGTTGTGCCCTGTATCATGTATATCTTGTCTAGTAATGTTTATTACTTGTCTGGTTCACTGTAGTGCCCTGTAACATGTATATCTTGTCTGGTTATGTTTCGTGCCTGGTCTCCCTGTCCCTTGCTTGTTATGTTTCTGCTATATCCTTTGCTTAGCTTCCATACTCCTAGCCTGCAGCATCCTGCACGTGATTCCAGTGATATGTTTCATGCCTGCTCCAGGGTGCCTGCAGGATATATCTTCGTTTCATTCTGGACTTCATCGGCTGCTATATCAGGGCGCTGGTGTTTGGCTGCACAACCCTAGGTGCTCAACACCTGGGTGAGTGTGGTCGCCCTGCAACCAGGCCCTGTCTAACTCCACTCCTGCACACAATCTTTGGGCGCGCTGGGTTCTTTCAGTCATCTGTTTGGACCCAGTCCGTGACACTGGAAAGATGAGACCAACTACATATTAATGTCTATGTATTCAGAATGCAATGTCATAAAAGTCCCTGTTGGTATAATGGTCAGATGTCCCAATACTTTTGGCCATTGTATATACCACTCTATGTATGTATGTATGTATGTATGTATGTATATGTTTTAAATATGACTTCCACCAAGGCAGGTCTGCTTTTATTTTCTAAAAATAACATGACAAAAATTTGATATCAACATTCAAGAATAAGCTCTTCAAATAATTAGAAGACAGTATGAGATTATATTAATTCCACATGGAATTCTTGCTTAAGGCTGACGCCTGGACAAATGATTGTCACTAACATTAATACATTCTATTTATGTAAACAGTGTGTTTTTCTCCCAGCAATATTGCATTACAGTCAACATAAGAAGTGTACGTATATTTATAAATATGGAACAAAGAGGAAGAAATAAGCAACTCATTATTTTCTTTCCTTCAATTACAATAATAAATCATTTTTTAATAATGCAATAAATCTATACCTGCTCTGGATTTTTTTTCTATTTTGCATGTTATTGTAAATTATTGAATTCCATATTATCATTATCATAAACAGTGATAAATTCATTTTTTAGAGCAAAAGTAGTGTATATTTTGTTTGTTATATGCAAGAAAAACGATAAAGAATGTACACGAAATGGAATGAAGGTATTATTGCAGTTAAGATACTTTCATGTCAAAAGAATACAATACAACTGCTGATTTTTGTGATTTGCATTTAAATTAGAATTTGCCGTTCTTTTTGAAAATGTAATATATTACAAGAAGCAAGTGGCAGATCATAAATATTTTGGATAGAACATTAAAAACAAAATGGAATTTCTGCAACAAGGCACATGTAGGTGTTGTTCTATATACACAGTGTATATATATATATATATATATATATATATATAGCGCATTGTTAATGTAATACAGTCGTGTGAAAAAGAAAGTACACCTTCTTTGAAGTCTATGGTTTTACATATCAGGACTACATATTACACTGTGCCATGATTTATTCAACAAAAATAAAGCCAAAATGGAGAAGCCATGTGTGATAAACTAAGCACACCCTTACGTCTGCCTCTCTGTCATCTCGAACCAGTCTGCCCATTGTCCTCAGACCTCTGACATCAACAAGGCATTTTCGTCCACACAACCGCTGCTCACTGGATATTTTTTCTTTTTCGGACTATTCTCTGTAAACCCTAGAGATGGTTGTGCGTGAAAATCCCAGTAGATCACCAGTTTCTGAAATACTCAGACCAGCCCATCTGGCACCAGCAACCATGCCACGTTCAAAGTCCCCTTTGTCCCCTATTCTGATGCTTGGCTTGAACTTCAGCAAGTTGTCTTGACCATGTCTACATGCCTAAAATCATTGAATTGCTGGCATGTGATTGGCTGATTAGCTATTTGTGTTAACAAGCAATTAAACAGGTGTACCTAATAAAGTGGCCAGTGAGTGTATATAAATTTATGCTTATGTGTAAGCACCAAGATTTCTCATGGGGGGGGATTTACTGGGTTCTGTGATGGACAATTTGATGATGTTCTATAGACCTTCATGAACCATGCTACGGACACTGGTGTCCTTGTACAGACATTTTGCATATCCCTGTTTATGCTAACACTACCTCATATGGAAGAGAACCTGTATTAATAGAAATATAGTAATTTATTACTACACTATTTATTATTACCATTTATTTATTATACAACACCATATGGTAGACATCTCTACCATGTAGTCGCTGACAGAGTATCTGAGGATGTAATAGAATATAATGTGGTGCTGGTCACTGTTTCATAAAAAAGGCAAATTTGATATATTGAAAGTACCGTATTTGCTTGATTATAAGACAAGGTTTTTTTCAGAGTAAATGCTCTGAAAAATACCCCTTGTCTTATAATCGGGGTTGTCTTATAATCAGACCTCAAATAGCGCTCCACTGCTGGTGCTTCGAACTCCCTGGTGTGTAGTCAGGGCAGCGGGTAGGCGTCTACGCGATTCGCGTAGGCAACTTCCTCTACAGCCGGAAGGAGGTGCCATTAGCCGGGGGGTTGTCTGCAGCTTGGTTAACCCCCTAAATGCCACTCTGCCTCCAGATATGCCCTTTAACCCTCTATACGCCACTCTGCCTCCTAAATAAATGCCTTATACCTCCCTATATGCCACTCTTCCCCATAATATGCCTTTTAACCCCCTAAATGCCAGAGTGGCACATAGGGGTATAAGGCATTTCTGGAGGCAGAGTGGCACATAGGGGGTCAAAAGGCATATCATGGGACACAGTGGCATATAGAGGGTTAAAAGGCATATCATGGGACACAGTGGCATTTAGAGGGTTAAAAGGCATATCATGTGGCACAGTGGCATATAGGGGGTATAAGGCATTTCAGGGGCAAGTGGCAAGCCTGGGGGCAGGTGTGCATAACTGGGGGGCAGGTTGGAAAATAAAAGGAAATAAAAACAAAAAAAATATTTTTCTCAATCATAGCTTTTATTAAAAAAAAAAATAGTTTACACAGTTTACATGAATTAACATTTACTAGTAAAACTTTTTTCCTATAGGGTCATCTTATAGTCAGGCTTTTCCTTTTTTCCTAAATTAATATTCAGATTTTGGGGGGGGGTCATCTTATAATAGAGCAAATACGGTAATTCACATAAGCTTTCATGGTTCAGATGTCTCTTCTTCAGATTATAAGGGAGATGTCTTTCATGCTGAACTTTAACAAGAATACCCAAATGAAAATGCACATTTCATTACTAGTAAGATATGGGATATCTCACCAAAAATGTGGAAGTGCATTCAGTATCTATTACACTGGTCCAACAGCTAAAGCTGTATGAAATCACCACAGCAATCAATAATTTCTATCACAATAAAAATTGATGAGTGTTTTTTTTCTTTCTTTTCAACATATTTGAAATGGAAATAACTGGCCTTTGTAGACCCAGGTTGTTTTTCTACACTTTGGGCTTAATCTGCGTCTGTACAGCCTCATGTAAAAGACTTGCGATTCTGACACATCTGTCACTTGTTGATATAAATGATATGGCGCAATAAATCAAAGTCTACACAAGACTCTTCTGATGATTTTTGATTGCATAACTACAAGATAATAGTTGATTCTTCAGATAGCAAACAGCAATTTACAATTTAACGCACCAGAAGGTTAAAGGGAACAGATGACCCTATGTTCATAGAGACTTAGTACCTTTTTATAGTTTTTGTAAGTTATTTATTGTGCATCTTTTATCATGGGTATACAGAGAATATTATTCTAATGCATTTTTATTATCATCCCAATAGTGTAAAAATGCAATTTAATATACGTGTGAATGTATGAAGTATGTGTTGTGCGTTGTATTTTAATTAGAGCTTTATGGGTAATTTTAAAAGCAATTTCTGTAAGAAGATGAGTTGTTACTGTTTTTATTTTTTTATTTTTGTTTTTTGTGTGCTTTTTTTCTAAGTGAAACAATGTTTCTGGGGAAAGTATCTTTGTTATAGCCATCTACCCACCTTTGCTTTATTTTATTGCTGCTTATTCAATTCTGTGTCCAACTTAGTCCCAGATGTACTATGCCCCTGTATTGCTTTCTAATAGATGATTTCTTTAGAAAGACACCATTGTGTTTTTGTACCTAGTAAAATGGATTTTGACATCGATATGTCATAGTATTAGAGTAGTTTATTTAGTTTGCCCCAACAATTCACATAACACTTTACATGGTGCATGAAGATTGGAAGACAGAACAATACCTAAGAGAAGTATGATTTGCACACCAACTGACTAGAGGGATTGGGTACAGAAAAATTGCAAGGTACAGCAAAAAATATTGTTTCCTGTTTGTGCTAGGTAATGGAGGAAACATATTTTACAGTGTAACTCCACAATCTGTTAAACAATTAGATAAGTCAAATTGGTAGTAAATACCATAAAAGCCAGAGCAAAATTATAATTATTTTTAGGATGCACATACCAAACGTTCTCGAATCGCTTTACTTTAATCCACAGGACCCATTGAAGCTAATGGTCAGCCAGCGGGATGCACCCCTCTTCCTCCAACTAATGCATAGGATGGATAAATTATATGCTGTCTTGGCCCAGTAACCACAAGAGAGAGGAAACTCTTCTTTCAACACTAAGCACTCATAAAGCATGCAATGTAATTCCTTGGGATTACTATTTATAAACCATGTTTCTTTTGAATTATATTGTACAGGACACATCCTGATGAAAGCAGTCACACAATGCACTGTATTGGTGCTTATTAGCAAACTGACATTATGATGTCTTTGTTATACTTGCATTTATTTCTCCATTGTATCTGAAGTTAAAGGCTCCATTAGCAAATGGCTGCCTAGGGCAGTTTTATATTTGCTTATTCGGTAGCACCACCATGACTATGAAAATCCCTATTGTTAATTTTATTTTTATATTACTAAAAACTGGTATGACTAAGGCTCTCTTTACACATATTTGACATGAATACGCTATACCCCATTCCATCTAGAGCACAGCATACATTTTTGATACTATATAAATAATAATAATACAAATAATAACAACACAGATTGTTTTATACTAACGTCCTTATAATAAAATGATATACAATCAGTTCTCTTTAATGTCCTCAACACTCATTTTACCATCCTGAAGGTTGAAGGTGTGTTGGGATTAAGGAACATAATATCTGAATTGTATAACTCTCAGTTGAGTGAAAATGGCCATAAAGCTATACCTCATAGTACTATTTTCATGAGACTCTTATCAGAAAAAGTGCTTTTAAAGCCAAAATGTTTGTCTACAAGCTAGGGTTCCAGGTAAGTAAAAAATGTTAAAAACAAAAAAAAATGACATTTATATTTTTTACAATATTGATTTACGTATCATAACCTTGCATTTAAATGATTACCATACATTGATCACAAAAACATCACTACCATACGTAAAACCGAAAGAAAGCCAGAGAAGGCAAAAAAGTCAGACAAAGGATAAATAAATAAACAAGGTAAGAAAGTGCAAATCTAAATGTTGATTTGTAGACATAGTGAGGATTGCCTGCTAGCTGACATGCTGATTTATTGGATTCTTCAAGTTAATCACTACCGGCCTGTGGCCAAAGGGATCTCCAGCAATGCTGAAAGGCAGCCGAGGGAGCAGGCTTATAAGCATAAAGCCGCATAATAGTGTTCAATGAAGTGTGAGACTTTTAGTTCGGTCTCACTGAGTCGACTGCACTGCCGGAATGTCAAAAAGGGATTGTGGGTGGAAAAATTATGGATTTAAACTGCTAGCTGTAAATGAGGTCAATATGTCTGGTTCATAAACAGTCCAAACCTATTCCAAGAATTCAGTGAGGGGGAAAATTAGCGTGAAGCCAACACTGTAGACAAATCTCATTGAGATATAACTGCTGCTATAAATACAGGCAAAAAAAGCTTGGTGAATGCAATAAAAAACAGGCATGCATTTTTATACCCCAATATAAAACTCCTTCCCCCACATTTTCTTTTACCGCTCTTTGGATATATGCACTGGTTAAATGTTGTGCATTTATTATCTCAAATCCCTGATTTTTTTTTCTACTTCTTTTTGTAACACCCGGTGTTGAAATTAATTGAGTGTTCTTGATCTCTCATTCCATTTTATACAAGCAAAATTGGAAATAAAATCAAAAGGAGCAGATCTGAGACGGTTTCTGTATCTTTTTCTTTTTACATTTTCTGTTTGAATCCAGTTTGAAAATATGTGTATTGAAAAAACGCACAAGATTGTAAAAGAGGTCTAATTTTTTTTAAAAAAAAAACCTAATACATCTGTTAGATCCCTTTTGAATCCCAGTTTAATGAGGTGACATCAAAGACAAGAGCTGTATCCAATGGAGATTTCCTTTTATGATACCTGTTCTTTGCTTGAGAAACACTGACATAAATTAATATATGGCCTTATTCACATTTCCTCCTCCCCTTCTTCTCTTTAATCTCTAAAGCATTTCCTCGGTGCTATTCTGAAACCAAAAGGGCAAGGGACAGGCATTATCAACTTGTTTCACCAAGTTTAAAAGCTGATGCAGTAATAAATTGAAGTCTAATAGCTTTAGTCAGGCTGTTGCTCCCCTGAAGCCAATTGATTTAAATGGCAGTAATTTGGCTACTAAGGCTAGCTCTGCTTAAATTAAACCCATTAATATAATAGCTTAAGCCTGAATGAAATACATCTATGGAATAGCTTCCGTTGGTCAGTGGTTTTATGACTGGTGAGGGAAGTAGTCTGACATTCACATTAGTGGAAAGAGGAATTATAGATTAAGTAAGTAACTTGAGTAAATCGATCTAAGGATCATTCTGTATAATTCAAAGAAATGTACAGATAAGCAATAGGAAACGTCCCATCGTCTCACAATTAACACTGAATGCAAATTTGTGTCATCATTTATTTAATGCACCTTTTGCCTAATATTATGATCAATATCATACATTGTGAGTGCCAAACATTACTGTTTGACTGTTTTAATGTGAAACAACAGTATATATTTTAATCTAAAGATTTTTTTTCCCCACGTATCATTTATTTATTTTATTCCATTAGCGCCAGCAGATTCCATAGCGCTGCTATTATCTGTGGAATAATCACAATTACAAAACAATCAAAAACAATATCAAAAACTGGTACAGAAGGAGAAGATCACCTTACTTTTGCAAGCTAAGAATCCAGTCGGTGGTTGATGGGGGAGTGAAACAGTAGGAGAGGATTGCTTGGATGAGGATGAGATGATCTGTTGAAGTTGTTGTTTATTCAGATGGCTTGATTAGGATGATGGTTGAGAGTGTCAGGAAGCAAGGTTGTTTGTTTCTCGAAACAAAGTTTAACCTTATATTTATTAATTATTAGTTCTTCTTATACATCTCATATAGACCTTGTGACATCATAGCACCACGTTTTCATATTCTCAAGAATGTACTGATTAATTCATTCTCTCAATCCTATATATTGAATATATAAATCATTCCCACAGTAGCACTAATCACTCACTACATCTTGCGAGCAGGGCCCTCTCCACCGAATGTATCGGTTTGTCTTAGTCTGTCAATTTTTGTCTTGTCATATCCCTTGAATTTATGTATTGTATTAAGCGCTGCGTAAACTGTTGGCGCTATATAATAAAAGATAATAATAACAATAATAATAACTACATAATGATTAGGAATCTTATTCAAACAAATATAATTTAGAAAAAAAATAAAATGCCATTAGTTTTAATATTAGTAAATACTAATTATAATGTGTCCACAGCAAGCAAGTGGATAATATAAATGGAAAGTTTTAGGTGACAAGGTGAGATGAAACATTTTATCTCTGCAACTCAGTTATACATTATGAAGGGAAAATCTCAACAGGTTTCTCATGCCTTTAGTCCTGACATGGTCCTAAATGATCCACAGAGAATCTGTACCATTATCTCACTGAACTATGCATTATGCAGGGCCAGCATACATGAAAAGGATTACAGGAATAATCCCCACAGTTTTGTGGATAAACCCTAATGTGAACATTTATGAGGTACAATGTAATAAAACCTTCCTTTTGAGAGGTTACAGCTAAATATATTAATATAAGGTATAAAAATATAATATTAAAAAATATATATAAAAGTATATTTAGTTATTTGGCTGTAGATATAATGATTGGGAGGAACGGGTATGATTAAGTAAACCCCTTCAACTATTCCATCATGAGCATTTTATATAAAAAAAAAATCATACAAATACCCCAATTAATATGAATTACAGTTATTTTTCTTCATATTTTTAAAAGCACCACATGGCATTACATTAGTCAACTAACCCAGGACAATAAAATACAATATATAATTTTCTTTTTGTTAAATAAGTGAGATGCAATTAGCAGCTTGTACATGTAGGTATAAGTTGAGTTTTCAATGCCATCTACATTTAGAACTTATAAAATGTATTTTATAAGTGAATTTATAGAAACATACAGTAAATCTTTTCAAGTTATTTTAAAACAAAATGACACTTGAATAGCACTTACCATTGTAGGCACATACAGGCCAAAGGATATTAAAATTTATAAATATGTCCTGTTTATTTTTTATAATACATTATTCAGAACAAAAACAGGAGTCATTTTAATGGAATATTTGATTTTACCTTTGATAAGCGGACACATTAAATCTAAATTCTCCAATGTTTGTGACTCAAAATATAGTTTCCATTATATGACGAAGAGACAAGCAAGATGCCAATCAACTGAGCAAATTATGATTTGGACATTTTTTACCAAGAGAGCAATAAATATATTTTATTTTTCGAATTTAGTATTTTTAGTTAAGACATCTAATGTTGTAAATCGGCATTTAACAAACCTTAAAATCACGTCAGAAAATGCATGACCACAGCTCCAACTTTTTTTTAACTTACTCTTACATGGGCACTGTGTGTCATGTACTGTATGAAGGTAAAACCACATGTCACTATTTAAAATTAAATGTTTCCAAATACATTATGATGTTTTATATCCTATGCATGCAGGCATGTAGATAAGGACACAAATAAAATAGAGATGTTTTCGATAAGTGTGAATGTCACAGTAATTTAAATCTTGTAAACATTTGTAAAAATCAATAACGTTTAAAAATGGCTTTCAATTATCGCTGCGATTAATCCAAATATGCTAAAAATGTACACATTACGTAGCATCATGATATGACAACTACAAAATTGGAATTAAATGAATGTCATCCCTAATTTCCCTGAAACAAATATGATTAACTTAAAGTCTCCTCTCAAAAAATTCCCAGGTCATTTAAAAAAAATAGTTTAAAATATACATCTATGCTCTCTATATATATATGCATGCACATATACTTATTATAGTGATAACAGATGTACACACTGACCAGCATAGACTAGGACTACCTCAGCCTTCTGAATGCTTTGCATAGGCTGAGCTTCTTGTATGATTTCATTCATGGAATGCAGTTCAGCAGTGACCAGATATACATATTAGTAAATTAATAAGGAGTAAAACCATCACTAAAACCAAACATGGCAGATATGATGAAGGGACTGGCTGCCCTATTTTTCTAATAGTAAAGTTACTAGATAATACTGTCCTCTTAGTGACATTTTAAGGAGACCTTTTTTAGAACCTTTTGGTTCAGAGGAAATTCCGAGGCCCTTTTTGATTTTGAAATTACACATGGCGGGCATTCCCAAAAGGAGGGGTTCCCTCACACCTTCTGGACTCACCTTTTACCTACAGCACCATCATCTCAAGGTTTCGTAAAAGATCCAGACTCGATTTTGCACTGCAGGACCATCGCCAACAGCAACGGCAGCACTGCACCAATGCTTACTAGCATACCTGGGAACACTCCGGGTTTGATCGGTTCAACACCCAAATACTCTGGGTCACGGGAGTGGGGTCTTGACACTTATGCAATATACAATAAATATACGACAAATATGTGCAAATAAGCTATAAATATGTACAAATAGATATGTGCTAATATAAAAATAAATATATATATCTTAATTTATAAAAAAAAATATGACATATAATTTCATGTATGCTCATGTGCAAAATGTGCACTAACTACAGTATATAAATAGATCAATAAATAAACAGATACATTAATAATTAATACTTAAGTTCAGCAATGTCCAATCTAATAATGCTCAGTTAATAAAAATAATCCAAAAGAATTCATCCAAAGAAATCAACGACCCTTCTAGGGTTAATGGCTCCAAGAAAAAAGAAAGGTACAATAGTGTAAATCCGTAAAATAAAAATGTAGAATTTATTAAATTATTAAAAATTACTCACAAAGCGAGCTCTGTTTAAATATATACAGAGCACTCATAGCACATATGAAATTCATTTGTGGTGTGTGGTCTTGACTTGCATGTATATATCCACGCTTGTAACGTCCGGAAATTGTGAAGCAGTTCACCAAACTCACGTTTGCAAAGCACAACACGTCTCTCAGAAAGTCTGGGTCACGTACACGGCAGCAGGGGTGTGACTACTCTCACCCTTCTACCTGTGTGCATGCAGATGGCTGATGAGGCCAATCCTTGCATGAAAGGTCCAATGACAAATAGGACAGGAGATGTTGAGTACAACTCCGGCAGGGTTGCTGGCACAAACTTTTGTTCTGCTACGGCAGTCTTTTTGGCCTCACTTGATTTGACACCTTTATACACGATGGAGCGCCATGTAATCCAATTCATTGTGCTTTGTTCCCAAGAATCAGGATTGATGTCAAACGCTTTGAGCAACTCTGATAGTGTCAGGCACCTGTGGGACTGGTTCTTGCTGCAACTTGCCAATAAAAAGTGTCTTTAGTAGCCGATGGTCTGGCATACTAACTACATGCCCTGCCCTGCGTAACTGGAACTGCATGTGAAGATGCTTGGTAGGTATGCTTGGGCAAGTACCTCGCTATCTGGGATCTTGTCTTGCCACTTGATGTTGAGGATCTTTCTGAGGCTTGTTGTGCGATTCCGCATCTTGGCATGTTGATGATACACAGTCCAGGTTTTGCTGGTGTAGAGCAGTGTGGGGAGAACTACCACCCTGTATACTTTCTCTTTCACCTAGGTAGGGATTCCACTAGAAAGGAGATGGATCATTTTCTGAGCCTCTAGCAAAGCAGTTGGATCATCCAGTGCTTAGTTGATGAGCACTAGCAGGATACGATCAATTGCTTCATCATTGATGGACAAAGGTGTTCAGCCCACCTTTCCCATCAGCACTAAAAAAGGCAGATGATCCTAATGAATCATGAATCACATCAGCTTTTCTGCTAAGCCAAGAGTCTTGCATTGGACGTTTGGCTATTCAGCCATTTAATAGGTGCCTTATGGGTTAAATACGGATGTTGAGCTTGAAGATGATGAGGCGGTGATCTGTCAATCAATGAGCACCACTCAATGTCTTGGTCACACGGACATCCTGTCCGTTCTGCTGACAAAGGTGTAATCAATCAGATGGCAGTGCTTTAAGTGATGGTGCATCCATGACGTCCGGTTATTGGTAGGGAGGCGAAAGATTGTGTTTATTATGATCAGTTGATATCCTGCCCAGGTCTGGAGTAAAAAGAAACCATTACTGTTGTAGTAACCCATTCCATGATTTTTCAAAGATACCATGGCAACCAAAGTGATCCGTGTTGAAATCACCAAGAATGATGAGCTTGTCCTCCTGAGTGGAGTTCCTCATTAACGTTTACTTTATCTGGTTTGGTCATAGTTGGAGCATAGGCACTGATGATGGTAAGGTTCTTCTTTCTAGACAGAAGGGGAATTTCATGGTCATGAGCCTATCATTCAGCCCTTCGGAAGTCAAACCAACTTGCTAACAAGAACTGTTTTTACTGCAAAGCCAACGCCTGCCTTACAACACTCCGTCTTTTCTCTGCCACTCCAGAAGAAGGTATAACCAGAACACCTTTCGTATAATTTGCATTCCCTTGGTATCCAGGTCTTACTTAGGGCTACAATATCAATATTATATCTGGTGAGTTTCTTACCAATTAGTGCTGTTCTCCTCTGAGGTCTGTTCACATCATCTCTGTCCAATAATGTGCTCGCATTCCATGCATCCAATGTAGGAGGAACAATTCTCAATTTCTTATATGAGTTTCAACCGCTAAGATATCGTCCCCTTTAGCTATGGTAAGCTGACTAGGGAAAGAAAGAAAAGGCAATGATTTAACTCCTTCAGGACTGGGGTATTTTTACCATGTTTGCACTAAATGACCAGAGCAGTTTTTGTGTTTTTGCTATGTCTTTATTCAACTGTGATTGCCCATTAACTCATTTAGTGCAACCACACACATTATATATTGTTGTATTCAGCACACGTAGGGCTTTCTTTTGAAATTATATATATAAACCATCATTTAGTATGAAAAATATCTAAAAATTTGGGGAAAAATAGGAAAAAAGTAAAAAATGTTCAGTTTCACTTATAAAACACTATATATAACCAGTACAAAAGAAAAAAAACCTTGAAAAGTGTATTTAGGTATTTGTCCTGTTTTTGGAAGCTTATAGAGTTAAATATGAATGATGGTCATTGCTGTTGTTACAATGTGATATGCTGGGAGTTGCGCCCCAATAACGTCCAGAAAAGGAAAAACTGCTAAACAAAAGTATATATTTTTGGAAAGTAGACATCCGAAATTATTTTACTAGGGGCATTTTAACACTTTTTATTCAACCCTTTTAGCGCCGGTCTGTCTTAAACATTGCAGTAATATTTCATTTTTTTCCATTTTTAACAAACCCATTCAATCCATAGTAATTCAGTACACTTCTTTCCCTAGGTACATGAAATTACTGAAACAACTTGTGATTTGTATTCAGAAACACCCCTGAGTACAGAAATGGAACATGCGCATTAGAGTTTTCAAACATGGAATTTTGACAGATTGGTTTGTTGGGTCCAGGTTTCATTTTAGACACAGTAGAGTCCAATATTTAATTTTAACCTCCTAAAACGATACATGAGTAATGTTTCTCAGATATTGTGGAGTCAAAACTGGAACATGCGCATCTCATTTTTTAAACAGATCACTTTACTGGGCCTATGTCTCATTTGAGACACAGTAAATGTCCCACAAAGCCCAAGCACCTCAAAGTCACCCCTTTATCTTTCAGTTTAGTGAACGGCAGGGGCGTACCTAGAGTATTTGGCACCTGGGGCAGATCCTGTATGTGGCGCTCCCCCACACACAAACACTTTAAAACTGCATAGCTTCTATCATTATATACTGGCGCAGACATTGAAGGTGGTACAGCATTACTGTTAACATTATATACTGAGGCAGACATTGACGGTGGTACAGCATAACACCTACCACTATATGGTGAGGCAGACATTGACGGTGGTACAGCATAACACCTACCACTATATACTGAGGCAGACATTGACAGTGGTACAGCATAACACCTATCACTATATACTGAGGCAGACATTGACGGTTGTACAGCATAACACTTATCACTATATACTGAGGCAGACATTGACGGGGGTACAGCATAACACCTAACACTATATACTGAGGCAGACATTGACGGTGGTACAGCGTAATCCCTATCACTATACATTGAGCCAGACATTGATAATAGTGCAGCATAACTCCTATCACTATATACTAAGCCAAACATTGATGTGATGTAGGGCTACCACTTCATTGTCTGGCTTAGGGATGCACCAAAACGAGGGGGCGTCTGTCCTCTCTGCTGCGCCGTTCCTTGTTGCCTCCATCACTCAGGTCTTCACTCCTCGCGGGGAGCTGGAGACGTTGACGGCAGGATTGCAGGGGTGTCGGCAGAGGGCGAGGCACTCCCATGTACTGCTCCAGACTGTGTGCTACAGTGTGTCTCCAGCTCTATGCTCCTGTGCCTTTGCTGAACCAGCCTGTTTGCTCATTACCTGCCTATTGACCCGGATTGCCTTTTGACCCTGCCTTTTGCTCACTTCCTGCCTATTGACCCGGATTGCCTCTTGATCTTGCCTTTTGCTCGCTGCCTGCCTGCCTACTGACCGGATTGCCCTTTTGACCCTGCCTTTGTTTTCGTGGCCTGTCTACTGACCTGCCTGTCTGGCCTGCCTGTTGGCCTTGGACTTCTTCGTCACTCCTGCATATCGGGCTCCTACTCCAGCTAACAGGTACCTTAACGTGCCTAACACTTTTGTGGTCTCTGTATTGCTGCTTGTCCCTTTCTAATGACCATGCAGTCCTGTAAATCTTGACATAAGCCCTTCCAACCCTAAGGACACCCATGAAATATATAGATATGCACGTTCTTGTTATAACATATAGTTATAGTCATCACACTGCCTGTATATAAATTAATTTACTATAAATAAACAACATTCACCAAAGGCAGATATTAATTTTGATTGTAGTCAAATTTTCCTAATCCATTTGTCCTAAATTATAGCCTTTTTTAAAATGTGTTTCTTTTTGCCTTCAGCTATTTGTACCTTATGATTGAAAAGGGTCCAACAATTTGACATTTGGAAATTGCATTTTGTGCCCACAGATAATTTTCCACACTGCGTTCCAAATGTAGCATCATTCTACATAATCATTTATTCTTTTACATTAACACATTCAAAATGTAGAGCACTAAATCGGTGCTCTCCACTATCGGTCCTGAATGTTTTGTATTTGTTAATTTTTATGTACAATGTTGTGATAAAGGCGCTGTCTTGGTAGGAAGATAGAATGAGCAAGAATCAGGTTTACAGGAATACAAGGACTGATTTGTAGTAGCTTGACTTAAATGAACATATCACAAATAAAACACAAAGTCAACAAAATCAATGATTTCATTAGAATTGAAGATGATATCTCTGATGTCTTGAAAATTTATGTGACTCTCCTTTCTCAATTAATATGCTGCCCCATAGCATAACATTATCCATAATATAATAAGTAATGTCTACTATTAAAGGAAATATCAGCCAGAAAGTTGTTTGATGGCCAGTATTATTCAAAATAGTTCAAGCCCAACAAAACCCTAGACACTTAAGGCTTTAATTATTAACATGCCTGATCTTGAGAGTCCAGCTGCATTGTTATAAAGAAGATAAGCACAAACTACAAATTAAACACAGATTAAGATTTACTAAATTTAATTTGGTAATCTTTGGTTGAAGAATCCCAGAGAATCACATTTGCAAGTTCAAATGATAAACAGAACTGCTTGCCTAGTCCCTGCCTCCACCACCAAAAAATAGCCTCGCTCTTCTACATACAATTTTACCCCAGGCCATGACCCTTAATTTTGCCAGATCATATACATAAACGACCATTTGGCACTCACACTGATTTCGATAGAAGCACTTTCTCAGTAGTGATCAAGCAGCCAAAACCAGTGAGAATTACATAGCAGAGCATAGGGGGTATTCCCTGCAGTTCTGGATCTGCAATGTTTCCAAATGGTAAATGTTTTAAAAAGATGAAAAATGCATCTTAAAATTCTTTCTGGGGTTAACTAAGGCTGTTTGGAGTAGTAGTCATTCCCTTTCATTATCTGCTTGATGTACTCTTAATTATATTTTAGTATAAGATTTGTGAGATTGGCTCAAAATAATTCTGTTAACTTTAAATAGCCTCTCAATATTTAGCTACCAATATTTTTAATTCTACAAAAAATAGGATTTACCAAGAAAGTCCAAATGTGATCAACTGATGGTATGCACTATCCTTAACTTTCACCCACTTACATTCCACATCGGAATCTGGAAATAATGAACATAACTTAACTGCATAACATTTATTAGCCATTATAAATTAACAATATTTTATTGTAACAAGCTAAATATAAACATATAAGATGGAAATTAGCTTCAGATTTTGTACAAGCATTATTGATACAAGCAAAGAAATTCATCTTGTGACATTGATTTTTTTTAAGTACACATAGTTCTGTTACTTTTGTAATATTGTAGTTGGTTGGATAGATGAAATCCAATAAGCAAAGCTTCATTATTTCAATAATTTCTGGCTTGATATTTTTCATCCAAATCTCCTTCGCGCTCAGCAAGACCTTTTCTCATCAGCAAAGTATTTTGCAGCAATATTATATTATACAAGCCTAATGTTTTGTTAAAAAAAGTAATGAAAGACTGAAACTATTTAATACAAATGTCATCTGATAGAATGTGCATTTTCGACATAAACACACACTGTAAAAATTACAATTTGGAGAAAATTTAATTTAACATTAAGCAAATAAAGGATGACTGACAAAAAGCAAAGTGTGTTTCAGGTAACAAAAATGTTTGATTGCCTGTCTACCCACTTGATTGCATTCCATGAAATTACTAATCAAAATACATTTGTCTAAAGCAATGAATTTAGGAAGGAACCAAATATGTGTGACTCTTTGCAGCTAGAGGCATTTTTCTTATATTCTGGACATTACTGGATGAACTAACAATATTATGAAGTTTCATAAATTTTTTACATATTTTTTGGACTTTATTAGGAGTAGATCAATTTGCTACTGTGATAGATAGATAGATAGATAGATAGATAGATAGATAGATAGATAGACAGACATGCTATTTAGGATATGCTTATCCATTTCCATGGGGTGTTGATGTTCTTGGTTAACAATACAAAAACAGAAGCACTTCCTATATTTTCACAGGCAAAATATGGCTGTGGTGGCATCTTCCCTTTGTATTTTGGGATTAACATCACTACTAATCCTTCACAATTATATAGATTGAACATATTAACTTTAATACAGCATAAGACTATTTTAAACTTTGGTCCAAGTTTAACATTTAATTTATGGATCACTGTCATTTTACAAAATGGTAGTTTTTCCAAAGTTACTGTACTCGATACTTCACATGTGGCAACATAAACAATTAACAACCTTCATATAATGGCGTTCTGAATCTCCCAAATCTGTTAGATTACAATCTAGGTGCTGACTATAGATTTGCTGTTGACTGCATTTTTAATTTCAATAGGTTTATGTGACCCAATCTGAAGCATCAGTTGTCTCCAGATATCCACCTGGCTTCTATCCTGCACCTGCCCAAGACCTTATGGCCTAAGGAATTTCACTGAAACGTATTGCTCTATCATACATGTATTATTTTATTTATTATCTTTATTGTCTTTATTAAGATCAAGTATAGACTGGGATTTAAAAAAAAAACATTGCCATCTTGGAAGAATGACCTCCCGGAACTTGACTTACAACAGAATGTTAATGCTACCACTATAAATTCTAATCTTATGGTGTCCAGATAATATAGTGAAATATTTCTCAAACATTTATACAGGGCTTATGTAACCCAAAAATTATTTTTTTAGGTTAGAAGAACACTCTGCGTCAAAAATGCCACTGTCTTTGGTTATATAGCTATATCAAGACTTTCTGGACGTAGGTCCAAGTATACATCTCTAGTAAGTGGGCTTTTTTGGTGTGCATTCTTCAGCAAGTATCAAGCTCTTTCAGCCAAAGACAAAACAACATTGCTCACTATATATATGCGGTCAGTAAAAATGCTACTTTATCACAGTGGATAGATTCCAATTAACCAGGCTACAGTTTGTTTTCCATATGGATTGGATAGAATCTGCTGTGCATAAACAAAGCAAGGCCAACATTTTCTTTAATAAATGATCTTCTTATGTGGTAACCCTGTACAGATCAATCAGAATGTCCTTGTATAAAACATTAAGAGATATAGAATTGTATTGTCTGCCAACATTAAAGGATGTTCATCCAATACAGGAACTTTAGGTTGCTCATTTAATTGGTGCCTTCTATCACAGGGTCTGGGGACATGGCTCATGAGGTTGGGCCAGGCCCGGGGGTCATGGTGAGAAGTATCTTCAGCAAACTAGCTGTAAGCTCATTTATACAAGGCTATGGCTTCAGTCCTACTATGTCATGTGGGAAGCTTCATGTTCCCTGATATTTGCATTAATGACTAGCGTTACATGGATAGAAGAAGTTGATGTATTACTAAACTCATTCTGCTGGAATTTTATTGTGTTATTCCTTTTAATGTATGCAGGTGTGTATTTGTGTACATGTAAATACAATGATGCTACGTACCTTGATAATGCTGTGATATTATACTGTTTCATATATTTCCTCTTTAAATAAAAAGTGTTTAAATTAACACTTTAAAAAAGTGTGTAAAAATAATTTTTGTATGCCTGGCAAAACCTGGCAAAATATACACAAACCATACGCAAACACATTGACAATAATACAGTTTCTTTATCAAGTGGTTTTGGTTTACAACTCATAATCTCCCAAACTAAACCTACTAGCATGGTAAGAATACTAAGAATTGTATTGACTTAGTGGATAGACATTTGGCTGTATAGGCATTTTAACTAATAGATTATAGGAAGACAAAGGTGAAACTCTAGAGCTGTAACAAGCAACTTGGTAAACGGGCATGGTTTTTTTCAATAAGTGACTAGACTAAATCATTTAAAATATTCAAGCATTCCTTACACGTCATCTATTTTTCTCTTTTCATTCCCCTTAGTTCCTCTCAGTTGTGAAATTGGACCCCAATGAATCATTAGTGTCCTTTCTTTGTCATACTATATTTCTAGAAATGTGGTACTGCATATTGGAACCAGCAAGTTTGGTCTTACCAATGCTAAATTGACATGGATACATATTGCTTTGTTCTGATGAGAAAATTTCCAAAAAAAGTATTCCAGAGGGAATTTTTTCTTGCTACTCTCCTACACTGCCTGGTTAACTTTAAGCCATCAAAATAATAACATTTGAAGTTTATTTTTCCAACATTAGTTGTCAACAAAGATAACAGCTAAAATAGGACGAGCCCATTATGAACAAAGACCTAGAAGAAATTTCTAATATGAGGGGTTGCTGACCCATGATTATAATGAAGAACAAACTTGGAAGAAGTAGAAAAGGATAATGAAAATAGCTACAAAAAAGAAAATACAATTATGTACCAGACAAGAAACTTAAAGGAAGCAAGTTTAATAATCAAACTTTGTGGAAAAATAACCTTTAAGATACATGTTTCACTTTCTAAAAGTAGTGGTACCATTCACAATGTAGTTGTTTTACTACTATTTTGTATAAATGTAGCATAATTAGCATAATTGTTTGGAGATACTTACTGTACAAGATAAGTCCTAGCATAAGGACTGAATGTAGTAAAATATTGAAATACTTCTATCCAAATATAAACTCTTTACCTACTATATTTGTTTGTCTAAGCCTGTCAATTAAATTTCTTATACCCCTTGAATATATGAAGAGTTACGTACTATATAGAACTATATAAATAAAATGTAATTATTGCTGAGCAGACAGCGAACATAGCTCTTCACAAGATCACAACCCCTGATAACTACAACTTACATGTCAACTTGGTTTACTTTCTCAGCAACTTGCAAAGAGAGCAACTCACTTATTAGCATTCAGGTTGTTGGTGATTTGCAGTTAAGTTGGAGCTTTGCTAGGGCTCATACATGGTACATCACCCCGACATAGGAAAGCTTGATGTAAAAAAAGCTAAAGGACGCAAGCAAGGAGCAAGCATCATTGGCTGAAGCGCCCTCTTTTAAATATGCCTCAATCAGAATTTGCTAGAAAAAGCACAGCTCATGGGCGGCCAAGGCTCATTGATGCACGTGGGGGAGAAGGCTGACCAGTGTGGTCATATCTAACAGACAAACTATTGTAGCTTAAATTGGTCAAAAAGCTGGGTCTGATAGAAAGGTCTCAGAAACACACACTGCATCACAGTTTGTTGTGTACAGGGCTGCATAGCTACAGACCAGTCAGAGTGCCCATGCTGACCCCTGTCCACTGCCAAAAGCCCCTACAATGGGCACTTGAGCATAAGAACTGGACCACGGCGCAATGGAAGAAGGTGACCTGGTCTGATGAATCACTTTTTATTTTACATCATGTAGATGATTCTTCTATAAGTTATATGTCTAATTGCTTTTTAGTTATAGTAGGGCCACTAATCAAATTTTAGGAAAAGATAAAGACTTGGATATCTTAATACTGATTGAAGAAAAGAAACAATTGGCCCATCTAGTCTGTCATTTTTAACTGCTTTTTACTTATTAGTTCTTTAGGATAGCTTAATGCACATTGTGTGGATATTTTCCAAAATAACTACTTCAGTGGTGCTTGTATTTTGTAAATATTCTGCAGACAATATGATGAATAGACCAAAATTCTTATTTAGCATACATCTCAGGATATTCATTTGAAGGATTGGTTATCAATTTGAATGATTACTTTGAATGATTGCAGGTCATTTAACTATAATCTCATTTTTTTTAAATACCATATAAAAGTCTACAATATAGCAGCATGTATCCATCCTGTGGTTATCTTAGAATGATAATCAATAATTAGAATGATTAGTGGCAACAAGAGGAAACAAAGCAGACTTTTGAATCTACTTCCTAGGCGAATCAATGAGGGTGTAATCATGAAACGCTTTGCTATTAAATACAACATAGAAAAATGCTGACTGTCTACTGTCAAGTAAAAATAAGAATGTAAAACTAACATGTGGGTCTTAAAATATGATTTTAAAATATGATTTGAAAAATAGGATGTATTCATTTTTTTCTACAGGTATTTAATTATAATTAAAATAATATATGCAACTCACAAACCACCTAAACATTGTTATGAAAATGTTCTGCTGCTTTCTTTGAACAGCTTCAAGGTTTGGAATACCGGTTCTACAGAGAGATACCTGATACATATAGATGTGGAATGGGAAATATCAGGAGGAAAGTTGTGGAGTTCTCCTGATATGTCTAAAAGCGTGAATGCGAACAATAACGCCGAAACATACAGTATATGTGTATACACCATTCAAGAGAGAAACTTCTAGTCAGGCCTGGACTGGCCATCCGCCACACCAGGCAAACGCCAATAACCATGCAAATAGCCATGGTAATATCGGTTATAGCCCTGCTGAAAATCACCATTGTTATCAGTGGTATATTCTGGACTAGACTGACAATGTATTAATCCCCTATTCAAGGGGTAGATTGCTGTATTGGGTAATATGGCTCACATTGTTCAATGAGCTGGTTACAAGGGATATGCCTTTCAATGGGCCCTTTATGCTTTGGAGAACTATGTCTAGCCCCCGCATCCTCCATAGCTTGTTATACACTGTCCTTAAGAAATGGGATATGACATCATATTCTGCCATGGACATCCACAGAATTTTTTTCCAGGGTTGAAAAATTTCCTCCACACCTTACCTCATGCCAATTGCCTACCTTTGTTCATCCAGGAGAGGGTGTTTCTGGTAGGAGGGGAATGCAGAGGGAAGCAGCACCACCTGCGGTAGTCTGCGCACGCTACCAAAAGATCTGCAGTTCAGGTAGGGGGTGGGGGAGGGTGTATGAATGAGTATGCTTGCTTGAGGAAATGAATGTGAATGAGTGAATGAATTAGTATCTGTGAATGAGTATCTGTAAATGAGAATGTTTCACAACCTTGATCTTTGACACTGTTCTTCCATGTGTGGTACTTTGTATTAGCTCTTGTACAGTGTCTACATTTGGTCAGGTCTAGTGGAGGTTAGATGAGAAATTTGATTTGAAATGTATGTGCAAACCTTATTGAATAGCTTTCTGGATAGGGTTTTCTTTTATTTGAATGTAGCATTTTCTGTGTGTTTATACTTTAAAATGTATGGTCATTGTTTGCATTTTAGTCAGCGCATGTTATTGCAAAATTTCACTTTAGCTGGGTCAGGGTTTAAAGGGCCAGGGCCAATAAAGGCCCAGGGCTTTTATATCCCTTCTGTCAGAGATGGAAGAGGAGGCTGCAGTGAAGGACAGCTTTACATGATTATGTGACGTGTCATGCTGCAAGCAAGCTGTGATGTCACTGCTACATTTGTTCTTACAGAGTTCAGTAATTAGGCAAAATACTGATAATATTCCGACCACAGGGCTCAATATATATATATATATATATATATATATATATATATATATATATTGTCAGGAACCACTTTTTCACTGCCTGTGGCATTTAAATCTGCTACCACTAGTGGCCACCCTCTGACCTCTGGAGCACTCAGAACTCTGTTATTAGGATCAGGTGTGCCTTGTTATCTGGTTTGAGCCCTAGTCCATACATCCAGCTGGGCCTTGTTACCTGGATTACCCTGCCTTTATGAACCTGCCCTTCCCTTCAGTCAGGGCCTTTGTATTGAAGTCTATGGATCTTCCTGCTGTGGCTCGGATCGCTTCTCGGCCTTTTGGCTAAGACCAAGTGTACTTTGTACAGGCGGTCTGGTCAAGAGGTCCTAGTGTCAGCAGAGTTCGGCCCTCGGCCTCCCGGCATCGGCCCCTTAAATGGGGTCTTAAGCCGGGTGCTGCTATTGGGGGTCCCGACAGAGCTGGCATTGGGAACGAGTTGTGATCGTGGAGATGGCGGTACCGAACTTTCCTAATACGGTACGGATCTGCATCGAGGACGAAGAACGTCGGAGGAGGATTTCGTTGGAGGAGGTGCAGATGCAAATTGTGGAAGGTCTTCTACAGATGCCTCGTGGGGAGATCTTTTGTCTTCAGGACTTTGGATACCGCGGTTTTTTTGACGTCACCTTCAAGTCTATCTGGGGAGCGCGACATCTGATGGAGCGGAGTCTGACCCAAGCGGAGCACCCATTACTACGTGGTATTGTATTTCGTCCTTCAATGGCAGTCCGGAAGGTGTGTATAACTGTGCATATGTTCAACCCATTTGTTCCGGATGATGCTATCGGGGCTTTTCTCAGCCGTTACGCGTCGAAGGTAGGAGAACCTGAATATGTGAAGAACCCTTTCGGAGTGTATAATGGTAGGAGGAGGTTTTGGGTAACTTTAAAACCCGATGAAAAGGGATACGGAGGGATGGTACATCCTCCGCAGAATTTTTCTATCGGGGGGAATCAGGGGTACCTTTTTTACCCCAATTGTCCTACATTTTGTCGCAAATGTTTTAAGTTTGGGCATACTGGGGAGCACTGCGCCGAAGACCAGAAGTTCTGCCGCAACTGCAAGCAGAAGGGGCATATAGCCTCTGAATGTCCTAATCCTAGAAAATGTGATATTTGTGGAGATGTGGGACATGGGGCATGGTCATGCCCCGTGCTTAGAGAGCAGCGCAAGAAGGCTGCTGAAAGGCAGGAGGAGGAGGAGAGGAGGATAGAGGCGGAGCGGTCGGCGCACGTGGATAGATTGGTGGAGCAAATATCTCTTGCGTCCGGAGCGGCTGTCAAACCGCCGCCGGAGGATCAGCCTGTGGTTGCTGTGGTGTCGGAGGATGCGGTTGTTAAGGTGGCTATGGGTGTGGTACAAAGTGCCGTTATGGATCCTGGGATGGATACCACGCCCCAACAGGAAGTGTCACTGTTGGAGGTAATCCAGGATCCTCCACTCGGTGCCGCGGAGTTGCCAGAGATTGGCCGGATAGAGCAGGAACCCGGGCAGGCGGGAGGTAGGTTTGTAGAGGCCGCGATGATGGATGCAGGAGAGGGCTGCAGTACCGAAAAAAGAGTTCGGGAGTACGAAGATGTGTCTTCACCTGATTCCCCCCGGTTGGATGTATTTTCGGAAGGCGACGGAAGTTGTTCTCCTTTTTCTGTTTGTTCTGAGGAGCCTGAAGGTGTTTTTAGTCGTAGAGTGGCAGACTCCGCGAAGAGTTTTTCAGAGGTGGTGGAGGAGACGTTGACTAAGAAATTTCGATCTGGGACATGAGGGGTGTAGCATGGAGAAGTTCTGATGATTAATAATTTATGAGGTCTCTCTGTGTTGCATCCCTCAATGTTAGAAGCATTCGGGGAGCTGCAAGGCAAATTGTGGTGTTTAGGGCTTTAGAGGCTTTAAGAGCTGATGTCTATTGCCTGCAGGAATGCAACCTATCGGAGCCTCTACTGAGTCAGTCTTGGACCATGGGTCCTTCAGTTTTTTCTTTTGGGGTTAGGCGGGGTTGTGGGGTGGCGGTTTTGTTTCGGAGTTTTGATTTTCAGGTTGGTAGGGTGGTTGAGGTGGAATGTGGAAGGGTGGTGGTGGTCTTTTTTAGGTATGGGGGTGTGGGGTTTAAATTAATTAATGTATATGCACCTGTGGAGAGGAAGGAGAGGATTGTGTTATTGCAGCATGTTAAATTGTGGTTGCCGGGGAGGGAATTGGTGTTTTTGGTGGGTGATTTTAATTGTGTGCTTAAGAGTGAGGATAGGATGGGTGGTAGGAAGGGTGCTAATTTGGATGGGTCGAGTAGGGAGTTAGGGCAAATGGTAGAGGATTTTGGGTTGGTGGATTCGATTCGATTCTGTAAGTTGTCTGAAAGGTTTTTTTCTTTTTTTAGTGAGGATGGGAATGTGTGTTCAAGAATTGATTTTATTTTTGTTTCAAAACATATGAATGGGGTGGAGATGGTTGGGGAACGTTTGCCTTTTACAGATCATGTTTGTTTGTTATGTAAGGTGGAGTTTGTGGAAGAAATGTTGATGGGACGGGGGCAGTGGAAGTTGAATGTGTCTTTGATGGAAGATGAGTGGGTGGTGAAATGTTTTGAAAGGTTCTATGTGGGGTTGCAAAGAAAGAAAAGGTGTTTTATGTCTGTTGGTAAGTGGTGGGAATTTGTCAAAGTGCAGGTGAGGTTGTTTTTTGTAAGAATGGGGCGTGCTAGGGCAAAGAATGAAAGGAGAGAGTTGGTAATGTGGCAGACACGATTGGAGTATTTAAGGAAGTTGCGTGGGTTTGGTTTGGATGTTAAGAAGGAGTTGAGAGAGGCACGGCAGCAGGTGAATCGGTATGTGGAGACGAAAGGAAAGAAGATTATGTTTCATGCGAGGGTGAAAGTGTTAGAAGAGGATGAGAAGTGCACGAGGTTTTTTTTCAAGAAAGCGTTTGGGAGGAAGAGCTTGATGGAGAGTGTGTTAAACAAGGATGGTGTGGTTGTGAGAGGGGCAGGGGTTATGGATGCGGTATTAGAATTTTATAGGGATTTGTATGTGGAGAAAGATAGAGATTTAGAGATGGAAAGTGAGATTTTGGATGGTGTGGAGAAAGGAGTAGACAGTGTGGATGCAGTGGATTTAATAAGAGATATGACGAAGGATGAGGTAGAAAAGGTGGTGAAGAGCATGGCTAAGGGAAAGACGCCTGGATGTGATGGGTTGCCTGTTGAATTCTTTTGCAAGTTTTGGAATGTAGTTGGTGATGATTTTATGGAGGTTTGTATGGAAGTATTGCATAAGAGTGAATTGTTAGATTCTATGAAAGAAGGAGTGATTGTGTTATTATTTAAGAAAGGGGATAGACAAGATTTGAAGAATTGGAGACCGATTACGTTATTGAATGTGGATTATAAGGTGATTGCAAAAGTGTTGGCGAATCGGTTGAGGATGATTGTTACGAGTTTGGTTGGTGAAGAACAAGTGTGTGCGATTCCGGGGAGGCAGATTAGTGATAGTTTGATGGTGTTGCGGGATGTTTTGTGGTATTGTATGGATAGGAAGTTGGAAGTGGCGATTGCGACGATTGATTTTGAGAAAGCGTATGATAGGGTGGTTCATGGATTTTTGTTTAAAATATTGGAGAAGTTGGGGATACCGGTCGGGATGTTGAGGTGGTTGCGAAGTTTGTATGAGGGGATTAGCAGTAAAGTAATGGTAAATGGTTGTTTGACGGAGAGTTTTTTGGTTAAGTCTGGGGTAAGGCAGGGGTGTCCGTTATCACCAATTTTGTTTATTTGTGTGATTGAGCCTTTGTTAAGAATGATTAGATGAGATAAAGTAGTGAGAGGAGTAGAAATACCTGGTAGTGGTGGGAGGAGTTTGAAAGTTATGGGGTATATGGATGATGTAACGATAGTTTGTAGAACGCAAGCTGGGTTGAGGAGGGTTAAATTACTAGTGGGTAGGTTTTGTATGGGGAGTGGGTTTAAAGTTAATTGGGATAAGTGTGCGTGTAAAGCTTTTGGTGTTTGGAGAGAGTTAGAATTGTGTGGGTGGCCAGTGAGGAGGGATGCGATTGTGGTGTTAGGGGTTAATTTTGATGAGAAATTGGATGGATGTAATAGTTGGGATAAAGTCATAGGGAAGGTGAGTCAGAAATTGGGGTTTTGGTCTTCTAGGACGTTGTCTTTTTCTGGGAGGGTGCTGATTGTGAAAGTTGTGATTATCCCGTTGTTGGTGTATTTGAATGTGGTATTTCCTGTTGGTATACGTGTGATTAAGAAGTTGGTGAGAAGTTTATTTTTATTTTTTTGGAATTCGAGGATGGAGAGGTTGGGGAGACAGAAAGTGAGGTTGAAGTTGGAGAATGGGGGTATGGACATGCCTGAGATTGAGCGTTTTTTAGTGGTGCAGTATATTCGGGTATGTATGAAGGTGAGTAGTAAGGATTCAATGGTAGGTTGTATGCTGAGATATGCTGCAGGTGGTATGTTGAGGAAATATGGTTTGTATGAAGTAGATCGTAAGAAACCGGTGTGTTTTAAGGTGCCGTGGTTTTATGAAAGAGTTGAGTGGGGTATTAGAAAGTATGAGTTGCAAGGGGTGACGGTGTCTATGTGGAAAGAAAAGGGGTGTGTGTTGAAGGTGATTAGGGATCGTGAGTTGGTGGTTGGTTTGGGTGGTTTGACTGAGGAACAGAGTAAGCAGGTATGGAAGATGCTGTCGGATAGAGAGTTGGTTAATAGGCAGAGAGATGTGGGTTGGATGGCGGTGCATGGGTGTTTGCCAACGAGGGAGTTTCAAAGAGTGAGGAGGTTGTGCGTTTCAGAAGTTTGTCCTAGGGAAGGGTGCGGTAGAGTGGAGAATGTGACTCATGTGTTTTGGACTTGCAAGTATGCTGTACAAGTGTGGCAGAGAATGGGGAAGTTTGTGAAGGAGTTAGTAGGTCTGGATGGATGGGGGTTTGAAGAAGTGTTTTTTGGTTTATGCGAGTTGGATAGAAAGAGGAAGCGTTTGTTTTGGATGTTGATAAGTTGTGTGAAGGAGTCTTTGTGGGATGTGAGGAATCTGTTGATTTTTAAGAAGGATTTGATTGAGGTTGATGGTTGTGTAAGAATGATTCGGGGACGAATGTATGTGTATTTTTTGAGAGATTTAAGGAAGTTTGGGGAGGCTGACGCGGAAGGGGTGTGGAAAACAAAGAAATGGAAGGATTGGGATGAGGTTTGAGGGATGCTTTGGGGGTGGGTTGGGTTCGGGATTGTTGTTGGAGTGGTTGGGGTGAGGGGTGGTTATGTGGTTGGTTGGGCGGTTTGGTTTCGAATTGGGTTTGGGATTGGTGTTGGAGTGGTTGGGGCGAGGGGTGGTTATGTGGTTGGTCGGTTGATTTGGTTTTGGGTATGTGGGGTTTGGGGGTGGAGGTGGTTTTGTTAAAATTTGTAAATTGTGTATATATTTGTATATATGTTTTTATGTTGCACTTGGTGTTGCGGTGAGTATAAAATATACCATGAGGATGTTGTATTACTGCCGTCCGGAATTCCATCTGAGGATGTGCGTTGACTGAATGGTATAATAGAAAAAAAAACCAAAAAAAAAAAAAACCTGTACTGTTCCTGGTTCCCTGCTTTGTGTCCTGATCAAGTGGATTCCCTGCTTTGTATCCTTCCAAGTGGGACTCCCTGCTTTGTGTCCTTCCAAGTGGACTCCCTGCTTTGTGTCCTTCCAAGTGGACTCCCTGCTTTGTGTCCTTCCAAGTGGACTCCCTGCTTTGTGTCCTTCCAAGTGGACTCCCTGCTTTGTGTCCTTCCAAGTGGACTCCCTGCTTTGTGTCCTTCCAAGTGGACTCCCTGCTTTGTGTCCTTCCAAGTGGACTCCCTGCTTTGTGTCCTTCCAAGTGGACTCCCTGCTTTGTGTCCTTCCAAGTGGATTTCATGCTTTGTGTCCTTCCAAGTGGACTCCCTGCTTTGTGTCCTTCCAAGCGGGCTGTGTGCCTTTCGTACCCTTCCAAGCGGGCTGTGTGCCTTTCGTACCCTTCCAAGCGGGCTGTGTGCCTTTCTTACCCTTCCAAGCGGGCTGTGTGCCTTTCGTACCCTTCCAAGCGGGCTGTGTGCCTTTCGTACTCTTCCAAGCGGGCTGTGTGCCTTTCGTGCCCGTCCAAGCGGGCTCCCTGCCAAAAGATTTATTACCGGTATTTTATTTTGCCATACGTCCGGTTTCTTGCTTAGACTGTATTTCCCTTATTTGCTGGTCCTGTTATATACATAAAATACACTGCATTACCTGGATTTCTGCTTGTGGTGTCTTTGTTTGCATAATCATGCACCGTGGGTTACAGACTGAACCCCAAGTATCCCCTGCGCATGGGCTCCTACCCGACCTGATCACCCAAGTCCTGACATATATATATATATATATAGCACAACTTATTTTACAATAGAAGTGTAAATGTATCATCATTGAAATGCATCCACAATAAGAACCCGGTGTTTTGGACACAAAATGCACAGAAAATAAAGGGAATAAATACACTTCCCATATGCAAAAAGAACATTTAATGTGTATATTATCAAATCTTGCCAGAATCACGAGCATATGTAAAAAAACCCCCAAAAAACATACAGCCAGGTGCAAGCTAAACCCACCGCTGGGTTTATACATTATGTGCATGGGAAATGTAAAAAGGGTAACCTATGGGCAAAGGAGAATTCTCAAAGTAACATATGTTAATAATATCCCTGAGCGAACACCTACACATACATACACATCCTAAGTAGAAGCTGGTCCTATATTTATTAATTTTTTCTTAATTGTACAATGTTAAAGGTAACATTTAAGACATAGTATATATCTATATGTACATAACAAATATACAGATATATACAGTATATATATATATATACAGTATATATATATATATACACACACACAGTGCTTCTACACACACACAACCATATATACTGGTATATATATATATATATCATTTAATATTATGTATACATAATAAATATATAGTTTTATTTTATGTCTAGTTGCCGCCTGTACAGTACAATTAACAATTAATGTATTTTGTTTTGACTTAATAAATAACAGCAATATATTAACCCTCTGAAAGGGAAAATTTCATGTCTATCTTATTTTTCTTTCAGATGAAAATGGTGTCATAAAAACATTCTTATGATCAAAATATCACCTGAATAAAGTCATCATGTTTAGCCTGATTGCATTTTTTTCCATATATTTGCAGCTGCATTTGCCTCTCCATAAATGTCATTTGATTATGAGAAAATAAACAGGAAGGGACTCGAAGGGAGTCAGAACAGGCCCTGGTTGTTTACCTGCAGCAGCTTTCATAGCGGAAGAACAAATGTCATGCAAATGGTGAACTAGCAATGATCTGCCAATCACGCAGGCTTGGCATTCATGATGATTTGCTAAATCATTTAAAGATGCATGCTTTACTAAATGAAAAAATAGCAGCAGCAAGGGCTTGTGTTTAAACATGGGGCAGAGTTATTATGCCAGTAGGCCAGAATGAAATGAAGACATCTTCCAATTAAAGATTGCAGATGAACCCAAGCAACCCCCCCACCACCACCACCCACCCACCCACCTTTTTTCATAAAGACAGACAGATTATGATTGGGAGAGAACAGAGAAAAAAGGCTTTCATTACAACCTGATTATGGTGATATAATTCCCAGCGCTGTGTGTCTGCAGGCCCAGCTTCACATTTGAAGGTTTTTAATATAATTTCCTTGGGGTGAAATGCTGAAGATTTATTAAACTTTATGAAGGGCTTACAGATCCAATTTAAGAGGACATATCATAGGGTAAAACTGACAGATGAAAAAAATACATTAACCTGAAAAAATATATATATATAAGAAAGAAAACTGTAAGGGAAATTGCATTATCAAAGATTATTTTAACCGTACAAGAAAGAAATATTTGTAATATTAGCATATTATTTTAAGATGAGGTGCTACTAAAAACAGTAAAAACAGACTTTTCATATAACAGAAATGAATATTCTTTCTGCTGATGCTATAACTTAAATCGATAATTTGTTTTTTTTGTGCGTTAAATTTATAAGAGTGACCACGCATATTCTTGTAAATATTCTTTCAAAACTAAGATGTGAAAACACGTAAAGGGAAGGTAAAGAATAACAGCTCGTTGAGAAGTTCTAGAAAACAGTCTGCATTATGACTAAGTTAGTGATAACTTTTTTGGGTACAAACATGTTAGGATTATTTTGTTATAATGTGTATTTTGTTAATTATTGTAAATTAAGCAAATAGAGGTTAGGCTGTCTCAACTTTTGAACAATGGCAGTCTGACAGTTGTTAAAAAGCAATCATTTTGAGAAGCTGTACAAAGTCATACAACATCATATAACATAAATATATATTTTTTACAAAGGCTTCCAATTATGAATTTGCTTTGAAATAAAATATTAAAGTAAAATGTAGTATCTGTTCGCTAATGTATGGATATGTTAAACTCTAGGACACCAGACTGTAGCAAAATCATCAAGTCACTAAAAGACGGCATTCACTAAATAACTAAAAAAAAAGATATATAGGAAAATATTTGCTTAATTATTATTTATTATGAATATCATTACAGCCAGATTCATACATGCCCTAAAATCAAGGTCATATGACATCAAAGAGTTTTGTATTATAAAGAAGATGTACATTCATTCTCTTCCTATAAATTCATTACCTTTTTTCCCCATGAAATTAGGATCCACAGACACAATTCAGCTTTACTGGTGATATGTTTTACATATCAAAATTTAATTTAGTTTATTACAAGTCATACCACCCTAAAGGCGTAATTGGGATGCTTGCTGGAAATTCTGATCTATAAAACTGTTGCAAACCTGATATGAAGGATGTTATGTATATCTAGTTATTCTGGTGAACATTTTGATAAATGTTCTTATCGTAAAAACAACAAATAGAATGGTGGAATCATTGGGAACATTGTTTTTATTGCCATAGTGATCAGATCAGCCTCCAAACTGCACCAAAATAACTTTTTTATTACATTAAATTACATTTATTTATAAAGTGCCAGGTGAAAAGTAACAATACAATGAATTTGATACTAACATTGAAACATACAAAGACATACGAATACAGAAGAAAAAAAGAGCCCTGCTCTTGCGAGCTCACAATCTAAGTTAAAGGGAAATTAGACAAAAGGAGAGGGCCTGTTGAGTGAGAATGGTTTGATTGTAGAGACGGTGAAGTGGAGAAGGCAGAAGCATGTAGATCATTACGGTGGGACGTACCGATGGATTATTAAGCATGTTTGCATTGGAAGCAAATTTAGGCTATTAAAAGGGGAGGTTGTATACTTTTATATTTATTGAGCATTTAAAGTTAGCGTATGTAGGATTACCTCGACAGAACGATGCAGGGATTCCAAAGAATAGGTACAGCAACAGTAAAATCCTGGGTACATGAATCGGAAGGGGTGATAAAATCAGAGGAAAGACACAAGTTAAAAGTATTGGGACACCTAACCATCCAAGATTTTGGAGTGTTTCTATGGGTATTTTTGCAACTCATCCAGTAGAGCTTTTATGAGGTCAGGCACTGATATTAAGAAGGCCTGGCTTGCAATCTCTGTTCCAGCTCAACTCAAAGGTGTTCAATGGGTTGCGGTCAGGGCTTTTTGGGGGCCAGTCAAGTTCTTCCACATCCATACATGCCTTTATGGACCTTACTTTGTGCACTGAGGCACAGTCATGCTTCCACAAACTAGTCCCACATAGTTGGTAGCATTGTCCAAAATGTCTTGGTGTGTCCCCCTCAGGGCCATCCCAAGACATAATGCCGACGCCAATATCTACCCTCCCTCCTTATTATCTACCCTCCCTCCCTATTATTTACCCTATCCCCCCCCCTTTGTACTTACCTTTAAACAGTCCTGCTTCGAGTCTCCCTGCTCTGCCACGGTGCCGGCTTGTAATGCTGAGGGGCCGTGTTCTCTAATTTATGTCTGCTGATTGGAGGCTGGACATGAACTTTTTAAACAACTGGCAGCTTTTTAATGGTGCTCAGTTGTTGTTAGCCGTTCCTAGCTACAGCTGGCATGATACCTAGCTTATCCTGAACCTTATACCTGCACCTGTTCCTGCATCCATTCCCAGACCTGTTTCTGTCTTTGCCTGACCCTTGGCCCTACTACCACCCCAATACTTTGCCCTCAAATATATATATTTATCAACATATTATTTGGACTTTGATTCCTGTTTTGCCCTCTGGTGATTATTGGTTTAACCCTGACCCGCCTTCTGTCGATATCCAGTCTTCTGCCATCTGCTAGTATCCGGTAGACTTGCGCACTTGTTTTCGTATGAATCCGTTTTTGTTCCGAATATTACTGTTTCGTCCATTCATCCAAATAACGAACGAACAAATACAACATTGGAAAATCGGTAGAAAGAAACCAAAAACTAATGTGCGCAATATGAAAATCTTTTTTTCTTTACAGTAGTGAGAGTGTGGTAAATACATTGAACATCCACTACCAGAAGTGGTAGAGGCTAATACAGAAAGGGAATTTAAACATGCATGGGCATATCCTAAATCTTTACATCAAGAAAAATGGGCAGACTTGATGGGCCACATAGTTATTTTCTGCTGTCAAATTCTATCTTTCTATGATATTGGTTTGTAAAGGGTCAAGCAGAGAAAGGAAAGAAAAATGGGTTAGGCAGTCATATATCAAACATCCTAGTAACTTGAAGGGCCAAGATAATAGGGAGACAGGATGCTAGTTAGCTAGGGATATGGCTTTTTTAAAACATGAGATGAAGGTGTATTTGAGGGGAACACTCCAGCTGAAAGACAGAGGTTAAATAGATGGGTTAGGCAAGGTGGCCTAACACTAGAAAGCAAAATGAATTCTATTGAGTATTAGTAAATTTATGAACATGTATTTTTAAAAGTATAAATACATTTAAATGTGAATATTCAATTTAGATTTTTATTATTGAATTGTTATAACCATAATTCAATTTGCTTAAATATCACAGGAATGTTAATCATACTTTTTATCATACTTTTTTAATAATATATATAATATATCAATACATACTGAAAGAAAACAAAGAAAAAATTTGAATGACTGCAAAACACAAGACCCCAAAACAATAGAATATGCAGTTATGTAGGTCACCTTGAGCATTCATGCCCCCTTTGGTTCTCCCATATGCTCAAGAGCAATGTGCAATGAATTCCAGACGAAGCCTTAGTTATAGTTAGTTCCCTGCTATTTCGGCATAAAACCAAACCAATCAACTCTGCAATGCAATACAAAACAACAGCAAATTGCAACATTTTAATATGTGGCTGTAATACGGTATATATAAAAACATTATTATATCGCCTTTGGCTTAAAATGGTTTTGCCCTTTTGTCACAGTTAAAAAAACCCAAAACCTATTTCATTCAAATCTTGCATTGTGGTAAAACTAAAAGGAGTGCCTGATCTGGCTGTCACACAATAATGGGATACTTTCTTAGTAGATATTATTTTTGTATCGGTGTGTAGATAGATTATTTGTGTTTTAAACAAGGTAGGGTATGTTAATACAAGCTACATCTGCATGGGAATGTCCTTCCTGTTCTCATTTCATAAAATGAAAAATATGCATACATTTATTTTTTCACTTTATTTTTTTCTACTAAAATGATATCTCACTGTAATAGAATTGTATTCTCTGTGCATATTTCTTTGTACATTTATACATTTATGTTTATGCGTACATGCAGTAATACTTGTGCTTCTTGTAAACTTAGCAGGACATGGAAAGAGGGCATTAGCTCACTAAACCAATCCATCAAGTCACAGTAAGGGACCTATGATAGTGTTCATTTACTGTAAGCAGTCATATGAACAGGGGGGTCTATTCATTAAACTGTTTGCGAGTTGGCAAAAAATGCACATTTGAAGCCGCAGATCATCACTCATATCTTACAATGACTCAAATGCGGAACAGTCGAGTTGATGTAAATTAAAAAAAACTTAAAAAATAATTAATAATAAGCTCTGACCTTTATCTGAAGATAAAGGAAATTGTGGTAATTAGGCTCAGTTTAGTTCTGAGATAGGGGGGTCCCCATCTGAATGCTTAAGTTCCTGAAAACTCTACAACTGCCCCTGGGTATTTTATACACAACTCCCTTAAAACTTTTGACAAAAGTCCCAAAAAGAAATCACTTTATACACTTTCCATAATGCATAAGCTCATATTTGCAAAAAGGCTTAGATTCTCATTAGTAGTAGTAGTCTTACAAAGGGGAAAGTGAGGCCACCATTAAGTTCGACCCTCTTTGACCATCCTCTAAAGAAATACCACTGTAGGTACAGAAAAGTTTTTGGTTGAATTTAAAAAGCAGTTCCTGAGTACAGAGCATCATGTTACATTACTTCAACTAGGTGTACTAATAAAATACATTAAGTCCAACTAAGAGTAATGTATGAAGTTAATATATTATTATTATTTATATGCAGGGCCGGCCCAAGGCAAAATGCCGCCCGGGGCGAATTTTAAAATGCTGCCCCCCCTTATCTACCCTTCCTCTCCCTCCGTCCCTGCCGCCCCCCCTCATTATGTACCCTTCCTCTCCCTCCGTCCCTGCCGCCCCCCCCATTATCTACCCTTCCTCTCCCTCCGTCCCCCCCCCCTTGCACTTACCTTTCAGCAGTCCTGCGGCGAGTCTCCCTGTTCGGTCTTGGTGCCGAGACCGAACAGGGAGACTCGCCGCAGAGGAGAGAGAGAGGGGCGCCGAGCGGGTACTGACAGCTTGGTAAGCGAAAACCACTCGGCGCCCCTTTCTCTCTTTCGCTTTTTTCACTTGGCTCCATTGTCGAGCCGGCCCTGTTTACATGAACGTTAGATCAAGTGCACTAGTACAAATGTACAAATATGTTGTTGTTATCCCTTAGTTATATCAGTCATAATAATAATAATAATATCCATATTATATATTCCAAAGAAATACTTTTCTCTATTAGGTATTAAAACAGCGGTGAGATGAAAACAACAGTCTCTAAGATCAAGTGGAGAAAAATCCTAAACAAATATATACCTACTTATGTATTTATTGAAATATAATTGCGTCTTTTTTGTCTGTACGGCCAAGATCAGAGAGGATGCTGGATCCTTATGTTTATAATGTAGAATGAAAATAGATATCTACAGGAGCTGAGATACTTTCGCTCCGGGGATTTTCTGATTTCCATTCTGATTGTTCATCTTATGTTTCAGCTTCAGCCCACTGCATTTCAAGCTGAGACCTGGTTCTTGGTACAGCTGGCACAATTCCAGATCATGGATACAGAAGAAAAGGCACACTGTGAATTTCTCTTTTTTGAAGTAGGAAAGAAAACCTTGTGGGTGGGTGGAAATCTGATTGATTAAGAACATCCAAGACACTACGTTTAGTTAGAATAATGATTTGAGAACTGAGCTCAACCACAGGGTGGCTGAACAGTTGCCTCTAAAGGTGATGGGTATCAGAAAAAAAAAGACCTCTCACTGTTAGTAAAAGGAACATTCACTGATACCCTGTTGCACTGCCAGCATGTGTTCCATGACTATTGCTTTCTGTACTCTCAAAACCAACTTGCCTATGTGGCTGTAAATGAGCAATTGCTTGTATACCCTTTAAATTGGTGTAATCCAACATAATTAGATATACAGTAAAATGGTGGTAGTACCAAAAAAATTACATAAACACAAAAACAACCGTGCGGACAGTATAAAAAATTAGTTTTAGTTTAACATAACTAAAAGAGGAAGCTATTCACAATGGTGAAGGTGCCGTGAAACACCTGGAGAGATCCAGTATTGGCCTGGCAAGTTAAATTGGCATGGCACTTTAAGGCCAGTGGTCAATAAACCATAGGTGTTCATATGCATGCCACATATTTACAGAAGACTGCCAGTCTGGGTTTAGAGATAGCACACAAATACAAGGAGCCCAATTTGTCGTTGTGGAATGTAGTGGATTTAGATAAGGAATTGGTGGCCAATAGTCCTCCAGGTGAGCAGTTTCAGTTGATACGTATTCCATTTACAAAATAAATCTCAGACTGCATACCATGCACATAGATTTTTTTTTCTGTATATTGTGCATTTTCATGTTCCACTGGCTCCAAAGAGTATGTATACAGAGATTAAAAAAAACATATATGAAGCTAAAAAATCAAATTTAAAAGAAAGGATAAAACGCTATAAAAAAACCCTGTTCTATAAATATACCTGCTCAAAGATATCAATAAGACTCTGGTTGTGCTCATTTATTGAGCAGAATATGATGGCTGACAGCAGACTCCTGAACCAAATGACATACCAAGCCAAAAATGCCCATGGTCACTTTATGCGTAATTTCATATGAGATTACCTTACTTTTTTTACAACAGTGCTAGAATACTGTGGGTCACAGTAAGTGGTGGCTGTCCAATTAAAACAAGCAACAAGCAAAGAATACATTAGGCCAAGAAAACATCTTCCTATTTAGCTAACATGTTTCTTTCCCTAAAGGTGCTACAATCAATTGATGAACTGTGAAATTCTAAGCATTCAGGGCCTACATAATTGTCTACTATTTATTGTTTATACTAAGAGCCTTTTGTACTAAATTTTAAGACTTAATAAATAAAATTATATTTTCAATTTTGGACATTCTATTTATTTTCATCTAATAGAAGATTAACCACAGCTGTCCTTCACCATAACCAATAGAACAGATTTATAACAGATGTATGCCACTAGATTAGTCACCATAATTAGACCACCCTCCAAGAGACCAATTAAAATGAAATATATGTTTTCACTACTGTGATTTTTTGCTCCTGTTTCATCTTTAGAATGCGCATCACATATCAAGGGATTGTTCTCAAAATGTCTGGTTACTTTGAAGTCTAAATCTATGTAGTAGAGAACAATGAACAGCTATAAAATACGGATGCTATATATCTAAGCTGGAAACGTAATGATACTAGTTTTGGTATTCTGTATGATTAGGTTATGCTGGTTGTTATTATCCTTTGTGGTTTGACATAGTTGTTAAGGGTTGTTATTGCTCAGGAATACTACCTTAAAATCTAAAAAGTGATACTGATGGAATTAAGCTAACGGAATATTTTCATTATTTATATAAAAATATTGCACATGGGTTTATGTACAAATACAAACACATACAAACACATACAGTACATACATACATATGCATATGCTTACACAGGGATGTATTCTGGCCTAGGCCTAGGACGGCAGTCCAAAGAAAAAAGCGATTCAATTGTTTCAGCACTGAACCTGATGCAGTCAATCAGAATTCTCATTGCCAATCGTTCTTGTTCTTCTCCCTGAGAACGCACAACGTAAATTGTTGGTGCTATATGTATAAAAGATAATATTAATACTATAGTAACAGAAAACAGAAAGTAGTTACAAAACAGGGCGTGGTTAGAACGGATATTATTAACTAAACCTTCCCTTATGTCTTTACACATTTTTATTTTTAATATTATTCTTGCCAGTAAATCCTCACAACTGATACAATCCACTATTCTCTTACCTGATAATATCAAATTCCGGCAATAGTCTCTTTCCATAAATTTTTGTACAAGGTGCCTTGCTTGTTCTTGGTATAAATTATTATTGCTACGTATTCTTTTTAATCAAAGAAATTGACCCTTGTCAATCCCCTGAAAAAGATGATGGGGTGGCAGGAACATCTATGCAATGTTCTTTGAGTTGGGCTTCCTGTAGACATCTGCACTAACATGACCCGATTTAAAATGACATCCAAATAATGTACTTCTGTCGGATGAAACTCAAATGTGAATGAAAGATTACACTTATTAGCATTTAGGTCAGTCACAAACCTGGTGGCCCCTTGTAGATCACCTGTCATATAATAATAAGGTCATCTATGTACCTATAATAATGTACAATCCTGTTTCTAAATTGATCAGATTCACCAAAGATATAAACCCACGATCCTAAAAATAAAATAGCAAAACATTATGCAAATTTGACCCCCATCGCCATTCCCCATTTCTGCAAATAATTATCCTCGAACAAAAAGTAATTGTGTGTTAACAACAAATGAATAGCTCTTAACAAAAAAATCAATAAAGGGGAGTTCATAGGTATATCTTTCCATCAATATACTTTTAATTGCATTAATATACTGTCTTCTAAATGTGGAATACTCAAATAGATGGACACTGCATCTAATGTGAGCCATTTGAAATCTGAAATCCCACTTAGTCCCTGTACCACCTGTAGTAGATGTTTGGTATCCCTAAATTAACTTGGTAGACTTGTGACCAATCCCTGGAGATAGTAGTCCATTTAGGGACTCCACTCCAGAGACTATGGATCTTGTACACTTTCGTAGATGGTAAAATACCAGTATTTGGGTCTTTCTACAATAAGATAATTACTACTTATTTGGTAAAGATGCTTTCAGACGAGCCGTTGTCTATTAGTGATTTAAGATGCTGCAAAAAAGTACACAGTTGGATTGTTACTTAGATTAATATATGCTTCCATATCTGACAATTGTCTAAGGGCCTCATTCCTATAATCTACAACAACTATGGCCCCACCCTTGTCTGAATGTTTAATAACAATGTTCATTGTACCTTTAAAGAGAGTCACAAACATTGTAGAAACGGCCCTGACAAATTATGGTGAATGGGTACTTTATTCTTTTTGTTTGTTTTTTTATATATTATTCTTTATAAACATGTGGCCAAAAGATTTGAAAATATATTTAATACCGTATTTGCTCCATTAGAGGACGACCCTGATTATGAGACGACCCCCCGAAAAATTTGAATATTAATTTAGAAAAAAAGAAAAAGCCTGGATATAAGACTACTCTATAGGAAAAAGTTTTACTAGCAAATATTAAGTCACATGTAAACTATTTTTTCATATTTAATAAAAACTATGATTGAGAAAAATGCATTTTTTGTTTTTGTTTCCTCCTATTTGCCAACCTGCCACACAGCTTGCTATTCTGCCCCCAGATATGCCTTAAACCCCCCTATGCCTATATGCCCCCCAACTTACCGATGAATCCCTAGGCTTGTCCCCCGTGCTCCAGACTGCGCACAAACAACCTCCGCTGCCAGGCTTCTATGACTGAGCACCGGAAGGTCACCTCACGCCGTTGCTCTGTCA